>WAAB01013599.1:0-10200 GCA_013389865.1 Piaya cayana | reverse complement strand
CACAGAGACCAGCCTCATGTTCATAGGCTCTGGTCCTCGTGGGGGACTTCCATCACCCTGATACCAGCCAGTAAAACATAAGCAATCTGGGAATGTCCTGGACTGCACTGATGATAACTTCCTCTTCCAAGTGATTAGAGGAGACAGAAAGAAGGGGTGTTCTGCTAGATCTCTTACTCACCCCAAAAGAGGGACCCATCAGGTTTGTGAAGGTCAAAAGCAGCCTTGGCTGCAGGGAGTTCAGGATCCTGAGGGAAGGGAGGGGGGTAAAAAGAAACTTCAAAAGAAGGAGAATTTGGTCTCTTCAGAATCTGCTTGGAAGAGTCCCAGGGTATAAGGCTCTTAAGAGAAAAAAGCACAAGAAAGTTGGTTAATATTCAAGGATCAGCTCCTCAAAGCTCAAGAGTTTTCCATCCCAGCAAATGGGAAGTGAGCCAAAAAAAGTCAGGAGTCCTGGCTGGATGTCCTGGTCAAACTGAAAAGCAAAAAGAAAGCTCACAGAGGGTACAAGCAAGGCCTAGTAACCTGGGAGGAACACGAAACCATTGTTTGAGCATGCAGAGATGGTGTCAGGAAAGTTAATGGCCAAATGGAATTGCATCTGTCCACGCATGTTAAAAATGACAAGGAGAGCTTCTATAAGTCAACACAACCAGATATGACAAGTATACAGGCATTTTTTGACAATCATCACTTCATTAGAAAGGTCTCTGGTGGGACCAGGAATGGAGGCAATGATCATTATTTCAGAATCAGTGATGATCTTTTTTCTCTCATATGTATTTCCTTAAAATCATCCCTTCTGGCTTTCAGAAGAAAGCAATAACTGGGTCTAGTTTAAGAGTGTAAGACCAAGGGTGACCGTGAGACTCGCTGGTCCAACCTTCTGCAGAATTTAGGCAATAATGTCCTCCACACTCTCATCCAGTAGATCTCTGTGCCAAATGAAGAATTCAAGCTTACACTGAAATATTTGTACAGGACTGGCTTTTGCGTTTATGGTATTGTTTACATTAAAACTACTGTTATAGACTAATAATAAACAGTCTGATAATAAGGTTAAAATGTCTAGGTCACTGATTTAAGCAGGACTTTGGTTATATGTAGAAAATTTGCAAGTTCCCATACTGACTCAATCATTGCTCTCCATTTTATGAAGTTTGAGATCCTGCCATCATTCTAACTGTCATAGTCCATGTGTTCTTACAGCAGTCCTTTATTTGTGGTTATCCAGTGGATAGTATGGGGTAAATCACAGCATCTGCACCACTTGGACTGAGCAAATCATTGTGATGGCCATTAATGGTGATGGTTCAACTGCCCCATAGGTTCCACAAAGCAGCCTGATATAGCTTCATGTCCGTACATGCTGGGCCAGACCTTCATTTGTATATAATTGACAGAAACTTTCTTTCCGTGACTGTCATTCCACCAAGCTGCTCAAAGAGACATATCTCTGTCATGTGATGGTTTTGGCCAGTAAAATTTAATAATATCATTAGGTTTCCCTCTATGGTACTCCTTGCACTGTTATGTGTTCACTACTTCACAAAACATTCCAGCTTCTGTAGGTATGGAAATGGTTACTTAAAACGTCCTCATCTTACAAATGTGGATTGTTTCACTGTATTTATTTCCCTTGTAAATATGTACCTCACCCTACGAAATCATCTCTTGTGCATTTATTATTCCATTATATTCACTTTATATAAATTTAAGTTCCTCCTCACTTCCTCTACAGCAAGGAGATCAATGCAGTACATGACAATTTTATGGCAACAGTGTATTCATTTCCTTTATAAATTAAATCACTCCAGTAAATTTACTCCCCCTACAAGAATTTATTCAAAGATCACTGCATTGTATTAACTGCCTGCATAAATGAAGGCTGTACACTTTTGTCACTTACTCTACTGGTAAATGTGAAAATATTCTCATTTATGATATATATTTATACATTCTTTTGTTCTTAGCTAAGTAATTCAGAGGCTAATACAGCAGTAGAACGTGCTTATTTGTTCATAGTAGAATAATGATGCTCTAGAGAGCTGCAGCTAGTTTTTGCAGAACTTCAGACTAGACATACATGTACACCCTGCAGCAGTGGCTCCTCACTCCCTGCTTTTGCTTTGCTACTTTTTTTTTTTACCTGCTTAGCTTTCCCTTGCTGGTTGCCTCATTGTGTTTGCTTGTTTGGTTCTGTTCATCTCACAGTTTTGCTGAGAATTTAAATGAGGGCTGAGAACATCAGCAGAAACAGGGATCTGGGCTTGAAAATCACCTTTCCTATCATCTCTGAGCTGGCCTATTATTTTCATTTAAATTTCCTGCCCTGTTTAAGTTGGCTCACTGATGGCACTTGCTGAGGAGCCATCCAGCCATGCTGTATGTTCTTCCATCTTTCTGCCTGCTTCTCCAAGACTTCTTTAAGCTCAGTCCAATTCAAGCACACTGCTAAATACAGATTCCTACTATATAGACCAAGAGCTGAATTAATATAGATTGATTAAATGTAATTCACATACTCATCCATAATGACAGAGCATCCTAATATTTATGCTGACCTAAGGAAAGCTGCAAACTATCAGCTGAATTCAAGTCAGAAGAAGGTGATATAAACCCTCTACCTAATTCTGGGAGGAAAGAGAGGGGCATTTAATCATTTCAACAAGCTCTAATATCAGCAAAGGAAAAACAGCTATAAAAGGGTTAAAAGGGAGCAATGAAAGAAAAGCATCAAAATCAAGCAATCAAGCAGAAACTCTATTCCTTACATGTCTCTCAAGGGCTGTGCACAGTCTGTCCAGGATTTCTTTTATCCTGAGTTTACTACATGCTCCCTTGTGTCTCTTTCCTGCTCCGTGAAAGGTCATATGGCAGCATGATGCCATCTCTGCCTTCTCCCTGTTTTCAAATTTAGGTCCAATGATTTCAGCATGTTACAGACACAAATTGTTCTAAATTTGGTGAAATCTCAGAAAATTAATGCTTGCAAGGAAAGGTCTCCCCTCTTGCATGTTCTTCCAGCATTTGCAGTACTACTACTGAACTATGCTTTTGCTGATTACAAGATGAAAATGTCAATCACTCATACTGTGTTTGGTTTAGCTTTGTTTGCACGGTTGTAGTTTGACAGTGTGACATTTCTACACCAGAAATTCTGACAATTTGTTTTATTTGTATATTTTTAGCTGGTAGTAGTCCCTCACAGGTTCAGCTAAAAGGTATAGAACATGTACTTTGATTGTCTTCAGAGAAGTACTGCAGAGTCTGAGGAATATGTACACAGGAAGACATTAGTAATATTGGTTAAATTCTTAAAAAGCTTTGCAGCAGTATTGATAAGATTACGCTAAAGCTGGGACTTTTTTTTTTCTGATCTCTTTCTTTTAACACTTATATGCACACCAAATCAACAGGCAGCATGTGGAAAGCCAGAAGTATTCTCATCCCTTTATCCTTCTAACAAGAGAGTGGGCACAGAAGAGGATCCTAAACAACTCTTGAAGCCTGCTACCTGCTCTGTTTCTATAACTGTTTGCAGCTGATTATTTTTTAAGTAGCCACTTTTGTTGGTTGGTAATCTCTACTTTGCCATTCATGCCACGACAAAACAAATAAACAAACAAAGAAACAAAACCCACCAAGAAATGTGGTCAGATTTTTTTGTGTGTGTTTTTAATAGCCTAGTGATCTGCCTGGTAATGCACTTTCAAAGTAGCATTCTACCTAATTCATATAGACAATCAAGTTCTCTGATCAGTGCAGTAACCTGAAAAAAGTAGGCAAAGTAGCCTGCAAATGATATGAGAAGGGCATTCATGTGCAAAGTGTGCAGAAGTACACACAAGAATAGGATTCCTAAAAGCCGTGACATTCCAAACAAGGAGACCCAAGTCTATTTGCAGTTATGAAAGGGAGCAACGAGAGGAAGGTAGAAAACTGAAAAAAGAAAGTATGTGTGGCTTTGTCTGGAGAGGGAGTTAAAAAAAACAAACAGAAACCAACAACCTACAAAAGACAAACATTCTACTAAAAACTACAAGGCAAGTTCAAGCATTGGGGCCCTCACAGTAGGAAACTGGTCACATGGGTAACATCATGAAATTTTACTGCAAAATATTCTTTTTTTTCTTATTTGAAAAGACAAATTATTAGCATTTTTAAACAATTTCAATATGTTTAATGGCTGAAAGTTAAGCTCAAACTGTTCCGCTTACTGAATAAAGTGCTAGGTCTGTAAACAGGAATCTTAAGTTACCCCAAGAGTACACTCATTTGAAATTTTACTTGAAAGCAGGATGTACGTTTATTACAATTTCAAACAAAATGCTAATGCCATTAAACAAATGAGGTTTAGGCAAATTAACTGCATTTTAATATTCTGAAGGCCTATGATATAGGACATTGTGTTACGAAACATTGGCTAGAAGTATCAGTTGCAAGTGGGTCTTTCATTGCTGTGAATCTCAGGAGAATATTTGTAATTAGTATCATTTGCCTAATACTTCAGGTTAATTAGAATATTTAATTGAATAGCTGTAATCTTCAGAGATGACTATATTATGATCAAATTAGTACCTTCACAGCACACGCTGATCACTGCTGCAGCCTGACTTACTTCTGCTAGCTATTCAGCCCTCTGGAGAGTTCAGCAACATAAGAAAAAATCTGTTTCTTACACTTTTGAATTTTAATGATCCATTTGAACTCTGCCATCAACATTTAATTATTCTAGAAAAAAAAGTTCCAACCATGGCTCCCATATGGCATGTTGGCAAATACACTTGCCCACATTGGAGTCTGCACCTCTCCAGCAGCTCTATGAAGAGATTTAGATTTTTTTTCTTGAATGCAAGAAGACCTTTTTTAACAGTGTTTGTAAATACAGACCATATGAAGCTTCACAGAAAAAGTTACTAGGATACTGTTGAAACACTATTAGGAACAGATGAATTGATTTTTAGGAAGTTACAATGGATTAAATCCTATAATGTCTACTACTGGACTTCTGTATTGTCCAAAAGGTTTGAAGGAGTCAGGTGCCTCTGTAACTAAACCTTGTTAGGTAGAAATGCAAATAATTTTGGGGGAGAAGGGTAAAGTAGGAGACTAGAATGGATGGAGTGTGCATAGTAAAATCTTCGCAGCCAAATCACGGATGCCGAGTTCCTGACCTAACAAGTTGCTGTTGGTTTTTTTTCTATAAATAGATACATTTAGCAGCTGTATACATTCTAGGGGTTAAACATTCACTGCTGTGGAAGTGTTAGGGTCGAAATCCTGTTGCTCTAAACTAGCTAGATGTTCCCACCCAATTCCTCTCTCATCACATAAGGTCATGGCAAGAAAAAAAAAATGTCAAGAGAGTAAGCTGGGCATGCTGCAAAGGATGTTGTTTACATAGTGGAGTCCCAGAGCTCAGGAAAGCTTTCCTCATTTTCCTTTCCTCTCTAGGCTGCTTCAGGATACACAGCTTCAGGGATCAGTTCTGTAAATTCTGTACAACAGTGACATGAAAATTGATAATGGCTTTAAAATTCAGGCTGCTCTTTTGAAACTGTTGCTATGATGTAAACTTGTCTACAATTAATTATTATTATCTTGGGGCAGGGGAAACAGGAAGAGAGATGTGTTTGAAGGCAAGCATTCTGACTTGCTGCCTGCAAGTGAAGAGAAGAGAAATATTTCCAGTTTTCCATTTGACAGAAATTTATTGCTATGTTATTCTTCATCACTGAGGATGTACAGTATAGTACATAAAACTGAAGACTTAAGGCTGATATCTCAAGTATTGTTATCCTACAGAACACAGTAGACTAACAAAATCTTCATGGTTCTTTGCAGGACCATCTCACCTGTTGACGTCACAAATGTCTCAGGGAAGTAAGATGTACAAAAGGCAGTGTAAGCAAATCCTGCACAATAAGTTTATCTTTTTCCATAGGTATGTAAAGTTAATATGATCGTTTGTATTACAAACAAAATAGAAACAATTTTCAAGATGCTTTTTGAAAACTTTCTCTATTCTGCTAAGAAGTACGTTTTTACCTTGAACTTTTGAATGGATTTTGTTTTACTAAGCACTATATTTATTTATGCACTTATAAATGTTTTTATGTATTTACAAATGCTAATGTATATATTTATAAATATAAATGTGTGAATAATCATAAGAAAGGTGAAAATATTTAGTGTCATTATTAAAAACATTAACATTTGTCTCATGTCCTCTCAGAAAATTTTCCTGGTTTCAGATTTCCTTTGAAGTCCAAAAATTCTAACATTCCATTAAAAATATTTTGCTCACCCTTGGTATCCAATAGATGTTTTACTCATAATCAGTAAAAATTATTTAGATATAGGAAGGAAGTCTTGTCATTGTTATTAAAATTAAAACTATAAAGCTACAAATCCTATGATTAAAAGCAAATGTTAAGAGTTTACTCACCTACTTTATATTTGATCTTTAAAGTTAAGCAGGAAAAGATATTTAATTTTCAGAAATGGAAAAGCTTTCTGTCTGGTCAAAATTTATTTTCCAATAAATAATGGCAATAAAATTAGTCACTATTAGAAAAAATATAGCCTTCCTCAATACACTGAAAAAGCGCAAAGAAAGTAGTTGTAATCCTAGGAAGAGTGTTATATTATCTAAGTTTTTATTTTCATCCACCTTCCAAATGATGATTTAATATCTATTCTTAATATGCAGTTTAAAAACACCTTGAGAATTAACTTTAATGGCTAGTGTTGTATAATTGTGGGCTTTCTTGTAAGAAAGCTTGCAGAATTGCTGATTACAAGAGATGAAGAGTATTGTAGTACCCAGACCTATATATTGTGTTGCCATGAAAACTGGTCTTATAAGACCTCACACAACACCTGCTTTAACATTCCAGATCTAATGCTAGATTGTATTTTTTGGCTTCTTTAGTTTTTATTATATTTTTTTTTCTTAAAATTTATATTTACTTCTGTATTTTTCAAAGATCTGCTATCAGCAGCTATAAACATTCAATACTCTTGAATCAGAACATTGTGATGTACTGTTTACTTCATAGAGGTGCTCCCTGAACATGAAAAACTCCTTTAGAATTAAAAAATCTGCTCCACTAATTGTGGAACAAATTTTCAACAACCCTCTTTGAGAATCCCAGCTCTTAAGTATTCTCCCATCTATTAAACAGATGGCAGATAAGATTGTAAACATATTTGCTTCATATTGAATAGATAGTTTCTGGTGTAATACTAATTAACAAATTAAATGACTGACTTTCTGCATCACATTAGAGTTAAAACCACTTTGTAAGTTTGTCTTTGGCAGTTATTTACTTTGACAATAGCGTGCAGTAAAAAACTGTTAAATGTTTTCTTAGCAACATTATGCACTGAGCAGTTTTCTTTTTTAAAAAACTCTATATTTTATTATAATTCATTTGACTTTCATTACAGTCACTCATTACAAAATGTATGTGCATCTAATCTATTTTCAAAGGCTGCATATTTTTCCAACCTCATTCTGTATCACAATGATAATGTCTTTGGTCGATGCAAGTATGCATGAAATTTAGGCATTGTCTTTACTTGTTTTCTGATAGTACAGCATGGACTGTTTTGAAAGGAGTAAAGCTAACAAAATGCTAACAGTGGCAGATAAGAATATGGAGGAGGCTTCATTTTCCTTCCTTTAAAGAATTTGCATTGTGACTATCTTTTTTATTATAAGTACAAATAGGATCATCTCCATTATGATGTCATGCTATGCTACAATGTTAGAATAAGTCTTATCTTCTTTGTTCTCTTCATTAATTCATGTAGAAAGCTGGTCACACCAGAAATTCTAATTCCAAATTTCTGGAGAAAATGCAGACAAAAAACCTGCATTCACCTCTGTGGTTTTGGAAATATTAATGTGAAGCAAAAAAGAGTTACTTTCAAAACCAAAGTTACCATTTGTTGGTGAAAATAATATTTTTTTGTCCAATTGTAAATCTGCACAAAATGGTTGCAGAACTCATAAAAGAATGGCAAATTCAAAATTTTCTTTCAGATTAGTTTTCTAGTGTCTCTGCCTTCAAACAGAAAAAAAACTCAATACCTTAGTCAATGTAATGTTTTTAAACTTTGTGACTCACAAGAAAATTTGTTGAAGAACATAGCCATAAACAGCTCAAAATGATTTAATTTAATTTAGAAGTACAGTAAAAGTAAAGATTTATATGAATAAGATGATTAATTCATATATGTTACAGCTGTATCGCAGTGTTATTCAAAGATTAAAATACACCACAGTAAGCAAAGATTAGAGAGACCTCTTCCCCCTGCTCTCCCTCCCATTTCTACAGCAATACCAGTAGAAAAAAGAAACAGGATTAATTTCAAATAGCCAAAGCGCAGTGTTAGTGGTGTCCAAACCTTCTTGAAGGAAAGGCTTGGAATAATTTTTAAAAGCTAAATTATATATATATAGGAGAAGGCTTTAAAATTTTTAGAAAGGTTTTGTTCTGTCATTTTCCAAAATATAAATTATGTATTTTGATATGTAGATTCAGTTAAAACATACCTGGAAATGGTCAAAATTAAAAATACACCTTGGAAAAATATTGTAAAAAATACTCAAGTTGGCATTAACTAAAGTTGATTCATTTCCATAGCCTATTTTTGAGAATTCCACATCTTTTCCTGTCTGGGTATGATAAAATACTGAAATCTGAGCAAGCCTTACACATCAGAGAGCAGCTTTCTCACTCACTGTGGTTATTAGCTATATTAGGATCAATAATATTTAATATTTCACATTAACATTTCCTACTATTTCACATTATATCAGGTAATCTAGTTGTTCTGTATCACGCTAGGAAAAATCAAAAGTTGAAACTTCTCAAACAGTGTAACAAGACTGTTTTAAACAATCTTTAGCCAAGACTGTGTTAAACAATTAGATAAATGCTCCCAGCAATAGCTACAAATTTCCTCCCTCCAACTCCAGCCCTGATTTTGCTGTTGGTGAGCTTAAACAAAGTGTTGTGAATCATTGTATTTAACTTTTCTACCAGAAATGAAATCAAGCATGTGTGTATTTCTCCTGTAGCTTAGGACATAGCATTTCATAGGCTCACCCACCAAATCAATAGAGATTTTTTCTGGAAAATTACAAGATCCAGTGTCGAGGAGCTCGTCCAAGAATGGCTGGACGAGAAAGGACATAGTCAGCTTAAACTGATGTACCAGGCCTAAGCAGGCCAAGGACACTGACAAGGACGCAAAGCCCTTGCCAATAAGGGAGTAGCTGGTTCTGTGCTGATTTTGTGCTACAATAGCAGGATGTAAAAAAGGGAGGTAACTGGGTCTGCTAAACACAAAAATTCCGATATGGGAGCAGTTGACGTTTATCTCACTAACCAATAAGGAGCTCAGCTTTTGCACTATGCATGAGGCTCATTAATGACTGTATTTAACCAGATGCTGAGATCAATAAAATTGAGACCTGCTGATGATCATCTGATGTCCTCGTCTCCCTTCGCCGACAGTCCAGTTCCCTTGCATATTTCTTTTCCTGAATGTAATCAGGTAAATAATAATTTCATCTCTCTGTGGTATGAATTTGTAGCCATTAAGAAGTTTTATAATTGCGTGATGTAGTCTTTCTGTAACAGTGGCACTGCATTCATGGTGTGGCACTGTTGCAGAGAGTGTATCAGAAATCACTGAGGCATTTAACTTGTGTTGAGGTAGCACTCATGTTGAATTAAGCAGCAATCTTCTTATTCAGGACTACTTAACTCTAGTACAGTTGTGCATTAATATAATTCTATTGCTCCTGGTTCTGAAGATATGCTGAGTGTAGCACATCACTACCTGCTCTTCAAGCAGGTAGGTTGATGCAAAGTGTAATCTACCTTAGACACAAAAACACAAGTTGATTTGAAAATGGTCTTGTTACTCTGTAATGTCTTAGCCCCTCACATATGCAACTCCTTGAGATGTATCAAACGTACCTTATGGCAGTTCAGAATCGAATACTTAATGTCTATACATTTATGGGTGAAAAAATAATTTGCATTTTAATCTTTAACAACAATTTATGCTGGGAATGAAAATACTCATGACTGGAGGTATCTAACCCACCCTCCTGCTCTAAGCAGTGCTAACTTCCAATTTATGTCTCATTTGCCATAGTCTCACACAATAAAATTT
>WAAB01013593.1:0-12764 GCA_013389865.1 Piaya cayana | reverse complement strand
TCCTTATCACTCTCTACAAGTCCTTGAGGGGAGGTTGTAACAAGGTGGGTGCTGGTCTCTTCTCACAAGTAAGAACTGATAGGATGAGAGGAAATGGCCTCAAGTTCCACCAGGAGAGGTTTAGAATGGATATTAGAAAAAAATTATTAACCAAAATAGTGGTGAAGCAGAGGAACAGGCTGGCCAGGGAAGTGGCGGAGTCATCATCTCTGGAGGTGTCCAAAAAAACATTTAGACATAGAATCATAGAATCATAGAATAACCAGGTTGGAAAAGACCCTCCGGATCATCGAGTCCAACCATTCCTATCAAAATGTTTTACATGTTTTAGTAGGCTTTGTGATGTTGGGTTGATGGTTGGACTGGATGATCTTAGACATCTTTTCCAATCTTAATAATCCAAAGACTCTACGATTCTACTTAACATCTATTGAAATAAATGATCAGAGAGAGGGGGGACTCTGCAATTGTCTCAAGGTAAAAGGATACTGATCTGCCCGGTCTAGTCTGTATGATCCATGCCCTCCAGGAGCTCAGTGAACTCCAATAGCATTTGACAAAGACCTGCAGAAGTCACAGGGGATCACAGAATCACCAGGTTGGATGGGATAGGATAAGCGAAATGCAGTATTTTCCTGCATGGAGAATAAACATCCAAGCAAAGCAACCCTTTCTAGGCCAGGGTTATTGATATTAAAACCACAGAACTTAATTAAAAATGAGGGTAATTAAAGCCAGATGCAAGAAAGTATTTTTTTTCCCCCTTGCATACCACATTGTAGACTCATAGCGTGACTCACAGGGAGAGAGAAGTAAGTCAAGGTGACTGGGAACATTCAAGGAGCGATTATCTGGGATCATTAGTGGGGCTGGTGGGCGGCAGCTATAAACTGGGAACAGGTCCTGATGAGGTGCATGGCCTTTAACTCCTCCGGTATGTAATGAGAGCTGTAAATCTCCCCATTACAGGCAGTGGTGATGCTGGAGTATTCAGCCAGCAGCCTTGCTTTAATCTCTTCACAACATCAAGGGGAGAGAGACCCTCACTCCAGGACCTGAGAGACTTGAACCTCCCAAAATGGGTGAAACTACCCATTTCCATGTGGGAATTACATACAGGGATGGCTGAAAAGTCCAATTCTGGTCCAAATAGCTTTGGTATGAACCTTGAGGAACTGCATTGGCTGCCAGGGATTTACGCCTCTCAGAGCAGAGCCTGGAGTTTCGTATCTAAAATCCCCGAGCTTGTTCGCAGCTATTTTCTTTCCTTTCTGTGTACTTAGAGAGGAGGCAGGGTGTTCATATAATACTGATCTGGTCTGTGGGTGATCCAGGTGTGAAATCCAAGGCTGGGATGATCTCTACATGCAATGAGTCCTTTTACTGGTCCTGACACTGAGTTGCAATAAAAGTCACGTCCTTTCTCTGTGCCTCAGTATCCCTCACGGTAAATTGCTACTCATACGTTCCAGAAGACAGATCGTAAAATTTAATTATTACTTGATCAGTTTTACCTAATATAATAGTATTTCTCTAATATAAACAACTCAAGGAAGAAAAGTTAGGTTGATATGAAGCATCAAGGCTACAGCTGCTCTAGGTCAGGAATCGTTTGCAGACACTTCACAGTCTACCTCGCCCAACTGTTGTTGTTGAAATACATTTTCATTCTTGAAAATGCTGGTTTACTTGGTTGCACAATCATTTCTCAGCTCGTTTCAGCCCAAATTAATTGGGTTCATTTATGCAGCTGACTTATCATGTGCTAACACGACTAGGGCCATCCACTGAGTTGTCCATTTGCCTCCAGCCACTGAGAATTTTAACAGTTAAAAATCCAGAATCTGAGGGCTTCTGGCATTTCCCAGCTCTCCTGGACAACTACCCCTGAACATGCCTGGTGCAGCAGTTTCTGCTTCTGGCAGCAAGAGGGCTTATGTACTGCAAAGAGATTGCCTACAAATCACTGCCTTCAAATGGGCCACGTCTCTGAAAGGAATTTCCACAGCTTTTCTGGGCACAGATCACAAGGTTCTCAGCCATCTGCAAATCCAGACTGATTATGAGCTCACCACCTCACTGGGCTATCTCGTATTGCAACCTTCTAACTTCCAGACTCAGTTTTTCCCACTTCTGGAGTTGCGTGCGTTCCCCAGTGACAACCTCCACTAGCGATAAATCAGGAGGTTCATTTTTGTGACTCCGTGAGTCCTCTGCCTAGTCCAAAAGTTGCCACGTTTGAGCCAATATCAATGATTATCTGCCCTTTAACAGCTATTAAATATTTAGTAGCCTCAATATTGACTTCTATGCTCAAACCCCAAGAAGAAGTTGCAGTTAATCATTCCTCCTGTAAACTTTTGGCTGTAACATTTTCATCTAACCTTTTTGGGTATTTTTTATATATATATATTTCCTAAACTAAGTGAATGCATTTGCACAAACACACATGACATAACTGGTCAGTCTTGGCAAACTTGATTCTTTTACAAGGGGAAAAATAAAAACTTCTTTTTGTACTCGGTTTTCTGAATATTCCCATTAACAGAAATGCTTTTAGCTGTTTATTGTTTTCAAGCTCCTTCCATTTACAGGCGAAATATGTATTTTTCTTCTTGGTTCTTCCTAACTGGCTCATGCTGCAATTGTTTTTGTTTCTATAAAGCCGGAGGGTCTTTGTCTTGTTGTTTTAAGTTCTCTTTTATAAAAGCTTGGGTGCATTCACATTCCTTGAGCTGCACCATTATTTCCTCCTTGAAGAACAAGCCACGTTTCCCATTTTGGACAACAGAACCCACTTCCACTGCCAACATTGTTATTTTTCATGCTGAGAAATTAACTAATATTTAGGATTTTGAGAAATGACCATCAGGTATTGCAAGGATGAGATTTGTGTATTTATAGCAGCTGCAGCTAAGATTCCATTTCCCAGAAGGTAGCAGCACAAAGTTCCTTTCTCACAGCTCGAAAACGCTTTCTAGGTAGCAAAACTATTCTCTCATTTAGATTTTTTCCTCAAGTTCATATGATCATGATGAGGTTTTTCTGTCTCCTTGGTATTCCTCAATATGTGACTCAATTTATAATTAGACCCAAGCCAATCCTACCAGTGCTGTAGCTCAACTTCTAGATTTATGAGTAAATTCTTATAATTCTATATATTATTCTGTAAAGAAATTTAAAGGATATTCTTTTAATTTTATCCCAAAAGATAGGATTTTCCATAAAAGCCTCCTATGACAATGACTGGTATATTTTAACTGCTAGACTTAACATCTTAGTCTGATAGGTCCATATTGATAAAAAGTGGAGGTCCTGCTCTCTTCCCCATCTCTCCCATTCCTTTCTTGCCTCAATGAGAAGAAACACACTGTTCTTTGCTGCTGCAAAGCTGTGATTGCAGATTTCTGTGTTCTGCGGTTACACCCCTCATGGTTAAAAAGTCACAAGATCGTCTTTAAGTCCATCTGCATTTTTATCACAAAAAGTCAAGATTTTGGACTTTGATGGCAGCCTTCTTGAGACTTTCTTGGCAATCACATGAGCTAGGAATATGCTTTGGGCTCCCAATGAAGTCGAGAGATTTTTCCCCAAATGGTCAGACTCGAAGAATTGGAATTTTCTTAGGAAAGAAAAAGAACAAAAAAGAAACGTAAAATATTTCAAAACCTCTTTTCAGGAGTGAATAACTGTGTTTGTTGCATGCTTGCTTTGTTGTCTCTGATCTGTTTTGAATCTTGAACGCTTGATGGGCTTAGACACATGCTGATCTTGGAACATGTGCTACCACTGATTTCTACGAGCACCCCGATGCACTCACAAAGTTACGCACACGCTTAGAAATGTTTTGTTGGAACAAAGATAAAGGAAAAAAAACTCGAATATAAATTCTGCTGTCTGAAAAAAAGACTGCTGAACCACCCAGTCCACACCACCCCCGTGTCCACTGAAACTAAAAATTTTATTAGCATTTTCCACTTTCTAGTCTCGTTTTCCTCTGCCAAATCTCAGGAAAATGTTCCTTCTTGCTTTTCCCCCCATTTTTGCTTGCTTTTTATTTGTTTATTTAGTTATTTATTTGACAGTGTTAAAATTTCCTCTACAATGGCCACTTTTAATGTTCAGCCTGACTGAGTGCTGGGCCATCTCATTTAAACTGTCTGTCACCTATTGGACCAGACGATCCTTAAGGTCCCTTCCAACCTGGCATTCTATGATTCAGGAGTTTTTATCGATAGGCTCCTGACCTTAGGAGCATCCTTCCCATCTTTTCATTCTAAGGAAGCTGATGCAACGAATCTCAATGAAATAACGGTTTCCTTTCAACAAGCTGCAGACGAGTTTGGATTAAACCCAATCCTTGGTAACGATCATGTTTCCACCAGCTGGTGAAGCTACTAAATCAAGACTGCTGGACACAACCGCCCCAACATCTCTGTAGTTCAGGATCTCAGGAGCTTGCTCATTTTTCAATCCCACTTGTGGACAGATTGACTTTGGATGCCTGTTGAATGTGCAAAGCAGGAATGTGACACTAAGCCAAAGACTGCCTTTTCAGAAATATTGTCCTTCCCTTATACAACAGTTTGCTTGGCCTGCAGATTTTTTTCTCCTTTAACTGCAAGTAATCTAAAGGTCTTTTAGTAAACAATTTACTGTTTATAGATATAACGGCTCTGTATACTGCCTAGCAAACAGGCTGCTTTCCTCATTCTGAGCAATAAAAAGGATTGGTCAACTGGCTCAGATACGGTAAGCATGTTCCTAGTGGATCCCACTCTTTGTGAAGATACTCCTCTACTCTTCCATGCTGTGGTCTGTGAATTCCTGCCTCTGCTGCATGTTGAGGAAAAACGGGTAAAATCATAGATTCATAGAATCATGTAATGATTTGGGTTGGAAGGGACATCAAAACCCATCCAGTTCCAACCACACTGTCATGGGCAGGAGCACCTTCCACTGGATCAGGTTCCTCGAAGCCTCATCCAACCTGGCTTTGAACACTTCCAGGGGTGGGGAGTCTCTGGGTAACCCGTTCCAGTGCCTCACCAACCTCATATTAAAAACAACAAAAAAAAATTCTTCCCAGTATCTGCTCTAAATCTCCCCTCTTTCAGCGTAAAACCATCACCCCTTGTCTTATCCCTGCATTCCCTGGTAAAGAGCAGAAGTTTTACACTTCATCGCATCTTCTTCAGAAAAGGGACTCTGATTTAATATATTCTGGCAGGATAAGACAAGAGAAAGTTTGGCCTCACAGCTTTAGGAAGATACGCCACAAGAATGAAAATGAGAGGATGTTCTCAGATACAGAGAAAATTAATGTCTAAAGATTCTCTTCAAAGTTGGAAGCCAACAGCTACAAGGCCAGAAATGCACTCTGCAGCCACAAAGCTGGATAATTCAATGAAGTACAGGTGGGGAGCAAATTAAAATAAAAGCTGAGTGGCTGCATCTGAGATGATATCAGATTAAATCTCAAATATTAGTGATTTGGTTTTAGTCAGGCTTTCATCTCTTCACCACAGCCTCGCTGATGTAGCTCTGGGGAAGCCTGATGAAAGAACAGTTACACTTCTCATACTCACAAAATTAAACTTGATGGAACTGAGGAGGAGCCAGATCTTTTCTCACAAAAAAAAAAAGTCTGAGTAGTTGCATCAATTTTAGTAAATCCCAGCTAAATACTTGCAACCTGTTAAAACAAAAATAGAATCATAGAATGCCAGGTCAGAAGTAGCTCTAGGATTATCTGTTCCAACCTTGATAGGTGATCTATAGTTTAAACGAGATGGCCCAGCACTCTGTCAAGCTGAGCCTCAGAAGTGTTCAATGTAGAGGAATCTATTACTTCCCTGCAGAGGTTATTCCAATGTTTTACTACTCTCATGGTGAAAAATATTCTTGTGGAATCTAATCAGAGTCTCCCTAGGAGCAATTTAAACCCATCAACCCTTGTCTTTTCCATAGACTTTGTAAAAAGGGAGTCTCCATCCTTTTGGCAGGCTGTTGCGTGGTGATAAGGTCTAAGTTTTCTCCTCTCAAAACTGAATAAACCCTGTTCTCTCAGCCTTACTTTATCTGCTAGGTTTCCTAGTCCTCTGATCGTCAGTCCCTGGCACAATCTTAATCCTGGTCAACTATCATCTTCTCAAACCATTTCCAAATAGCCTTTGGGAATTTGAGTTTTCCAGGGATTAAACCTAAAGGTGATGGAAATGTGGCTACTGTCTTCTGCAGGTTAAAGAGGTTAATAGTGCAAACACAGATCCTTCTGTACCTTAACCTCAGGACCAGAGAGCAGATTTTGGAGGCTGGTTGAGATTGTTATGGCAGAGCTCCAGTGTCCATGAAATTCAGGCTTATGTACAGCAAAGAAAACAATGGGCTTGGTCTTAATAAAATATCTACATTTTAATTAAAGTGTGAGGCTTTGTGCCTGTTCTAATCTGATTAAAGTAGCATTTTGAAATCGGTGAGAATAGATGTCAATGTGGGTGTGACTGTGTGATACAGACAGACTGGAACAGGCCACTACACTGAAGAAAGTGTCTCCTTTCTTACCAGACCAGCACAGTCCTGTTATGCCTTTCTGTGCACTGGAGGTCATGAAGCTAAACAAGACCTGAAACCTCAATAAACCAGATTTAAAAACACTTTTGGAGAAAGGCAACATCAAAACCCAAAAAGAAGGAATATTCTGCTCCTGAGAAATCATTAAATAGAATAGAGCTGTTCAGAATGGATTGTTGGGGGATGATATAAAATTTTGAGGGGAAAATAAGAAGTCAAAAGTTATCGACTCTTGCTGGTTTTCTCAGTGCAAGAACCAGAGGGGAATCAAGCCAAATCTTCATGAGGCTTGTCCAGGACTTGAAAAAATTTTGAAACTCCTTACCACAAGATTCTGTGGATGCCTATAGCCAGCAGGATTAAAAAAGCAGATTTATCTACTGCTTTTAAACAAATAAACTACTTCTGACCACAAACTGTTAGAAGCTGAGGCATTATTGGTAGAAGGGCACTGCATATTTGTCCTGCAGTTACATTCTTCCCTATAGGAATCAACTGATGTCCTAGGCAAGGTGGATGTTAGGGCTGATTCCTGTGACCACTCCTGTGGGTCAGAAAACAACTTGGGGAGGGAAACCTATTCCAGTAACTTATGCAATAAGTGAATTGCCAGTCACTGTCTGCCTCCTGCTTCTTTCCACCTCACCGGAGATGAAGTTTCTCATACATCCATCCTTCATGCTCCCCGTCCCCTCATTTCCACTCTCAACTTCTCTCCTGTTAAGTGACTTCAAAAGCAGATGATTGGTGTGATTTTTAATTTTACCTGCTACCTGTATGTGAGCCCTGGAGAAGGAAAAAGCCCTAGGAACTACATATGCTGCTGCTACCAAATCATCTAGTAGGATCTTCCCTCAGAGGACATCTCCTCACTGTAGCTCAGCATGGTACTTCCATCAAACCCACCTCTGCTCCTGCTCTTATCATGTAGCACTATGAGGTTTTTCCCTGTTAGGTGATTCAGCACATCAGATTCATCAATGCTCGTTTGCATCAGATACATGACCTGGCAAGATGCTACCTCTGCCCTGGAAGGGATCTGGTAATGTGCAAAAGCTGAAGCAATCAGGGGCTCCGAAGATTTCTGAGCTGTTGTCTTGTGGTGGCTTCCGTGACTTGAGGTCCTCAATTTCTCCATCTACAGAAAGGATAGAGTGTGGATCTGGTAATGCACCAAAGCTGAAGCAATCAGTGTCTCCAGAGTCTTCTGAGCTGCTGTCTTGTGGTGGCTTCCCAGGGAATCCTGCTCAGTTCCCATTCACTTTAGGTCCCCCATTTCTCCATCTACAGAAGAGAGAGAGTGACTCTCAGCCTTCCCTGAAATGTGCACAAGACCTCAGCGGTGTCTCAGGTTTGTGAATAGCAGATTTGGGACCTTCCATGTTTGCCGTTGTCCCAACCTGGATGAGGTTCATCTTGGCAGCCTTAAGGGGAAAGGTTCCCTACCCCATTAGCTCTCCATTGACACATCCAGCCTTCCATGCAGGGCTGTTTTATTTGGAAAACGTGACCACTTGTGGTAAATAGTATTTACGATCTGACTTTTTTGCTGTTGTTGTTCCGGCTGATGTGAAACTCCTTGGATTTAACTATGCAGGTTTAATAAAGTCTATTAAAAGGGTAAATATAGCAACTCCCTTTCGGAATTTCTTCCTTTTCTTTTCTTTTTTTAATTGATTATTTCTTAGAGGTAAAACTTTTAATGCAATGGCAAAATATCAGGAGTAATTAGATTAAGGGGGGGGGCTATAAAGCAGAAATGAAACAACATTTACTTTGTATTTGTAGACAAGTGTGTGTGTGTTTATATATTTCTCTAATACTTGCCAGTTTTGCTCTTTTTTTTCTGTCTTTCAAAGCACTACAAGCAATAACACTGTGGATGATAGAACCCTTTCTGTTTATTCTTGTTTTCTTTCCAATAATGAATAAGCTCGAAGGGCATTATTTTAACTAGGCTCTTGTAATCCTTTAACAGGGCTTGTTGAAAAATAAGACCCAGCACTGCCAGACACCATGCAGCAAAAAGCTGCTTACTGCCAAACTCCTTGGCACTCGAGAAACTGGGAATCGGCTGGTTTTAACTCCTGTTCTGTGTTTGAATGTGCACCTTCCTGGGTCCCAGAGAAGAATGGAGTCCAGGGAACACTTGAAACTTGGTCCTTGTCCTCAGATTGACCAGGATGACCCTTTGTGTCTGTCTTGCCTTAACTCACTGCCTTCAGGATGGGCTGAGGCTTCAGAGGTTGGAAGCTCATACTGCTTTAGGGTTGGTATTAGTGCATATCATACAGTGATCATAGTACCACGCAGTCACAGAATCACAGAACTGTTTGTGTTGGAAGGGACCTTTAAAAGCCACCCAGTCCAACCCCGCTGCAGTGAGCAGGTAGATTTTCAACCAGATCAGGTTGCTCAGGGCCCTGTCCAACCTGATGTGGAATTTTTCCAGAGATGAGGAATCTACTACCCATTTGGGCAAACTGGCCCAGTGTTTCACCACCCTCACTATATCAAATTTCTTCCTTATTAATAATTAATTAATGATTAATTAATTATATTAATGGTTGGACTCGATGATCCGGTGGGTCTCTTCCAACCTGGTTATTCTATGATTCTGTGATTCTATTCTATATCTAGTCTTCCCAATTTAAAGTCATTCCCTCTAGTCCTATCACTCCATCTCCTTTGAAAAAGTCCCTCTCCAGCTTTCTTGTAGGGCTCCTTCAGGTGCTAGAAGGCTGGTATAAGGTCTCCTCAGAGCCTTCTCTTCTCCAGGCTCAACAACCCCAACTCTCTCAGCTTGTCCTCATAGCAGAGATTCTCCAGCCCTCTGCTGTCATCTTTGTGGCCTCCTCTGGGCCTGTTCCAACAGTTCCTAATCCTTCTTATGTTTGGGATTCCAGAACTAGACACAATACTCCAGGTGCAGTCTCACAGGAGTGGAGCAGAGGGGCAGAATCTCCTCCCTCACCCTGCTGGACACACTTGTTTTTGAAGCAGCCCAGGATACATTTGCCCTTCTGGGCTGCGAGCTTTGCCAGATGATGTTGAGCTTTGCTGTATACATTGCAGTATAGCAATGGCTGGACAATGGAGAAGCTGCCCCTGAGATCAGCCCAACAGTCATCAAACAAGATTTCAAGAATATACTAAGGACACAGAAAACCCATCTGGACAGAAAGAAAGGGAAAAAGGAACAGCTGAGCTTCAAGATCCCCTTCCTACATGACAACTACCTGAAAGGAGGTTGTGGAGAGGAGGGAGCCGGGCTCTCCTCCCAAGTGACAGGGGACAAGATGAGAGAGAATGGCCTCAAGGGTCAGGCTGAATTTTAGGGAGAAATTTTCCTCAGAAAGGGTCATTGAGCACTGGCAGAGGCTGCCCAGGGAGGGGGTTGAGTCACCTTCCCTCCTTGAGGAGGGGTTTAAGGGATGGGTGGATGAGATGCTGAGGGACATGGGTTAGTGTTTGATAGGAATGGTTGGACTCAATGACCCAGTGGGTCTCTTTAAACCTGGTGATTCTATCATTCTCTGATTCTATGACATCACTCCCCAGAGCCCTAAAACACACTATTTAAAAGCTCTTTGGTTTTTTCCTGCCTCTGTACACAATGAGCACAGAATAGAGGACGTGTACTTTGGTTCTCAGAGGTGTCTGTCCCCGCAAAGGACAGCTGAATCACCCCTATTTCACCTTTCCATTCTGCACACCTGCTGTGCCTTGAGGCAGTGCTGGCCTGGTGATGGGTCCCTGTCCTGAGGGAAGGAGGGACATAGAACTCAAGGGAGGAAGCACTTGCCCGTGGAGTGGAAATGTTAAACTGGTGAGGAGGAAAGAGCAAATAATTGTCAGGGTGAGGATATGGCACTTCACCTCAATCTGCTTGTTTGCAAAAGGAAGGTAGCTCTGGCATAGAGATACTGCTGGCTTTACATCATCATCCAGGGGAGAGGCAGGGACATGAAAGCTACTTTTGAGCTGGCAAGAGAGAGGGGAAAATTGGAGTAAAGCACACACCTTGTCCAATTACCCTGAAAATACAGGGGAAAGTTTCTCTTCCAGGAGTCTTTGGGTCACCAGGAGTGTTAAGATCAACCAAGGAAGTGATTCTGACCCTGCACTGAGCATTGGTGGGGCCACAACTTGAATTTTGGGTTCAGTTTTGGGTGCCTTGCTACAAGGACACTGAGGTCCTGGACTGCATCCAGAGAAGAGCAACAAAGCTGGTGAAGGGGCTGGAGAACAAGGGTTATGAGGAGCAGCTGAGGGAACTGAAGTTGTTTAGACTGGAGAANGGGCTTTAAGGTCATTTCCAACCCAAACCGTTCTATGAGTCTGTGATCTCCAAAATCAAAGGAAAAGCATCTCTGAGAGACGGATGAAGTACTCAATCACATCACACAAGTGTGACGAGGACTGTTTTAAAAGCTTTTGCAAAATTGAGATAAGCTCTCCTTATTGCTTCCTTTTTGCCAGAGAGTGCTTACATTTCGCATTTACATCTGGAGAGCACAGTGGGAAAACTGACAAACTGGAGGAGCTACCTGCATACACCTGGGAAAAACAAACAAGGCCTGAAGATAAGAGAAAGTGGAGAACAGGGAGATAATGGAAAGAATCAAACACTCTTTCCTCTGCTTTTCTTTGTCTCATTTACCTCCTAGAGGCAGCAGAATTCACAAAGCTCTGCTCTTCAGCCTGCACTTCAGGTTCAGGGTGTTAGGCCTTAGTTTCTCAGCAGAGATCTGTTTTTCATGTTAGGTTTTCATGTTAGGTTTTCATGTTAGGTTTTGCATCGGACACAAACCCACATCCCCTTAGGACCTAAGCAAGAGCAAAGAGGAGTTCTTCCAGGACTTGAGAGAGCTGGGGGTGTTTAGCCTGGAGAAGAGGAGGCTGAAGGGAGACCTCATTGCTCTCTTGTTCTGCCTGAAAGGAGGTTGTGGAGAGGAGGGAGCTGGGCTCTTCTCCCAAGGGACAGGGGACAGGATGAGAGGGAATGGCCTCAAGCTCCACCTGGGGAGGTTCAGGCTGGACATCAGGAAAAAATATTTCACAGAAGGGGTCATTGGGCAGTGTCAGAGGTTGCCCAGGGAGGGGGTTGAGTCCCCTTTCCTGGAGGGGTTTAAGGTGCGGGTGGACGAGGTGCTGAGGGACGTGGGTTAGTGACTGATGGGAATGGTTGGACTCAATGATCCGGTGGGTCTCTTCCAACCTGGTGATTTTTTGTTTTCCATGTCCTTTGAAGACACCAGCCCTGATAGTGTGAGCACACATGTTATCATTCAGTGTCAAAGCTAGAGTTCCAGGCCTGTAGGCTTCTCAGGTAGGAGATGCCGTGGTAATTTTGAGCATCAAGAATATACTAGTCCCTTAGCCAACATGACAAATAACAAGCCATGGGAAACAAAGGAGGTGGAAGTCAACTGAACTGAACTGAACTAAAAAGATGTAAAGAGTTGAGCAGACACCATTACAAAGAGATGGGGATGTGCTACAACAGGTTGCAAAGGTGCTAGTAGTCACAGTTTATGCTTCTGGTCTTGAAAGCTCCAAGTGTTTGTCCTCAGCAGTAGACTGTATCTTCCATACTGCTTTACCCTACTTGAAATGTCAGCCTGTGTCATTTCTTATATGAGACCAGCTTTGTCCCAGTGCTGTGTTAACCAGCTGGTTTGCTCTGCCCTGGCATGAAGAGATTTTTGCATAAGGTTTTGTTATACAAGTGCTTCTGGAAAGAAATGTCATGCAAATTCGGATGTCTCCTGTACTACTTTTAAAACTGTGCCCCCTTTTAAGAAACCCTCTAAGGCAAAAAGAACAGGACTCAGCCTCCAACTGATAGATGAGATGGTGTCAGGAGGGCTGTGGTCCAGCTCACAGAGCACAATATGCAAATATTGATGCATCCATGAAGGTATCAGTGATCACTACGTGTCACAGGTCACAGCCCGCACAAGGCAGATGTCCATGGTGCAGTACAGTTAGGTGTGTAAGAGCCACTGGAGATGCCCTCAGGCAGCCAGCTGGCCTCCAGCTCCCTTTTCAGGGGAAGAGAGGTGTTCTCACTCATCTTTTCTACCTTAACTGGGAATCTGATGAAATCACAGAATAATTTGTGTTGAAAGGGACCTTAAAGATCATCTAATTTCAACTCCCTCACCATGGGAAGGGACACGTCCCAC
>WAAB01013591.1:0-16680 GCA_013389865.1 Piaya cayana | reverse complement strand
GATGAAGACACTGAACGGAGCTGAACCCAGCACTGAGACATAATTATATTATTGCAGATATAATAATAGATCAATATGAAAATTTCACCACAAGCAGCTACTTTGGAGTAGCTACTGTTTTGTTTGATAAGTGCACTTCAGTGACTACCTGAAGTCACAGAGCGTAGTTGAGAAGACTGAAGTGAAGCAAGGTGGTCAATAGATGCTCAGTATGTCAAATAACATATGGGTTTCTTTGGTTTTTTTGTGGTTTCTTTTTTTCCAATGTTCTTTTTATGCACGTTACACTGGATAATACTGGGAAGTGAAGATCTTTATAAAAGAATTATCTTTTCATATCTATAGGACTACTTGATACTCTCCTAGGGACATGGATTTTGGACACACGAAGAATTCCACATTGAATGTCTCCTCTCTGACATATTTTTGCTCTGTCCCACCTGCTTTACCCACTGTCATCATCTTGCCCTAACTTTTGAGATTGAAATAATACAGGTAAAAAATCAGGTTGCAAAGGCCTCCTAATTGTTTCACCTTAGAAATGTATAAAAAAGATACTTTTCCAGCTAGCAGTAGTCAATTATTGCACTTTTGCATACTTTTCAAGGTGTAATGAACACAAGAAAAATCTTTAATCTAGCAAATTACAAGCAATTAATTATACAGGAAATACAAAAATACACTGTCATAGGAAATGTGTTTAATTAATTAAACAAAGGGCAAAATAATTATAATTTTGATAGTCATCTTTCTAGTAAGACTAAGTGCATTTCCTTAATATTTAAAATTAGTTTTTAAATCCAGAAGGAAGGCTGTATAAAACAGGAGACTCAATCAAGACAGATTTCATTTGAATAGGTCTTGTGCAGGTACAGTGAAGGTATAGTGACATATTCCCTACCAGGCCTGTATTATTGTAGTGAACATTATTTTTCTGTGGTTTTGTGAAGTAAAATGAAACTTGTTGCTAGTGGTGCACAAATGTCATGAATGATTCTGTCTCTAAATCAAATTTTTTTAAGACTCCTCACCTGTTCCCTGGATAAACACTACTAACTTTTTGCAAGTAACAAGCTTCATTTTAGAATGGATATTTCAACATAAGCATGATTTTGAGTCTTATTTTCTCATTCTGCCTAGAGTATTTTCTTACTCAGGCAGAGTACTTTTTTGCACAGTTTGTTGGACTGTAATTACTGGCTAAGGAAACTGAATTTATATAGGTGGAGCTGTACAGCAAGTATCGGTCCACCTCAAAGAAACTCCCCTGTGAAATAATTGGTAGATCTCATGAGCATTTACATTTTTAATAGATATGAAATACAAAGATACATGACAATGAATTAAAAATCTTCCTTAAGTAAACAGTTTCATCTTAAGGTGTAGAAATTAAATAAGAAAAATTAGTCATCTAGCAGTGTTTTAACAATTACTCTACCAAAAGAAAATAACAACATCTTCTACAAATGTAACTGAGAAGAGATGATGCCTTCTATTAAGGCTAAAGATTCTGTTTAAGGATTATATTACAGATGACCTATGATGTCAGAATAATTTTGAATACAAAACCAGAACAAAAATAAATCCAAGATTGCAACTGCTACTAATTGTTGATAAACCTAAGAGGAAATCTAAAGTTAATTTACAGATAAGATACCTTTAAAGGTATTCTAAAATTTTTTGCCACAAAGTCAAAAGCAGAAAACCTCCAAGGTTGGGAAAAATCATATGCCTGTATACATAGAAGCACAGCACCTATTCATAGTTAAAACTAGCCAAGCAATCTCATGAAAGGTACTGAGAAAATGAAAGAATGACAGCCACAGATATCTTAAATTTAGTAAACCATGACAGAAATATGCTTTCCCATTTCCAGAAGAAAAGAATATAAAATGATCAGCAATGAACAAGAAGCAGAATGTTCTGATCTCATCATTCAGCTTTGCAGCACAGCTCTTTCCTGTACATCTCTGTTGTTCATCAACAACAGCAATCAGATCAAATAAGTGGAAGCAGAGAAGACCATGAATAAAAAGTAGCCTTCCACTTCAGCACCACAGGGAGGTGAATTTTTCCTCACTGCTGATAGCAAATTAGATTAATGTTCTCTTTGTCATCATTTTTATTTGATTCTGAATTGTTTATGTTATATTGATGGTTAAACCTGTTAGTAAGAAGCCATAGACTTGCCGTGTGGACAGGGAAGCTCATAACAAATATGATGAAAAAAGTGAGATGTTAGGATTGATTGGAATTCAGCTTTCTTAATGATCATTTAAGCCCCAGGACTTTTCCTTGAATTATTCTTTCTGAGAAAGTAGGATGGATCATGCCTTTTGACCTTAAAGATTTAAAAATTATACCTCTGAGTGGGTGCTTCTATTAATTTTGGGATTAACATTCCTGAATTACAGAAAGATTACAACTAAAGCAATTTTTACATGCCCAAGTTATTTTTGCTTTTTCTTTTCTCATTTATTAAGCATGTAGTCATGATTAATGAGTGCCTGTATTTGTTTTCTTTTTTTTTTTAATCACATTGCCTCTGAAACATGATAATGATAATGATCTAAAGATCTTGCTTTAACGTCTGCTTAAGTAGCACAATTTAGTCCATGGATCAGTAAAATCTGGCTACCACTTTTTGTCTTCCTTCACATTGTGAATTATCTTTGGATTTTTAGGATAAAAGCACTGGCCTGTCAGGCTGTCAAATTGCATATCATGCTGATGTTACATTCACTTTGTTTTAGTAATAGAGTCGGCTGATGTAAGTCAACAGAACACAGCTGATTTGTATCTGCAATAGTGCTCCCACCATCACAACTATAAAAAACAACACTGATAGTTCTAGGAACTGCAATTAATCACCTAGCCTGTGATCTTTATTAAGATAAAAATACAAAGAACATTTCATGCTTTGCACTGGATGCCATGGTCTGAATTCTTCAAATGATTACAACTGAGTAAGAATAGTGTGGCAATAAATTATTAGGTTCAATACAAGTATAGCTGAATTTAAAAAGAAGATGAAAAAAACATTGGTGACTGTGCACTTTGGCAGGCCTAGCATATTGTAACACAAATAGTATGTATTTAAGTCAATACATGATATTGACTTAAAAAGTGTTTAGGAATTATCCACTGCCTTAGCTTTTATTTTCGGAATCCATGCAAACATGAAATGCGATGTCACTCCTCTCAGTGCTTTTTCAGGCTATGTACAATCTACTGAAGGCTTAAGTGGCATAAAGTAAAAGAAACACCACATTATGTTCTCCTTTGTTAAAACTCACTGAGCAAGATGGTTTGTGATCATTATTGCAATCACAACCAAGCAAGCAGTAATTCCTTTCCTAAAGGACATAGAGATAAAGGAAAACTAGTGTGCAACCTATTAAATATACCTAATAATAATAAATTTAAGTATCTATAAGTAGCTTTGGTTTCTCTGTCCCCATTAATAGTTTATTTTCTGGTCAAGTGCACTATTGATTGTTCTGAACTGAAGCTATTTTTTCCTCATCAGCTTTCCAAACTTTTTCTTACCTCAGCCTTCTGCAGATACAAAAACTGAGCAAGATTATATGAGACTTGTTGCTTAGCAACAATCCTATTCCTAAAGTGATAATGGCTGAGCACTCCCTGTCAGTTTCTTGTAAAAGAAGTCAGATGTTCCTCCCTTTGCTCCATACTGTTTCAGGACCTCTTTCTCTCACTCCCTCCCCCTCCTCTTTTTTAAAAAAATAAAGAAAAAATGATAATTATTCAATTTCACAATCTATATTATGCTGCCATATGCAAATTATATGGTATTTAAATCTGAGGTAGCTGTATTCATCTGTGTGAAAACAAATGTTTATGTTTTATCTCCCAGCAAAGAGAATAAAAGCATTTAGAAATACTGACCACCAGCAAATGAATGGAGTGATGGGAGAAGGTAGTAGAGAAGTAGAAAATTTTGAGGAATAGAAAATTCCATTATCAGTGAGGTGTGGCAGCAGACATGGTTTGTGCTGCAGCCAGACACTGGCTCCGGGCAGAAAATGTGCTTTGTGGTGCAAGGAAACCCCCCACCAGGGAGCAAGGGGCTGGTGGCTCCTGATTCTTCGAGGCAACAGCTGCCAGGTGGTGGCTGACAAAAAGAGGGATTGTCCTGGAAATGGTCATGGGAAATTTAGATGCCCCCCTAACAGCACAGTGACCAGGAGGGAGCGGACAGTGGTAGGCCTTGTCAGAAGGGCAAGCTCAGCAGCTTGCAAGAGCAGTTCGCAAAGGTAGGGCACTTAGGGAGGGCAGAGTCTGTGTGTTGAGGAGGTGCATACAGGTGTCACACCAGAAGGACAAGATATCATTCAGAGGGTTGTGGACAGGCTGGAGAAGTGGACCTGTGTGAACCTCATGAGGTTCAACGAGTCCAAGTGCAAGTCCTACATCTGGGTTAGGACAATCTACAATTTCAATAGCAAATTGGGATGAAGTGATTGAGAGTTGCTCTGCAGAGGACTTGGGCTGCTGATTGATGAGAAACTTGACATGAGCCAGCAGTGTGCACTCGCAGCCCAGAAGGCCAATTGTATCCTGGGCTGCATCAAAAGAATAGTGACCAGCAGGTTGAGAGAAGTGATTCTGTCCCTCTGCTCCTCTCTTGTGAGACCTAATCAGGAGTACTGTGTCCAGCTCTGGAATCCTCAATACAAGAATATGGAACTGTTGGAACAGGTTCAAAGGAGGGCTACAAAGATGGTAAGAGGAATTAGCTGATCTTTATGGTCCTTTCCAACTCAAAACATTCTGTGATACTATGATTACTCCCAGAAATAATCCTAGTATTCAAAGAGGAATTTTGGAGCTTCTAGGAACAATGATACTCTGCACATTGAGTCCTACATTATAAAAAAGTGGAGAGGCTTACAGAAAACTGAGCTTTCCATTAGAGAATTGTGAATATTTTTTTAAAAGAGCAAATGATTTAGTCATATCTCTTCAAAACACAAAAAGGAATACATTTCCATTCCTGTTGTAATTGCCCACAAATATAAATCCTTCTTTCTAAGTGTATTAGCAAGCTTCTTAGGGAAAGAGTGCATATCTTGTACAGAACAGATTACAGGTCATGAGGAGGAACCATTTCAACAAACACAGAGAGAATATGCATGACAAGGAAAATAAACAGACACTAAACAGGTAAAAAGCCTCAAAGATATTGAAAAGATGTTGGCAAGAGAAAGCAAGTCACTTTGTGCTGCAAGTCAGAAAGATGCCTGAAATGAGAAAAGTATATTCTGTATATTCTGTATTCATTGACTTCACAAATAGTGGGGACAGAGTAGCACACACCTGCATTGATAAGACTATGTAGTCATGAAAGACTTATGGAACACAAAAGAATAACAAAAAAGTAATAAAAAAGGAAAGCAGTGTCTGAAAACTGCCAAGTCTTTCTCATTGTGAGAGGGCGAGTTTGTTTGAAACAATAGCCCAGTTCTAACTGAAGTACCATGGTTTCCAAAGAGATCTCTTCTGCATACAGATTTCAAAGCAGCACTTGCTATCCCATGTGTCTGTAACGGAAGGGTCAGCATGCTGCCACTTATGAACATCTCCCAGCTTCAATTCATGGGGGCCAGGTGACATGGGTGGACTGCAGATATGCTGTTCACCACTATAGGGAAAGAAATTGTGCAGTCGAAGCTCAGTTAGCACTCAAGTTTGCTAGCACTGTAAGGGATGAAAAAAACGTATTTTTAAATAAGTTAACAGCAAAAGAGGGATCAGAATTAACATTGCACTGTTACTTTCTGAGGCTGGTCATCCCACAAAATGTAATAGAGACAGATTGGAGATATTCAGTGTCACCTTCATCTTCAACATCGATGATGGGCCTAGAACCCTTGGAGTTCTGTGTTGGATGACCATGAACAGGAGGCTATTAAACTCCCATTTGAACTGAACCTGTTTGTGACTTGCTGCTCAAGCTGCATGCACACACATCTGTAGGGTCCAATGGGATTCACTGCAGGGTACTCAAAATGATGGCCAATGTCATTGTGGGATTTTTCTCCATTATTTTTCAATGGTATTGGGAGTCTGGACAGATGCCATATGACTGGAAGCTGGCAAATGCTGTCCCAGTTTTCAAGAAGGTTAAGAAGGAAGACCCTAGTTATTACAAGGCTATCAGTCTCTCTTTGGTGGGAGACTGTTATACTGGAGGTTATCAAAAATACTTGAGAAACTACAACCATTTGCCACAGCCAGCATGGGTACACAAGAGAAAAATCCTGCTTTACTTGACTTAATTTTATTTTATGACAAGTTCACCCATCTATGTGACCAAGAGAGCCAGTGGATGGGGTGGTATAGGATTTTAGCAAAGTTTTTCAAACTATCTCTATGTTTATCCTCTGGGACAAAATATAAAGCACATGGTTAGACAAGTCCATATACTCTGCATGAGCAACTGGATGATTGGTAAGGTTCAAAGGACTGTAGTAAATAAGGCCATATCAGATGCCAGCACGTGCAGGGCTTGGTTTTAGAGTCAGAGATCTTTCTGGTTTTCTAAATTATCTGGAAACAGGCACTGAATGCACATTAAATAAGTGTTACTAAACTAAAAGCACCTATGAGAGATCAGGGTAGACTAGAGAGCTGGTCAGTCATCAACCATATGCAATCTAAAAGAACAAGTGCCAGATTCTCCACCTGGGAGGAGTAATCCTGGTTATACATGCAACTTAGGAGATGTGAGGCTGGAGAGCAGCTCCAGCAAGAGATCTAGGATCTGGGTTTGTGGCAAGTTGAATGCGTCACAAGTGTTCTGGCAGTCAAAAAGGCCAACTGGGTCCTGGGGTGCATCAAGTAGACCATAGCTAGCCAGTCAAGGGAGATGATTATCCCTTTGTACGCTGGTGAGGTCCCACCATAAGAAGTATTTGCAATTTGGGATGCTTCGGTATAAGAGAGACATCAGACTGTTAGGGTGTGTCAAGAGAAGGGTAACCAAGATTTTGGAAGGCCTTGAGTGCAAAATTTAGAAGCTGAAGTCACTTGGTCTGTTTATCTTGAAGCAGAGAAGGCTATGAGAAAAGNAAGTGCCAGATTCTCCACCTGGGAGGAGTAATCCTGGTTATACATGCAACTTAGGAGATGTGAGGCTGGAGAGCAGCTCCAGCAAGAGATCTAGGATCTGGGTTTGTGGCAAGTTGAATGCGTCACAAGTGTTCTGGCAGTCAAAAAGGCCAACTGGGTCCTGGGGTGCATCAAGTAGACCATAGCTAGCCAGTCAAGGGAGATGATTATCCCTTTGTACGCTGGTGAGGTCCCACCATAAGAAGTATTTGCAATTTGGGATGCTTCGGTATAAGAGAGACATCAGACTGTTAGGGTGTGTCAAGAGAAGGGTAACCAAGATTTTGGAAGGCCTTGAGTGCAAAATTTAGAAGCTGAAGTCACTTGGTCTGTTTATCTTGAAGCAGAGAAGGCTATGAGAAAAGTTCATCACAGTCTACAACTTCCTCAAGGAGTGCAGAAGAGGGGGAGGGGCTGATCTCCTTCTCCAGAGACCGGTGATGAAACGTGAGAAAATAGAATGCAGCTACATCAAGGGGAGTTCAGATTAAGCATTAGGAAAATTTTCTTTAATTTTAGTGGCTGATCACTGGAACAGACTCCCCAGGGCAGCAGTCACAATACTAAACCTATCAGAGTTCAATGAGCATCTAGACAATGTTTTTAGTCATTTAGTTTAATTTTAGGTAGTTCTACAAGGAGAAGGGATTTGAACTTGTTGATCCTCATGAGTGCCTTCCAACTTGAGATGTTCTATGAGTCTTTGGTTTTTCTGCTGTGAAGACCAGGGGGAGGAAGGAAGCACCAGCGGGTGATTACTGAGCTTGTGTCATGGTAGGAGTAACATCTGTGCTTCTTTGTTGCCAGTAATCCATGTCCAAGGCTGTGCAAATTACTGTGAGGTTCTGTCTGGGCATCTGCATCTGGTACTACTGAAGAAAAGACTGAGAGGATATTATTAGGAACAACTTATAGACTTGGACTGTACTTGATTTTATCTTCAATACTGTTTAATCTTATGACTGTTTGAGCCTTGACTATAGATTCCCAGAACCTTTGTGGTCCACCAATAAGATATTCAGTTTGTCTTGCACCTAGTAGATAGCATATACTGCACACAGTTATAGAAGCTGCTTTTGTCCTATAGGGTGTGAATATCTCTAGCTGTTCACTTCTGCCTACTTTTATAAGGGCACCTGAAAAACCTAAACGGTTATAAGATGACATGCCTCAGGGGTATGCTAACTTTTTTTTTTTTAATAGTCAAATAGGTTAAATCAGATATGTAAATGCTTTCTTAGCCTGAAAACTCAAGGTCAGATTCTCTCAACATTAAATTATGATTGTCTATCTAATCATAATTTTTACTACCCTTTACCATAAGTCTGAACATATCCTTTGAATTTCCAGTTTTCCTAACTGAGGTGGATTACTATAACTGTTCTCCCACGCTTCCATTGAGGGGCAGCATGCCAGCTAGGGTCTACAACAGAAAAAATAAGAAAGTGTGCTAGTTTTGGCTGGGATAGAGTTAATATTCCTCATACTAGCTACTGTGGGTCTATGTTTTTGATAAACAGTGTTGATAATCCACAGATGTTTTCCTTATTGCTGAGTAGTGCTTACACAGAATCAAGGCCTTCTCTGCCTCTCACACCATTCGACCAGCTGATGGTGCACAGGGAACTGGGAGGAAACACAGCTGGGACAGCACACTCCAACTGCCCAAAGCAATATTACATTCCACAGAATATTATACTCAGCAGTATAAAACAGCAGGAAGAATAAAGGAGAGCATCTTTGTAGTAATAGCATTTGTCTTTCCAAGTAACTGTTACACTTGAAGGAGCTCTGCTTTCCTGGAGATGGCTGAATGACTCCCTGTTGATTGGAAATAGTGAATTAATTCCTTGTTTTGCTTGTGTACACAGATTTTGCTTTACCTAATAAACGATCTTCATCACAGCTCAAAAGTTTTCCTGCTTTTACACTTCCACACTGGTGGTAGTGAGCAAGCAGTAGTTTGATGCTTATTTGCTGTCTGGGGTTAAATTGCGACAGAAAGGCAGGACAAAGGTAATCTCTGGAAAGAAGAACAAGCTCTTCTGCAGATGAACCTCCACTAGAAATTTATTGATTTGATGTAAGAAATTGTCTCCAAGGACCACTATTATACCAGCTGGCAAAATCTCTCTAAATTAGCAGTTTGTCTAGATATTATTGTGAGGACATGAGAGGAGTTCTCTTCATGGAAAGTTTGCTTTACAGAATCAAGATGGATGGAATTACTTGTAGGATACAGTTGTAGAACTTGTGATCATTCTGAGATTTGAGTTGGAGCTCAGAACACTCAGGTGATACCTTTGGTTGCTATTCCACCTCAGATTTTTGCTCTCCACTAAGCCCTGAGGTGTCCAGATGAGCAGAGGTAGCTGAAGGTAAGATTAGCTCATTGGCTTCCTGGAGCTTCTGTGAAAAGTCCCAGGTGACTGTAAGCTGTCTCTACTATTGAGTTTCCAGCTATACCTGAGCACACTCCATCTTGCAATCAAGTTATAGACTACATCAAGTTGTACCAAATAGAAGGAATTCAGCGTTCACTTAAACTCCTTAGGTGGCCTACAATTTTCCAGGTGGGACATTTGACCCAAGAGACTAAAGGATATGCAACTTAGTCACAATGCAGACAGGTATCTTCAAGTCAGCTAGGGTGGGAGCAATACAAGTACCAAATTCCTGTGAGAGAGGCTTGAATGCTCATGAGATGCCTTGAGTGTTCTTGCTTAGAAGCAAGGGGGTCCTAGTGACATAAGGACAATTAACCATCATGGTAGTACAATACTGGATGATCCACTCTTTTTCACATGATATTTATTAATCTTCTCAATTATTTTTTTATCTGTACTCTGTGCTTCTCATAGAATAGCTGTCATCTATTCATTCACATGTTTGTCTTCACATGTAACCTTCTTAGGTTTCCTTTTAGAACAATGTATATAATCACACGTGATACAATTCTTAGAGTCTAATGCAGCTCCAAAATCAACTCTTTATAAAAGATATGAGGAAAAAATAGAAGCCTTTAAAATGATCTTTCATTACCATTATGGAAGATTGAACCAGGTACTTTTCATAGTTTACTTTTTTCTTTTATTATGGAGTTCACCCAAGTCAAAAGCTCTTTTCTAGAAGATATTTGCTGAGGTAGCACACAGAAAAAGAGGACTTCAAAAAAGAGTGAAGTGGTGCTGCCTGTTTGATGTATTAAAAAAAGGATGCCACTGTAACATTAAAGTCACAGTATATACAAGAAACTTTGTATTCTGACAGAATTCATAATGTGCTAAGTAAAACAAGGAAAAGTAATTTTCACAAGTGCATTTTAGCTGTTCAAATGAGCAGTTGCAAAATGTGTAGCATTTTGTATTTCAAAGGCAGAGAGAAAAAAGACTTCCCTGTTTACTTGTTCATCTCTGCATCTTGTTATTCTCTGTATTTCTTTTTCTCCTTACAGTTACCATGACCTTTCATACAAGGCTTTCATGGTTAATATTTCAATTTCAGCTATCTGTGCTTATAACCTGTACTTACCCAAAGTCTCGTGTTGCTGAAGGTAATGTGGCCTTCTCTACTGAGCTCAGTTTTAAGGAGGTTATATGTTGACACTGTGACTGACGACATCATTAGTGGTTAAAGGGTATCACTGCTTCACTTCTCCCGCTGACTTGAATGTCACTTTCTTTCAACACTTCTACCACAACATTTAGCCATTAAAATTACCCTTTCAGTTCTACCATTTAGTTGCATATCTTCTTCTACAACACCAAAACAAAACCAAACCCCCCCAAAAAACCAAAGAGTTGGGGTGCTGGGGGAGAGGCAGTTGTTTGGTTTGTGTAGTGGTTTGATTTTTGGACTCTCCTGAATAGCCAGGTTGTGACTGAGGAGGAACTACATCTCCCAGTATTCCATGTGATTTTCTATGTGAATCAGGGTGTGTTAGGGGGTCGGACACTCCTCTTCCGACTCCCTCTTGTTTTCCGGTTCTCTCTTGTCTCTNCTTGTACAGGGGGGTGGGGGAGGAGAAAGAAAAACTGCATTCTACTGTGTGCGGTTTGGGTGGTCAGCAGGTGGATTTCACTCAACCTATCACAGTTTGATATCCTTTAGTTCATCTTTATAAAGATATGCAGCTGCACAAATAGTATGTCATGGTGCAAAGATAGGTGGTATGTAAAGAATAGGAAGCAAGGAGAGAAATCAGTGTTTGTGCTACATATGGAATCCCCCTTGCATTTGCAGTTGGTGTATATGCATGACTGAAACAGATTTAAGAAGTCACAGTCTCTCCCTCCCTTTTACTTTCCCAAGATCAGTACATATTAATTGAATATTATGTAAACTTATCATACCAGTGCCAAAACTCTTGTGTGAGCACAAAACAACATGTGTGAGCATAAAGCATCATGTGTGAGCATAAAACATCATGTGTGAACAAAAAGCATGTTTTATTGCAGTGGACCTGTTAACAAGCAGTGAGAAGCTATCATACTGTATGCCACACCTGCTGTAAAAATGTTCCTTGTGAAATATCACTTGAACATTAATCTTTCTAATTTTGAAGTGATTATTATGGTTGGCAGAAATGCTAAGGTAGGTGTCTAGTCCACCAAGCAGAAATCATTTTACATTTCAAATAATTATAAATAATGAGAATACTTGAGCATTGCTTTCACTTGCAGCAGGTGTTGAAAAAAAAAAGGTCTTATTTACCAAAGTCATAAATTCATTTTATGAATGTTTTGGAACCAGTCTGTAACAGTAGTTTATTTATCTCCCGAACAGCAAAGGCATTTGGAGGAGAAAAGTTCCTCATCACTATGGGTATGCAGATTCTGCTCTGTTTTCCCAACATTTATATCTAGACTGCACAGACAAGAGTTGACTGTTATAGAAAATCAGGCACCCAGTCTGGTTTTATGCACTTATAAAATGATTAAGGTCCCTCTTTTGCCTGTAACTATGAAAACTATTTGGCAGATCTTGCTCTCACATATATGAAACCTGGAAATGTAGGAGTGCAGTGACAGAATATTTTTAAGCTGAAAGAGGGTAGATTTATATTATATATTAAGAACAAATTCTTGACTATGAGGGTGGTAAGGCACTGGAACTGGTTTTCCAGAGAAGTAGTGTAAGTCCCATGCCTTAGGTGTTCATTACCAGGCTGGGTGAGTCTTTGAGCAGCCTGATATAGCGGAAGGTGTCCCAGCCCACAGATGGGGGATTGAAAACAAATGTTCTTTAAGGTCCCTTCCAACCCCAAACATTCTATGATTCTAGGAAAATAATGCTATTTTCAAATTGTATGCTCTCTTTCTCAATTTCTTTTCTTCTCTTCATCTACTTATACCTCTGAAAGTGAGGCTGAACAAGATACTCCTGGTGCATATAAAATAGGTGAATATGTTGATTGTATACTTGATAATTTCTGTACAGCTTAAATGATTTTGTTCCAACACATTAAAAATATATCATTTATAAAAATATGTCATTGATAAAATCAGTTATTTTGCTCTTGGTGTAACTTCTAGGCATATTAGCTTTATTGCACGTGGAATAAATCCCACATTCATTTTATCAGAAGATATTTTATACAGCTTCTCATAGAATCCAGGAAGTATCTTGATAACTTCCCCTTGGTTTGTAAATAAATTATATTAATATATTTTCAATCATTTTAAAAAAATATTATTGAATTATTATTTTTCTTCCTTTTTTTCCTAGGATTCCTGCTTTATTTCTTCCTTTATAACATTTTTCTTCCTTTCAGCTTATGTAATGACTATTCTAGTGTCATGCTTTCAAGGTTATTTGATTCAGTATCTTGCTGAAGAGTATTTTTGCATGATTCATTCATCAGCATATCTCCAATATGCACGCTTTTCTTTATATCCTTCCTCCCAGTTCTTGTTCTGTTAATATTTCTCTTCTTCTCATTCAAAATGCTATTTCCCTGTTATGATGGTCCTGCTTGTGTTTCATGAAACCATGTACTGTACTTATTGTTGAAAGGCAAGAAGCTACCCATTTGTTATTCTCATAATAATAAAAAAAAAATCTTCTAAAAGAAATACATCCAATGTTCTGGACATATATTTTGTTTTATTTAGGTTACTATTTGGAGTCCTACTTGTGTCATAGTGGTCCATATAAAAAAAGCTCACATGTGTGGTAATCTAATCCTAAAACTATGTATCCATGAAGTCTATTTTACAGTCAGAAACAATACCTTTTCTTAGTGCTATCTGACTGGGACTAGCAGGCAGTGTGGGTACACCCACTGAACTTTCTGCAGAGCATTGTAGGAAACATTTAGTTCAAAGATATAGTAAAAACATTATAGAACTTTTTTAAAAAGTTCTTAAGAAAATGGGTTGGGCAATGTTACAAATATTGAACGTGTACAGAAAAGAGAGGAACAGAATTAGAAAAAGTTTTCTTTTTGTCTCCATTTTCAGTGTCTGTTGGGAAATTCCAGATCCACTCTTTCTCCACAAGTGCACAATTCTAAACTCTAATAGCAGGACACTTCGGAGAAGATCCAAAGAATGGCTTGACTTCCCTGTGCTGCTTCTTTCTGGTTTTCGACTGTGACAATATGATCTGGCCATCTATTTTCAGGTGTTTATAGAAGTAAAATAATTTTAACTCAGTTTAATATGTGTAGGAGTTCCATAATGCTGCTAGTAATACATTCATCTCCATATGTCAGCTCATAAGAAGGCAACAAAGAAATTAAAACTTTTTTTTTATTGCATGGCAGTTACATTGAAGTTTGTCCTGTAAATGACAGTGTGAGGCTCTGAAGAATTTTTTCATGAAAGCTCTGCATAAATATCCCTCAGTTTTCCATTTCTCATCTTCTCCCTCTGCCAGAAAGACTACTGAATTCCAAAGAAGTGTGTATCAGAAGCATTTCCTTGCATCTACTGAAGTTCAAAAGTCCAAGGGATATTCTGAAGGACATACATTCACCCCTAGTTCAACTGTTGCAAGATTACCACACAACAGGCAATTTATTCTAGAAGATCTGAATGATTATTCACCCCCAGCTGAACCTAAGGGTTTTCCTTATGGTAAAACAAAGATCTCAATATCTCCTAGCTTGTCTGTAGCACTGTCTTGATTTCCAGTCTGAAACTTACTCAGCCCATGTAACTATGGCCATTTAAGTGTCTATAAGAAAAGACAGACCACAGGAAATAACTGCTCATTTTTTCCCTCTTCCCTTCCCACCACAACATCCTCTTCATTATCCAGTTCTCTTTGTAAGCAAAATGTTTTCCTCTGCTGAAAGGTGCTACTCTCCTCTCCTTCCACTCAATTATTGAATCAATATTTATTCTGTAGATATGCAGGTGCAAATTTCCACTATCTCATTCCTCGAATTCTTACACAGGGTTGAATACTAGGAACTTCATGAAAGTACAACTCAATATTTCTGTTGTCAAGATTCATCTACTGGTATCATAATAACCCCCCTACAGCTTTCCTGCTTTTCTTTGTCTTTCCCTAACCTCTAGTAGGGAACTTGCATCAAGTGACTTGCCAAGGCCTTATAATGAGATTGTAACCCTGTTTGAAATACCCCGTAGCAGACTTCTGTTTATTGTCAATCTGTTGGTCATGTTGAATACTCTCTTGCTTCACTACAGCATGGTTTCTGAAAGCCAAACACTCCAAGAAATAATGAGGCTGCTTTCAGTGATGAGCTTTGGAAACATGCTGCTAATTGCTGTGGCTGTGATTCTCAGTTTGACAGAAAGCTCCAGGAACCAAAGCACTGTCTCTGGTGTTCACTGTGATTTACAAGTGAGCCCTCTGGTTTTCTTATTGAATCACCATGCCAACCATTAGTAGAATTCCTCATTAAATGCATAAAAATCTGCAAGCTTTACAGTCTTCAGCAAATGTGGCTGTAAATGGTTTTAAATATGTTAATTTTAGTCTACAAATGAATACAGTTTTCTTCTCGTATTGTTCATACTAGGCATGTATGTATGAATTAAATGTGCACATAGCAATCATATTATAATCCAATGTAATTTGCGCACTGTGATTCTTCATGAGATTTACTGTGACATTTTCTGTTGCTTATAATGATTCATATACATTTAGTTAAATCATGTATTGCAACTATATAGATTTAAATAAAAACTAGGAGATTTTTGTCTGCAGAATATCCCCTATATGGCAATAACTTTGAGGTTGTTTTTTTCAAAAGTTTGCAGTATTGGAACCATTTCCGTGAAATGAAATACCCACAGCACATTAAATATAAGAAAGGCAAGTTTTCTTGTGAAAAAGATGAATGTACATTTGATGATGTGTGAGAACAAAAATATTTATATTTTTGGGAAGCATGTGGGGAGTCTTTTATCAATAGTTTTGTCAGAAAATGTTTGGACTCAATGAGCCAGTGGGTCTCTTCCAACCTGGTTATTCTATGATTCTATGATTCTATATTTCCACTGTGAAGTTCTAGCACTTCTGTAAACCGGTATAGGGTTTGAGGTGCACATATATTGCATGTGTGCTGTGTCTCTACGTAAAACACCAGTTTCTTCCAGTATAGGCATTATTTAACAGAAATTTTTAAGTCAGAGAAGTTTCATGTTGTTGTCCTCTTGCCAATAGGTATATTAAAAAAAAAGATCATTAAGTAGAGCCTTTTGGGAAACTTCTCTGGGCACATGAAGTAGAAGAATGTGAAGAGAATAGTCAGTGTGTTTTGAGCAGAGATTAGATGAAATTGATGTTTTCAGTGATTAAATATCTGGATTTGTGCTTAAGTGGAGATCAGGGAATATCAACATATCTTCCAATACACTTCCTAAAAGTCTTTGTATCCAAGCTGGAAGCTAGGCTGTTTGGGTGTATACTCTACTAGTTGGTTGAATATCTGTCCAGGTAGATGAGCTCAGAGGTTGTGGCCACTGGGTCATGTCTGCCTGGAGGCTGGTGCCTCATGAGGTCCCACAGGGTATCTCCTACGGCCCATCCTATTTAACATCTCTGTTTCTGACCTGAGGAGGTCACAAGGTACACTCTGTCAGGTTTGCAGATGATGTCAAGGTTGGAGATCAATTAAGGCTCATAAAGACAAAGATGCCATCTGGAGGGTTGGAACTGGAGAGGGAAAGGGCTAGAAGGACCTCACTGCACTTGAGGCAAAAATAATGTGCAAGAGGCTCTGCACAGCTATGCAGAGAAGGTTCTGTGCCCTGTAGGGAAACCAGATGAGCAAGAGCGGAGATGCTGGAAATATCACGATAGAAATACAATAGCATCAGGGCCCAAGGAGTTAGTGTCATCTCCCTTCATGGAATCATAGAATCATAGACAGATTTGGGTTGGAAGGGACTTTAAAGATCATTTAATTAAAACGCCCCTGGTGACAGGGACACCTCCCACCAAATCAAGCTGCTTGAGACTCATGCAACCTGGTCTCAAATACTTCCAGGGAAAGGGCATCCACAACCTCCCATTGAAACCTGCTCCAGTTCCTCACTACCCAATAGTGAATTATTTCTTCCTAATGTC
>WAAB01013585.1:24268-51161 GCA_013389865.1 Piaya cayana | reverse complement strand
ACCTGATTGTTCTATGCTTCTATATTTAAGTCAGCGAGGAGTTCTTGCCAAAGTAATTTTCCATATCCTGCAGAGTGTTATCCATTTTACAGCATTAATATTTCTCCTTATATTTCATTTTATACTTATGATCTCTCAGATATTTATATCATAGTAAACCTGCACAAAAATAGATAAAGATAAAAGGTTATTCTGCTGGCTTAAAACTCATTGCTTTTAGGGAACTTTTATGTGAACACTGTCATCAATAATACAATCAACACTACCTCATGTATTTCTTTGCTCTTAAATAACAGCTACATCGTTACAAAACGTCAGAGTGAATATTGTCACTTTTTTTTTTTCATTGGGAAAATATATGCTAATTAATTTTAGGTTGTAATTTTGAGAAGAATACTTCTTCTCACCTTCTCTGTCTGAGTCTGTGTGCTCATACATGTGCCTGTGTAGTTGTGGAAGTGATGGCAAGTGCATCTTTGGCTTCAGAGACTTCCTGTTTCCTCTATTTGGGAGGGGGAAAAAAGTCACAGCAGAAAGAATTTCAGTTATCCTGCTGCGTTCTGCAGTTCTTGTGCTTTGCAGAGCTAGTCATTGTGATTTAGCACAAAACATAAATTTCTGAAGCTTCTTTCTTATCAAATGATTCACACAAAGACGTATTGGAATACAAATGAGATTTCTCTTAGAATAGAGGATTCAAATGTGGATTGGAGCAATGTTTTTAAATTTCCTTTTCAGAGGCAACCTCTTGAATGTAAACTGATAACCTTTATGAGTTTATAAGTTTGTTGACTGTGTCTAATTTGGAGTTAAAGTACTCTAAGACTTTTTGCATAATTCATGGATATGTGAATATGCATTTACAAAACCATTTTGAGACAATTCTTTTCGCTACGCAATAGCTAGGGCTTCAGAACGTCATCCAGAAGCCGAATCACTGCATAGTAAAAATTTTTACTGTTTACTTTCTTTTCCATTTCTAGCCAGATGTAGATATGATTTTTATTTTTTTCTTTTTGACATATTTCTGTTGACTTGAAGTTCAAGTATAAAAGACAGTCACTGCCCCAAACAAGTAAAAGATGGATTTCATAGTGCAAATTCACTCCTTTAGGAATGAACAGCAATTATTTTTTATGTCATTTTGGGACTAGAGATTGAAAGTGTCAGTGGGAGCTTTGAATATATTAAACAATCACAGAATGAATGTAAGTCATGAGTATAATGAAGCTCTCTGAAGGTGAATATGAGCCTAGATACTTGAGAGAAGAGATTCCTAGAAGGAAGAATTGCTGACCACTTCTTTTCTCCAGAGGTCTGCTAGTTCTGGAACTATCACATTTTCCTTGGCTATTAGACAATACGAACTGCAATGCCCCACTGATGCTTTGCCCTGTTCCTTTACCACCACATCTGTTGAATGGCCTCTTCTCCCAAGTGACACGGGACAGGACAAGGGGGAACGGCCTCAAGCTCCGCCAGGGGAGATTTAGGCTAGAGATTAGGAGGAAGTTTTTTACGGAAAGGGTCATTAGGCATTGGAATATGCTGCCCAGGGAGGTGGTTGATTCGCCTTCCCTGGAGGTGTTTAAGTCACGAGTGGATGAGGTCCTGAGGGACATGGTTTAGTGTTTGGTGGGAATGGTTGGACTCGATGATCCAATGGGTCTCTTCTAACCTGGTGATTCTGTGATTCTGTGATTCTGTGAATGCTATGTTTGTGATTCCTATTACCTGTTTTGGCAATTATGTGATAAGTGTAGTATTGATCAGATAGCACACATGTCCAGCAGCATGAAATGGACCTACAGCTTCTCTTTATATGAACAATTTATGAACAATATATTGAAAAAATTCTTATTTTGCATTGTGTTGTATGGCAAACACCCTGAAAATCATTTTCTGAAAATAATTTTTTGCTTTGCCAGCCCTTTATCTTTACACTAAATATATGTACAAGCTGCAATCATTAACAACACTATATCCAATTCATGTTATTAATTCTTTAAGACATTGTCTGATACTTGACCTGTGTATTCACATCACTGAGTACACAGGGGTCCTCCCAACACCTTTATCAGTCCCTTTATGGACCGGCCACCTAACTCATTAGTCTGTTACTTAGCTACTTAGCCACACTCTTGAATACTATATCACTTCTGAGGGACCTGTGAAATACCTGGGCTTTCCTGTTTTCATGTTTGTATAGTAAGACTTTAGCTTGTAATGGCAATTACCAGTGCCGGTGTATATGATAGCAGTAAAGCTACAGTGGATTGCTATTTCCTTCTGGTCATCCATGTAAAAGACCTTTATTTGGAATAATGTGAGGAAGAATTAGTTTCTAATACCATAAAGAATATATTAAACCTACTCTATAAAAACAGACCAAAAAAGAGTCTTCATTTTTTAGCGACTCAGAACAAATGGGGAAAGGACCAACAGTTATTGTATCTTGCTTACACAGTGTACAAACACACTAGATACATTTTCAGAAACTCCATAGCTGAATATCAATGGGGGCAGAAAATTAAATACTCTGGGAGTGTTTCACTATGATCTAATTCCACTATAGAAAATTGATTTCTTGGTTAGGTAATGTTTGCTGACACAACCAATAAAACTCATTAAAGAAACAAGATTGAAATTTCATATCTTTGCAAAGCTGTACTGTGATTGAAATTAATTTTTATTTTTCTTATTAAAATAAACTGTATTTAAATATATTTAAAAAATAAAAACATTTTATATTTCTAGCATGTGTTTTCCTAGAGTTACTGACAATTAAATGAAACAAATTTAAACATGCCTTGTTTTATACCTTTAATCCACATTCAATGGAAGCCCTGGTAATGTATCAAGAATAAAAACTTATTCTCCCACACTAGAGCTTGAGTCAAGTTTCTTCTTTAATTTTTGAAGTAGATTAATATTTTTATGTTTCACTGAAAGAATCACCAGGATGAACTGTGGGAGCCAGGGCTTGATTGCATGCCTTGGCTGCATCCCAGTCCTACATTGTGATGAAGACCCATCTAACACTGGTCATCTTCCACGTCCTGTGATTTGTGAAAAGTAAAACTGGATTAAAATGTACATTGAGAAAGGCTCCAATAAAGATTTGATCACTCACTATGGTTCAAGCTCCAAGCCAGTACCTGTGAGTATGAGAATTTAATGTCTGGCTGCCTCTGAATGGGGCTAGATTAAAAGTTAAAGATGGAGACAGGATCTACAGAAAGAGCTTTCAGAGAAGCCACAGCTTGAAAGTTGAGATGTGGTATATTCATATTTGTGTTCAAAAACTGGAAGAAACGTATCTTGGCCTGATTTATAGGAATCTGGGTGGAAGTGTAGATCTGCTGGAGGGTAGGGAGGCTCTGCAAAGGGATCTGAACAGGCTGGACTACTGGGCAGATTCCAATGTCATGANGAGTCCAGAGAAGAGCAACAAAGCTGGTGAAGGGGCTGGAGAACAGGCCTTATGAGGAATGACCGAGAGAGCTGGGGTTGTTTAGCCTTGAGCAGAGGAGGCTGAGAGGAGACCTCATTGCTCTCTACAACTACCTGAGGGGAGGTTGCAGAGAGGAGGGAGCTGTCCTCTTCTCCCAAGTGACAAGGTCTGACAAGACCTGATGATCCGGTGGGTCTCTTCCAACCTGGTGATTCTATGATACTATGATTCTATGAACCAAGACCTGACTTGGCATATGAACAGCATTTAAATCCTATTATACATATTTGTTAAGATTCAATATTTTATTGCTTGGTGTCATATATTAGGGGGACATAATACGAGCAACACTCTGCAATATCTTTTGGAACACTGTTGAATTTACTAACAATCTATTGCTGTTATGAGTGCAGAAAGTCATGAATGATTTTTGTGGTGTTTAATATATGGTACATATACCATACAACTTGTGTTGCCCATTGCAGGTGTAAAATAATTGTACTTGCTTTCAGACCTTCTGTGAAGTCGACGTCTGAATTTGAAAAGGCAAAGAGAACTTTTATGTTTTGTTCTTTTATTAAAAAACCCATATCTGTATTTAAATGATATGCATTTGCTTTTTCAATTGTATTCCATTAGTATAGTATTTTTCACTGGAAAAAATTAATGGAGGAAAGATATTGTGAGTAAACATCTCTCAAATCTGATCATTGCATAAGAGAGCTTGAAGAAGTTTCTGTGCTTTTAGTAGTGATATTCCTTTTATAGAAAGACTACATCTGTTGCCTCTTTGATCCTGTTCTAAAAATCTTCTTTAACAAGACACTGTATGTGGAATTCAGCTGTGTGGTACTTTCAGTGCTGCCTATGCCATTCTTCTAATCAAGGTCTGTTTTGCTTGGAAAATATTTGATTCAGAAAAAGCTTTTGAGGACCTTGGTATCTACTGCTGATTTTTAGTCTCTGACTACCAAAATTGCCATAGGGTTCTATTGTGCCTGTACAGGTGATTAATGAAGACGAAGCTAGCATTGATAGATTATCTTACATTTTTCACTTCTTAAAATGTGAAATTACTTGATCACACTTACAGAATCCATAGCAATTTGTCTTCCTTACAGTTATATTTGTCCTTGTCCTAAGGAAACAAAACTTTATTTTCTTTGGACATCATCAGGTGGTCTGGTCAAAAACATGAGCACAGTGAACCAAAAGAGAGAAGAACAAGTAACCTGAATTATGATGTTCATGAAACAACTCAGTATTAAGATACGGTTATGCTGTACTTCGTATGCTTCTCATTAAATAGCATTTGAATTTAGATTAAGTCTTAATAATTTTCTTTCACAATTGACTAGTGGGATTCAGCAGAGCAAGTCCCTTGTGTTTGTTTTATTGTTTGCTTTCAGAGTGATATCTTAATATAGATTTGTAGGAAAACAATCTGATCTTGCCACAGTTGTATTTATCTTTAACACTGATTTGTGAAGTTAATAGATTGACAATTCTGTCAGTATTCTCTTTTATAAAGCCAAGGTTGTGGAGACTTCCTACACAATGGAGGGTTTATTTCTTTTTTAATTAATCCAAAGGGGGAATGTACTGATATTGGAATATATTAACCCAGTGTCGGATGACTTGATATTCACTACATACTAATATTGCAAAAAAGGGAAACGTATCTTCAAGGTTGGTCTAAGAAAGTAAAATCAAATAAATAGCTAGAAAGCTTAGCCCACCTACTGGGTAGGATACAAGATACTTTTTAATTTTCAAAGGGAATATAGCCAGAGTAAGGTGAAAGAGTTTTTAAGCAACAGAAAATATCTGTTGTATAAACAGGAGCTTACAGCAGGTCATTAAAATGTTTGCATTTTCTTTTAAAAGTATGATGACTATGCTAGGCTCTTTTGAGCAAATGTACTGAAAGCCCAGCTTACATCATTCCTGCTATGTCTATAAGCCCAGTATTACTTAATAGATAAGTATGTCTGATGCTTGGATCCTGCATCTTGGCACAAGCATGCAGGTGTAATGTAGGTTAGATGACTACAGTCTTCAGGCAACAACCAAGCAAAACTATTTAGGTCCTAATTTGACTGGTGAATATGGTACTTGGTGAGGCTGAGGAATATTTGCAATATCTGATATTTTAGCCTTTTTTTTAGAAAGATGAAACACAATACATATTGTCAGCTACCAGAATGATTGGACCAGTAAAAAGGAGCCACCTGGACAAAGATGATGGGGAATCTGACAATGAAAGTGTGGGTAAAAGAATTAATGTGGGAGTGAATAGCTACACAACTGGGGTGGAGTGTCTGTTGTTTGCTGTCTTGTGCATTGTAGCAAGGTCTTTCACCCCATAATTTTTTTATTTTTTTTTTTTCCAGAAAGCATGTGCAGGAGCATGCATTTCTTCAAACACGCATCTTCTCTAGATTTGTTGCTAGGACACTCCTAAATGTGTGAGGTCTGGGCTCAGCTTTCTCCACCTGAGGAGACTTAAATCATAGTCTCCTTCTGCAGAACATCTAGAGCTATTTGAAAATGGAGCAACTGAAATAACTTACTGTCTCTCCTGCTGATGTAGACATACACTACAAAGGTTTCATTGGGCGCAGAAGAGAGTCAGAGGAAGCCTCATTTAAAGCAGTAGGGAGACCCAAAACGTTATGCCTGCTTCACAGACTGTCATTGTATTTTCGACAATGATATTTCATTGTAAGTGCAGTTAGACACTGAATATAAAGCACTAGATACTACAGAGAGGGCTGAAACCGCCCCTTTCCCCCTTTCCCCCATGTCTTACCTTGTAAATAAGAACAACTGAAATTTCTCATTGCACTAGAACTGCCAGCTTGTGATTCTGTCAGACTTCAGTGTCATGGATTGAATTTCTTCACACAGTCTTCCTTTTTGTGCAAGGAACAGACAATTACCTCTTCATGTGCAAACTTTTTAAAAGTTGGCATTCAAATTACCATAGTTGGTATGTGGTCTACAGTGCTTTTGGTAAGCAATATTACTGAACAGTCATTCCTCAGTTTCTGTGTTGTTTCTTCACTGTCCTGAATGCCTCTTGAACATCAGATATGGGTCAACTTCAAAGAGTGCTGAGTATGCAGTGCTCCAAGGGCCATACTATGGTGGGACAACATAACAGAAGAGAAAACCAGGGCCAAAAAACAGCAATGAGAGATACCACCTGACTACAGTTTTGAGGAGACAAAAGCCACACTGGTGTGGAAGAGAAATGGGCAAGAAACTTGAAAAACATGGGAAATTTCTCCTGTAATCTAGCATTGTTTGTGCAAGGAAAATGGATATGTTATGTGACAGTGAAGAAAAATGCTAACCCAAAAAGTTCCTGATTAGAGCTAAGGATTAGAAACTAGAATAAAAGGGAGACTGTGCTGGCTGAAGAAATGTGTCAGAGATGGTGACTGGGAAGATTTTTGTTCAGTTTGGGGTAGAAAATCGAGTCATAGGCCTAGGACAAGTGAGACTGGATGAAAGGAGAATCTTTCAGACTGAGATGAGCCCTGAGGAGAAAAGAAATCTGACTTCAGGCAAGAAAATGCTTATATTCAGAAGCAGTAACATGAACAGACAGGGAGTGAGAAAGATACACCAGAAATACATGAAAGAACTGGAGTTGGGAAATGCCCCCTTGTATTCTCATGCATATCCTTTAGCTAGGAGTGAGGCAAGTCAATGTTTTGGGAAAATAACACTGTCATTCCATTAATTTTAATATGAGCATTACAGCAAGAAAAATAAAAAAATATGAACACAACTCTATTTGAAAATACTGCAAGAAATTAATAGGGTGAATGACATGACTAGACAAATTTCAAAGGAAAAATTAGCATTATTGCTAAAAATAAACTGCCCTAGACACTGTATTTCTATCTCCATCTGCAACATGTCCATGTTACACCATGGTATTGATACAGTAATTATACATCAATGAACACTCAGTAACTCTGCTCATTATCTGTGCACTATATTATTGCTCAGTAGTCAAAACAGAGAAATAAAATGCGCTTATTTACATGCCTTTATGTTTTCCAAATGTCTTCACATCAGGCCTTCTTTAATTATGTAAGTAATGATTGAAGTTGCTCCTAGCCTCTGGGACTTTAATCAACAGTTTGCATCTAGTTAAGAAAAAGAAAACTCATAAAAGGTAAAATATTCTGGTTCTAATTTCTCTTTCTTACCTCTAGAGATACAATTTTTTTTTTCTTGCTGAACTCTATAACAATTCCCGTGTTGCCAGAACAAAGAGATGGAAACTTACATCTCTCTCTCTAAATATAACATATACATATATTTTTCTTTACTCAGTGTCACTCCCTATCACAATTCAGACAAGAGCAATTCCAGTGCTTTAGATCCCTGCTTTGATGCACAATATGGGATTATGTTAGATCAGAGTTCAAGACATATTGGCCATTCTTGAATTACCTCTTCGGGTAACTACTCAGTCTTCTGAATCTGTAGCATTTGTTTTGTGTTGGTTCTCTATCTGCCTAGCTGCACAGATTTAAAAAGTTGAATTTTGAAAGAAATATTTCATCAACTTTTTAATAAAAATTTCAAAACCCTCTTCTGTTACCCTAAAAGATGACATAAGTCTCAAATAACTTGAAAAATTAAAAGCTGGTTTCATACCTTAATTTAATTAACAGTTGATAGCAGCTGGACAAGATCAGATAAATTTTGCTCTGGAGGTGTCCTTATTGTGGCAGAGGGAGACCTAACAAGTAGGTTAGATTTATTTAAACCAAAACTTTTCAATTTCAAATGGCTGGTAAACAAACCCAGGTTTCTTCTCTTACATATCATTCATCTAGGACTTTTCTATAGTTTTAGTAAAAAATACTAGCTAAGAACAAATATCTAGCTAATCTGAGCCTTGTCAAGTTAGTTAGCGAATGTCCCCTAAGTTCTGAAATGTGGGTAGTACTATGCCTTCTACTTTCCTTCTTTAATTTGTTTAGTTAGTTTTAATCTGTGTAAAATTAATGTAGGTACCTTTTTGCTAAACCTCTAACTAAAATTAATTTTATGAGAAACTATATTCAAAATTTTTTAAAAATTATTTCTTATTGGAACATCATATAAAAAAACCCTCAAAACCATTGTTCCAAAGTCACCATTTGGTATTTCTGTGTTTTGTAGTTCTTTGAATAAGCTGGTAGTTAAATTCTTGCTAGAAGTCCTACTTTGTGTCTTTACACTGACTTCTTTTTATATATTTCAATAGATTTTCATTGGAGTCTGTGGGGGAACATATTTAGCAGCAATACTTTTTTGTGATAAATGATATTTCCATTCAACTCCATTTCTAAGAGATAATTCTATGATGTATATGTAATAATTTGAAGATTTCACAGATATTGAGGCAACCTAGTTATTTCTGTGTTGTGATGTAATTTTATTATTCTTTTATTGGGCTTCTGTTGTATGTTGATAATTGAAGGTAAATTAATATGAAAAATAGAAATATTATAAAATCAAATACTTTTGTAATGAATATCCTCCTGTGCAATGTATAAAATTATGCATTTTCTACTTAGAGTGTTTGGGTTTTGATGGAAGCAAGAATCAATATGCAACAAATATTGCATGGTAACTGAATGTGTCTCAGAAAATTTGTATCTTGGAAGACTTATAAATTCAAAATATTAAAATTTGTTACTTCTGTACAGCAGTATTCTTGTTGGTTCCCAGAGTAACTTCAGTCCCAGTTTGGCATTTATTTAAGATCTCAATAACCATTTAAAATTATTAAAAGAACGCTTTTTTTTCCTTGGTTTGGTGTCACTTAAACTTTTAATTAGATTAAATGTCTTCATTACTGTATTCACTGTTATTCAGGTCTTTCTTGCTAACTTCAGAACAGCTATCTTTAGATCAAAGCAGAGAACGAAGACTCATGAAGCTTAAACATAAAGAAATTAAAATTTGATGATCAAAATTCCTCTACTTCAAATAAGTAAATCAATGCAGTTAATATTTCCTCTGTAAGAAGAATACCTAGATACAAAATGATCATATTAAATTAATTCATGAACTACATAGCTATTAGAGCTGTTTTTTAATTAAACGGTCCTGAATGTATTTGAATGGAAAACACCGAATTACCCTGATTCTTCCAAGAGTGTAGAACAGTCCTGCAATGTGAAGATTTCCTGAGAAATTTTAGTTGCTTCTTCTTATATTTGAGGAGACAAGCCATCATTAATTAGATGGTCAGAATTTTTCAATGGATTGGAGTTTTTCTAGAAGGCTGGAGACATCACTCAGGGTCTGAGTACATGATTTTTCAAACCTTACAGTGGATAATGCCGGTATCTTTATTGTTACCTCCATTCTCTATCTTCTTCCTTTCCTTTGAATAAAAGTTGAACAACAGATAAATAAATTAACACTACACATTCTGCTTTGCTGACAGAAAGTTTTAAGTGGAAATAACAGAAATGTAAAAATAACCACATAAAATATGGGCTCAATCTCCTGTTTGGTATACTGAATTTCATGTTAAGAATAAAACATTGTCAGAACCATAGCTGTTTCCTAGCAAGAAAAGTCTGTGGTATTATAATTTATGGCTAAATTTTAGACAAAGTTAGAATCCCATGTTCTACAGAAACATTCTGTGTAGGACCACTTCCTCTAAGAAAATGGTCTGAATATTTCATAGGCATCCTATCACTCCACATCTATTTTAAGTTTTACATGTTCCAGGAACTTATCGTAGTGTTCACATGTACTTTGACCCAAGGGTCTATATCAGAGTCTTTTCTTTAGCATCTACGAAGAAAAAAAAACCATTAACAAAGTGAGGTTTTGTTTATATGTGACTCTTTTTAGTCTTGCAAGAGGATCTCCTGCTATCATCACATCAAAGTAATGGATATTATTGGTGCATGAGAACAAGTTCACTGCTCTGCTGATGGTACCATCCTGACATGAGTACAGATTTTCTCTATCCTCTGGCATTGAATTCATTCTTTTCAGTAGATGCAGCTAGAAGTGTCTGAAATGAAGAAATTGTTCCTATCTTCATAAATTTCTCATTTAGGAACTGACCTTCCTAATTCTCTGTTCTGACCTTCTTTACAGCAAGTGTCATAAAATTTTGTCTAGTAACAACTTCCTCTGATCTATCCTCAGCCTTTACAGCAATGGTTAGCATATGTCCATATATTCAGGCAGGTTAAAAAGTCTCCCTGGGCTGTCATAAAAATCATATCCTTTACTTTTCATCTAGCTATATGAGGTAGAACCCATCATTTCAGGAGCTCTTATACAGTATGCAGAGAAAGTGTTTGTGTGTAATTTTTATAACTGACGTATTAATTGAAAATCTAGGATGCTCAAAGTTAAGCACAGAAAAGTGTTGATACGTTGAAAACACTTTCCCAGAGATTGTAAAGCATTTAAATGAAATTAAAGTGAGCGTATACAGCAGATGACTGAATTATAAAATGTTTATCTCAAACAATGCTAAAGAAAAAATTGTTTCCCTGAAGCTTAGCTAAACTTCATCATAAGATCTAGGTATCAGAGTTGCTGACCAATATAGTTGTAGCAAAATCATTGCTTTAGGTGTTGCTAATAGAGGAATGTTTTATTTTATCCAAGTCCTTTGATTTTGAACTATGATATATCCAAGTGTGAAAAGTGCTGTTTAGCTGTATTTATCAACTTCAAGATGACACAAGATTTGGTTGTGCCACCTTCTGCTTATGTCATGTCATGTCATGTTCTCCTCTTTCTGATTGCTGAAGTATGAACATAAGATTATACTGCAGAAAATGAAAGACTGCATTGTCTCTAAATATAGATGCCCATACAAAATCTGAAATGACAACATGTTACCCAATAGTAACTCCCAAATAGCCATGGATTTGTAAGTTGTTTGTTAACCAGAGTACATGTGAAATAAGGAATACAGATGTAAATGCTAATATATCTTGTTACCAATTCTTGCTCTTTCTTTTTTATTCCCTTAAATCTCTGCTGAATACTTAGGCATAGAAAGGAAGAGTGATGCTTAACTTAATCAGTGCTACATGTCAATAGTTATGTTACTGAATGTGAGTGAGCTAAATGTTCTAAGCCCTCTAGTTTTTCTTGATAATTTTCTTAAGTAGATGTAAGAGGACTGTGTGGTTATTTGCATTTCAGCTAATATAGATTGCATCTCCTATTCCATTTTACCCCCAGAATAACACAGAAAATCAACACTCCAAATGAACCATATGATAAATTGTATGAGTTAGACAGTAGAAACAGCAAAGATTCTGAAAACTTCAGAAAAAGAAAGGTAATGATAATGCACTGCAAAGTACAGAATTAATTGAATTGTGTGGGAGGAAAAGAGGTAACTGTTCTTAGCTAAGTTCAAAAGAAATATTTTCTTGTGGGAATTGAAATTTTATTCAAAATCTTCTGAAGTCCTTCTTTCTATGTAATTTATCCTGCTAGTCAAATTTGTGAATTCATCAGGTCAGATAATACTGACCTGCTCACAAATAATTTTCTTAATGAAGTTATCTTAAAAGGAAAAAAGTAAATCTCCTGTTTCTGAAAAGTTATGATGCTTCAAACAACTTGAAAGGAGACTTCTGATACAGCATCAATTTGGGAAAGACACATAATCTCTTGATAAACTTTCAAATTTTAAAACTACTTGGGCAATTAACACATCCTTTTGTTGTTATGGGTGAATAATAATTTCAAAGATTTCATAATTATTCATGAGAATAGAAATGCAGAAAGAATAAGTTGATTAAACTTTGCTACTTTGGAGCAAGACAATTCTAAAATTTGTATGTAATCTGTTCAGGTTTTCTTTTTTCTTGCTTCTGCTCTTGTGAAAAGAAGGTCAATAGCATTTAATCATCTGAGGAATGAACTAGCAATGTAACTAGCATTCTATCTGAATGATTTCAGCATGTGTTTGAAGGAGAATGTTTGTTACAGATATAATTTTTTTTCATAAGAGTACACTAATTGTCTTGACAGATTGCAAAACATTTTGGGAAATAAGCCTAAAAGATTCTGTCAGAGACTAAAGGATTTTGTGAATGTGTAATGGGTACAAGCATTGCTCAGCAACAGCCAAAATGCTGATGTGTTATCAAAGCGGCTCAGTCACAAGTCCCAAACACAGCACTACACAGGATACTATGAAGAAAATGAACTCCATTTGAGCCAGACCCAGTACGTTATATTCTTGTATTGATATTACTGTGAGGTGAGAACTTCAGTTCACTTTTGATCTTAGTGCTATGAAAGAAAAAGACTTCTGGAAGTAAGAAACCATGGTTTTGGGAACTGAACCACTTCAACATTCAGGTTGTGTTTGTTCTTTGCTTTTTGTCAGTCTCTTATGAGTGGTCATAAGACATTAAATCCCTTCTTTTAATGTGACAGTAGGGCATTGAATTTCAGTTCGCAATTCTATGCCTGAAAATAAGTGAAACTTTGGACAGATTATTGTTAGAGAAAGGGCTGAAAATACTGTGAGAAGATTCTTTCATGGCTAAACTGTAGAGTGTATGTGCAGGTTCTCACCTATGTCTACGCAGTGTTAACCAGCTAGCTTAAACAACTTTCCACAGGCTGGCCAGCCTCACTCTGAATAGAATCAAAAGCATGTGTTTGATTTGTTCCATTGTCTCTCTTGTCAGTTCAGAAGCTTCCAACAAGAAGACTGATGTAAACAAAAGGCTGGAGACCCTAAACCATTTCAGCTACTTCAGTGATCATCATCTGAAAATATTGTTGTGTGTACCAACTTTTAAACCTGATTAATGCAAACAAGAAATTAAAATGCAAATGTACTGTCAAACAGAATGGTGCATTGTCAGGAGAGAAGATTTAATTTCAGGTGTATTAGACGATACATGGAAAAAATATGGTCCTGGTTTCACTGTTCCAGAAACAGACATGAGCCTAGGAAATGCTATACATTAAAGCTAACTGGAAAAAAAGTTCTTTCAAGTTGGCACATAGTGACTTGGAAAAGAAACCCTTAGTAAATAAAAATGATTATCAAGATAATTGCAGTTGTAGAATCATAGAATCACTAGGTTGGAAAGGACCCACTGGATAATCGAGTCCAAACACTCTGAACAAAGACTAAACCATGTCCCTTAGCACCTTGTCCACCTGTGCCTTAAACACCTCCAGGAAAGGTGACTCAACCTTCCCTCAGCCTTCTCTTCTCAAGGCTAAACAACCCCAGATCCCTCAGCCCCTCCTTGTATGGCCTGTTCTCCAGCCCCTTCACCAGCTTTGTTGCTCTTCTCTGGACTCACTCCAGAGCCTCAACGTCCTTCTTGTGGTGAGGGGCCCAGAACTGAACACAGGATTCGAAATGCGGTCTCACCAGTGCTGAGTACAGAGGGAGAATAACCTCCCTGGAACTGCTGGTCATGCCGTTACTGATACAAGCCAAGATGCCACTGGCTTTCTTGGCCACCTGGGCACACTGCTGGCCCAGAAGTTGTTTATTTTTCTACACCCAGTACCATTCCATATAAATTTCTGTAAATTTTTTTATTCTTCTAACGTAAAGAAATATTATAGTGTTTTTATAATGATCTGGATGGTAGGTCATAAAGTGCCCCTTTTAATGAAAGTATATAATTGATCTACATCTGTAGATCCTGTATGAACGCAATCTGACTGATTCACTCATTGTTCACAATACAAAGTAAAAAAGTCTGAAATTACTTTTAGGATATTCAAAGTTTTTCTTTGATTATTACTTTTCACCAGAAAGGTATAGCCTTAACACGTATTGTATTGAAGGTCACTCCCATAAGTAGTTTGCACTGACACTGGAGCACAGAGTGCAGGTACTACCAACCAGCAAGCCTTTGTGTAAAAGTTGTTACTCGTGAGATTAAAATAATCGAAGATTAATATAAAAAATTAACAACTTCTGTTGTGATTATATTTTCTTTCATTTCTGAGTTGCATGAAAGGCTAGTATATAGGCTTAGTAGTTCAAGGTATTTACTAAGTCTAGAAGGAGACTTCAAAAAAGATTTTCCTTTTCTTACCAGAGAAGCCATAAATAGTTCACTTGCTTCCCCCAAACAAACAAGTGTCCCTGAAATGACCCATATCTTTTGCTTCACAATGTAATAAAATGTGTTCTTTTTCAGACAGAATAGTCCACAGGGACTGCAGAATACTTCTGAACAAATCAGAAGGATTTTCCTTATGGGTGGACAAACGGATGAATAAAAAAATGGATGACTGGACTCAGAATGCAGGGTTTTCAAGACAAACGAGATAAGGCCCTGAGCATTCTAACTTGATCCCATATCTGCCTCTGCCTTGAACAAGCTGTTGAACTACAGACCTCCTGAGGTCTCTTCCAGCCTGTAGCATCATATGATCATATGTTTTTCCTTTAAATTGCTTCAGGACAAACAGAGAGAAAAGTCATAATGAAGGACATGATATGTCTTGGTAACATTTTTCATACAGCATAAAACCTCATTCAAGTCCTGAATTTTAAAAGAGGAAGATGGAAGCACTCATCTCTGTACTAGAGGTGATGTTGTAGAACATCTTTATGAACTAAAAATCACTTAAGATTTAAAATTTTACAAAAAATAATTTGTAAAAATCATTGTAGTCCAAAGCACTGTCTACTGCATTGAGCTTAGTGATTTTTTTTTCTGAGACTCTCAGTATAAAATGCTTATTCTTCCTGTCTTTCATAAAAACCCCAACACATCAGTGTTCTTCCAGCATTTTTGTGTTTATGTTTATATTCTTATGGTAGAAAAATTGAGATACCTAGTCAAGGCTTAATTGTCAACATCCTCTCAGTTTATAGGATGGAAAATAACTTTTTAACCACAAAGAGCTATAACATATCCTGTTTTCAGCTGCTTTGCTAATGCAGATGTGACACGTCTACTGGATGAGGGAAAGGCTGTGGACGTGGTATTCCTGGACTTCAGCAAAGCCTTTGACACAGTTTCTCACAGCATTCTGCTACAGAAACTGTCAGCCTCTGGCCTGGACAGGGACACACTCTCCTGGGTGGAGAACTGGTTGGCTGGCCGGGCCCAGAGAGTGGTGGTAAATGGAGTTAAATCCAGCTGGAGGCCAGTCACAAGTGGGGTCCCCCAGGGCTCAGTGCTGGGTCCAGCCCTGTTCAATGTCTTCATCAATGACCTGGATGAAGGCATTGAGTGCACCCTTAGTAAGTTTGCAGATGACACTAAGCTGGGTGGAAGTGTCGATCTGCTGGAGGGTAGGAAGGCCCTGCAAAGGGATCTGGACAGACTGGACCGCTGGGCAGAGTCCAATGGCATGAGGTTTAACACAGCCAAATGCCGAGTCCTGCACCTGGGGCACAACAACCCTATGCAGAGCTACAGACTGGGTGAGGTCTGTTTGGAGAGCTGCCAGGAGGAGAGGGACCTGGGGGTGTTGGTCGACAGCCGGCTGAACATGAGCCAGCAGTGTGCCCAGGTGGCCAAGAAGGCCAATGGCATCCTGGCTTGTATCAGAAACGGTGTGACCAGCAGGTCCAGGGAGGTTATTCTCCCTCTGTACTCGGCACTGGTGAGACCGCTCCTTGAATACTGTGTCCAGTTCTGGGCCCCTCAGCACAAGAAGGATGTTGACGCTCTGGAGAGTGTCCAGAGAAGAGCAACGAAACTGGTGAAGGGGCTCGAGAACAGGCCTTATGAGGAGCGGCTGAGAGAGCTGGGGCTGTTTAGCCTGGAGAAGAGGAGGCTGAGGGGAGACCTCATTGCTCTCTACAAATACCTGAAGGGAGGTTGTAGAGAGGAGGGAGCTGGCCTCTTCTCCCAGGTGTCAGGGGACAGGACAAGGGGGAATGGCCTCAAGCTCCGCCAGGGGAGGTTTAGGTTGGAGATTAGGAAGAAGTTTTTTATGGAAAGGGTCATTAGGCACTGGAATATGCTGCCCAGGGAGGTGGTTGATTCACCTTCCCTGGAGGTGTTTAAGTTACAGGTGGACGGGGTCCTGAGGGACACGGTTTAGTGTTTTGTGGGAGTGGTTGGACTCGATGATCCAGTGGGTCTCTTCCAACCCGGTGATTCTGTGATTCTGTGATTCTGTGAGTGTAGACTATTTTCCTTCCCTGCAATGTCAGACCACAGCAGTTTTTAAGCTGCTCCCTGATCCTTGTTGCTTTGTGCAGTTTCAACTTAATATTCTTTTGAAAGCTGGAACCAATAGTAGCTGGACCAATGATAGATTAGCTTGGATGCTGCATTACTATCTTAGATTCCGCCTGATGTAAATATGGCAAAGGTCTTGTTAGATGTAACATTAATTTAGTTTTTATTATTAAATCTTGATGTGCATCTGGCTGAATATCTTGTATAAATACTTACGGTATGCTGCTCTCTATGTAAAAGAATACAGTTGTTATCAGGATGAACATTCCATCGTTTTACTGGAAAAGCAGGGATTTATTTTTAATGTTGAAAAAACTTAAGGAATCCTGCTGTATAAAAGATAACATTATCTTATAGTTTTACTTGTTCCTTGAACACTACAAACCTTTTTTGGTTTTTCTGTTTTCTTATTGATACAATAAGATAGTAAAATAGATACAAAGAAGTCACATCTATATCCTCTGATGGACTTGTTTAACTTCAAATAAACTGAGAATACAGAACAACACTCTGCAGAATGGTGTAAATGCTTATGAATGTGCATAGATTTATACTTAGGTGTAGCTTGATACAGCTTTATAAATTTTTTCATGTTGAAGACTGCATAATATCTTGATTATGAGACAAAAATAGGAATCAAAGGAATGCTTATGCTTTATCTGGTATCATAACACTATGTCCATAATAACCATAGGTTCTCAGATTATTACTTAGTTTAGATTTTAAAACTAAGGTCTTGGGTTATTTAAAGTTTTTAATGTTTTATATAATATTATACCAAAAAGAAGACTTGAGAGAACAGTAAGAAATTAATTTCCTCAACTGATTTTCTGTAGAAAATTAAGTGGTCTAGAAGTTTATGTATGTGTACCTTAGTGAACTCTGTCAAGAGGTAGTAGCTGCCACAAAAACCATAATTTCAGTGTGGATCAAACCACTTTAGCTTCAAGTATCCCCAAATGCCCAGATAATTTGATTATTTTGGTTATAGTCTTTTGAAATAATTAAATAATATGCTGAACTTTATCCCTACATAAAGAGTGCAATGGTAAGGTGAAGATTTCATCTGTGTAGGGACTCAAGTATCACTTTAAAAGAATGTGTGACACATTGCAAACTCTGGGCAGCAACTAGAAATGGTAGCAATCCTTAGAGTGAAAACTTGAAAATGGATTTCTTAAAAAAAGACCATTTGTATGAATATGGAAACAAAACTGTTCAATGTTCTTAGACTTTTGCCCTCTCCCATGCTTTTTACTTTTCAATGTTAGGAGGAAAAGAAAAAAAGTGCTTACATGTGCATCTGAGTGTATAAGAATGAGAGGAAAGAGGTGGCATTTTCAGAAAAAAAAGATTGAAGGTTTTTTTACCATTACTGCAAACAGAAGTACATATATATATATATTTAACAGAAGTTCAAAGACTTTCATTTTTATGCAACTGAGCATCCTTTCATTTTCAATCAACAATACCTCCCTTTCTCTTACAGTACTTACACCTTAGACATGAAAGGCTTCTAGGGCACACAGAGTCAAGAGTACAAGAGGTTCTGGTTTATGTGAGCTGGAAATGGTGCACTTCTGCAGAGAGGTGCAAAGAAGATTTATTTCATGCTGTGCAGCTACATTTAAAAGGGAAAATATTCCTCCTGGAAATGAGCATAAATACCACTTCATGTTGCATGACTATTGAAGGACTTTTTGCTTCAAATATAGCACCTTGACTGAAGTCAATGTGATTACACTGATGTAAGAGTGAAAAACTTGCATATGACATCCCTTGTCCCAAACACATTATTCACCATTCTGCAGAGATCTGAGTCTGTTTTGACCTAATCAGTGGCTGATATTCTCTGAAAATTATTAATGCTTTTCCTTGCCTCCCCTCTGCCACTTTCAAGAATGTCTGAGGAACAAACTTGGAAGGACTGGACTTCTCTTGATTCACTTGTTCTGGACTGTGTCATGGGAGTGAAATCACTCAGGATAACTTGGCTAACATCTTTAGATGTAATCTTCTTAATTCCTTACAACCTCTAGCTTAAAACATTATTAGAGTTCCAATTTACTTTTAAAATGTAATTAATTTGATAAATAGGTCACATTATTGTTGTCCAAATTGTAATTAACTGTGTTCAACATTCCATTTGGTGAGTTCTGTAAAAAGATGAAAATGAGTACATTTCTACACAAAAAGTACTTTATATATGAATTGTTTAATAAGAGACTACTGCAATTTTATTAAAGGTAGAATTCTGGTATGCAGTGGAGGATCTGGATTCAAGCCTTGTTGCTGTATATTGACTAACCGTTCTAGGAAACAGTTATTCTGACAGATTTGGGAGTGGTTTCATTATCTCTTTCTAGCTTCTCTTATATTTACTACCTGTTATTTAAGAACATGCATAGGAAGGTATCACTTCTCTTATCAGCAAACCCATTGAGGAATAAATAGTTGAAGAGGTTTTAGAGATAAAGTACTAAGACTTTTAACTCCACAATCCCAAAAAGTGAGGACAGCCTCATGAAGGGGAATGGTCAGGTCCCTGCCAGTTCTCCTGGTCTATGAACAAGTACCAGGGATGCTGCTCAATGTCTCACTTACTGCATGACTGTGAGTAATTTGTTCCTCATCTTTAGGATAGCTCTTCCTTCCTCCTCCTTCCCCTCCACCTGATGTTTTAGGAAGTACTGTTCTTGTTTTCTCATCTCTATTCCTCAAGCAACTGAAACAAATCAACCTATGTAAAAGATCCTCAGTTACAGGATTGCAATGCAAAAATTTGGAATTATGAGAACAGTGGTTTCACATTCCTTGCTAGACTCTTCCAACTTCTGACAAACTTGCTGATCAAATTAAAAGAATATTCAGATAGATACTAGAGCATTACTTAAAAAATTGAGTTAATGACTGAAGGCTTACTTTATGCACTGGACTTCTAGTGTACCTATTAAAAATGTTGCAGCGTGAATTGTACCAAGAAAGTATAACAGATGAGCAAATGTTCATCTGCTTTTCTGTAATTATTACCGTTATATTTGAGCCTTGGAAGGAGGATAGGTTTACTTTCAAGCTCTTTTTCAATACTGTTTTCCAGAATCTGATGGTTTAGTATAATGACATTCTTGAGTTATATAGCCTGGCTTTTCTGCAGTTGCACGTGTCAGTTTATTCAGGACTCTGAGGTGGATTTTCTGATGTTTTTTCTTTCTTGTCTGACAATTTTGAGGTGAACAACTTGTATGGAATACCTAAATATTCCCAAGGGTAAAAGCCAGTGTCTACTAGTCTTTCCATGTCCATCTAGCATTTTGCTTCTTTTCTATAAGCTGCTAATACAAGTAGCAAAAGATGGAAACAGAGAGACAGAGCTGTATGGAAATAAAATAATAAAAATAAAAACTTCAAGAGGTAAATATTTTTGAAATGCAGTCTCTGAAAAAAACAGTTACGTTCTTAAACCCGCATCTTTGATTTCACTAATTACAATCTAAATTGATGTGCCTTTTTCATTATTTGGGTGAGAAGATGCCTGCTCCATGCATAGAATCATTTGACTTCTAAGAACAAAGGTACAGCTGTATAAATATGTATGTGCATGTCCTGTCTTCTGTAAGATGGGGTCTTTTGCTATATCTGAAACTCTGTCTTACATAATTTGATGTACAATCAAATCACAACACAATTTACTGCAGGAAAGAAGTGAGAAGTGACATTATTTAACTGCTGTCATTCACTATTTGCTGTGCTAAGTATATTTAATTTCATTTCTCTTAACTAGATTGAAATATAATCTACAAATATACCATAGAGTTTAAACTTCAGAGATATCATAATGCCTTTGAACAAGAAGGTCTCGTTTAGAAACAATATTTCAATCTAAATAGTATTCTTTTATCTTGGCAGTTATGCACTGGTTTAATGGGTCTGAATTTTAAGACCACACCAGTGTTTTATATAAAATCAGAGCCATAATAGATCTAGATTACCTGGTGTTTTCTGATAGTAATTGCTGTAGAGATGTCTTACTACATTTAGCATGAGATAAGGACAAAAATAAATGATTTAACTAGGATTTCTTATAAGTTTGCCAGACAAATCTGAAATACTAACATTACCCATGAACAGACTCATAACCTTTTGGCATGTCAGAATTCTCTGATAATTAGATATTTTAGAAAGCAGTGAATTATTCTGTTATTGCCTTTTAGAGAACTTGGGAGTCCAATGACAAAATAAATGCAGTGGTTGATCGCTCTAGGTGTGTGGAGGATTTTCAATGGGACAACTTTGTAAATGGAAGAAGGATATATCACTTGGATATATGCTTTATGCACTCAAATTTGAATCTTGTCTATGCTCTGTGAAGGCATATTGGTTTACTTGGAGCTCATCAGATAAGTTCCAAGTGAATTGCTGAGTCTAGGCCTTCTTTTAAATGTAATTAATGATTAAGATGAGGATTGAATATACTTGCTGACTGGATGATTTTTGTCTTTAGTTTCTAAGCCTGCAACTACATCCGTTTCTACTAGAGGATGTGTGGTTTCCATGTCAGATGAGACTAAGAAGGAGTGTGCCTGTGAGGTACTCAGACGAAAGCTGTAACAGAGAAGTAAGTAACATTTCCTTTAGAGAACAACTGGTCTGGGTGCCATTCTTTTTCTGATAGTGAAGCAGAAATTCCTTACTGGAACAAAGATACTTAACAAATAAATGTTAGTATTTTCCTGTGAGAAGTTCTGGTTCTGGGAAACTGACAGTTTGTAAGAAAAAGTCATGATATTGAAAATTTCTCAGTAAATACTCTTAACTGATGCTTTTAGACATACTTCCCATGGTTATTTTGCACTAGGTCCATGATGGATTTTCTATATGCATATGAAATTTTGATAGTTTTTTCTTATTACATTTCATTTTAATAGAAGAGCAATACGAGTGCTTCTGGTCTACAGTGGAGGCATACAGTGTTGGATGTTTTGATGCTACATGAATTTACTTTGCTGTTTAGAGAGAGGAGAAGCAAGTTTGTACTGTTATCCCAAAGTCAGAGACAAGGAGGAACAAATAAACCCTCATCATTCCTTGTGATCCCTTATTTTTAGTAGAATTTTACTGAGGTCTGTCCCCCGCCCTATTTGTTTCTTCCTTGTGGTTTTGGGTTTTTTTTCTGTGCACCATTACCTCCTCATCTTTTTATTTTTTCACAGACTTCAGGTTGTGATATAGCTGACAAAGCCACCAAGCTCCAATAGACAGAAAAGCTTCAGGATCCAGATCTTAAACATGCTTTTTAATACTTGTCATAGCAGTGAGAAAGACCACTTTCCTTGGTGTGTGACATGTATCTCATCAATAGGAAAGAAAGAGAAGATTGCTTTTCATGAATCAGTAAATCAGCTTCCCAATATCCAGCCCTGGGAGGCATCTGAATGGAATTTTTTGTTTTGTCCATGTTTCTTTCATTAAAAAATGTATCATACTCTTTACAGACATTATGTCATAATACACAGTTTTGCAAGAATTTAACTTCAACTTTTGAAAGAACAGCAGATGGAACAATGCTAAGAGGTGCTGGTGTAGTGGTTTGGGTCTGACCCCCCTGTCGAACACCCAGACCTCACAGTGTTTGCAGCCTTTTTCCTCCCTCCACCCCCTCCAGTCTCACAAGGGAAAGGGAGAAGGGAAAAGAACTGAAATGCTGAAATGAGCAGACCAAAGCTGTACGATTATATACACATGTATTCACACTTACATGCAATTAGAACACTATGTACCCAGGAGAAGGGGACCCCAAACACCTCCCCCTGCCCACAAGAGAAAAGGGAGAGAGAAAATAAAAATCCAAAACAGATATACACAATAGAAACCCAGGAGTAAGCAATAAAAACTAACAAGAGAAAATCTTACTACTCTACTTTAGATAGCAGGACTTCACTAAGCAAACCCCGGCACTCTGCACTCCTCAAAGTTCACAAGGCCTCACTGGGCCTCACTCCTCCACACAAGCAAAGCTGATAGCAGCGAGAACCTGCTCCCAGGGCCACAGGAAGAGAAGAAGAGAAAGGAGTGTCTCTCCCTTCTTATTTATACCCTGGTTTATGTAGAAAATCACATGGAATACTGGGAGATTGAGTTCTCCATCAGTTACAGCCTGGTTATCAAGGAGGGTCTAAAAATCAAAACCATTACAGCTGGGAAACTGTGTTATTCAGGAGGTCAAACAGAGAGGAGAGCACAGGTATTTACAGGAACAGCTAGCTTGAGACCGTAGTTATGTCTATATAGAAATTTTAAGGACACAATATCATCTAGTTTCAATTTCTTTTCCTTAGTGGAATTATTTTTTTCTTAAAACCTCTAAAAATAGGCAAGTTTGTTTCTGTGGAAATAATAACTGAGCCAAGAATGGAGATCTAGTAATCAAGTAAGCTCGGTACTCTGCATTGAGACAAAAGCTGGTCTTTCTCCTGATCTTATCTTCCATGCTGGCATACAACTCAACATTACAATATGAAGCCTGGTTATACCAGCATATTTAACTCAAAATCAGAACATTAGTTGCTTGCAGCATTCTTGTGTCACCAAGTTCAGTCACATCATATATTTCTGAGCTCAGGTGGATGCTTCACCTCTATTGTACAATTTGCTAACCTTGTTTCTGTGGATGCTTTTGTCTATTCATGTCTTCAGAAGTGCTAATTAAAAGAAAAATATTTCTGCTCATGCTGATAGACTGTAAAAAACTTCTGCTATTTTTAGTACATTTGTTATCTTATTTTATAAAATAATCAGGCTTCAGTTCCTCAAATCTTGGATTAGCAAGAGATAGAAACAGCCTCTTTTATGTTTAAAAAAGATGCACAAATTTAAGTTTGATTTCTCGCAATGCACTATTTGACATTTGAGTTCACTCTTCTTTCTTTTTTCCTCCACTGGAAACAATGCAGGGAGCACAATTTTGAAAAAGAACTAGTTGTAAGAGGCTGTGGGCTGGAGGCATTGAAGTAAGTATGACACAAATCTCCTGCAGACATTAATTCAGATGGATGTGGTAGATTCAAAAGTGCCCTGCTCCTAAAAAACTAAGCTCGCTACTGCTTGTTCAACTATCTATCTCTGACATTTATATCACATCTAAGTTCATTAGAAATACAAACTTTGAAGATAAAGAAACATGGTAATGATGCCTTGACAGTGTAGTAAAAATCTTATTAATTCCTTAGAGTTAAAAATATTTCTTTTTTAAATAGATGTTCCTATATCACCTGCAGGATGCAGGTGTGAGCTATAGAAGCCCAGTAAGTCATACTCAAGATGGTTTGAATTTTCTGAGACTCTCAGCTACTGCATTTTCAGTTCTACCATTTGCTTTAATAGTGATATTCAGTTGCATGTCAGTTGCACAAGATAACAAGCTGGTCTGCACATATGCAGTGGCTATTTGTGCAAGTACTATAGATCCTTTGTGGTCTGGGCTTCTGTAAATCCAGGAACTCCCATTCAAAGTAGACGGTGATGTGCAGTAAGTAAAAGCAACTGTTTCCCAGACAAATCAGTTAACTGGTCTGATTAAATGTCATTTCCTCTGGGTGACTCCAAAGGCAGTTTATATTGCACAGGAGAAAGTTGTATGTTTCTAAAGATGAAGAACATTTTCAGAATGCTTATTTGTATTACTCATTTGCAAAGGAGTAAATATTAGAAGGAGGGTGAATATTATTTTGTCTGATTTCTTTTAGATCTCAGGTAAAATAAGTGAATCTTAATTTAAACAATTTTCTTAGAAGAAAGTTCAAGTGCAGTGACATGGAATTCTTGATCTACAGGAAGACCTTTTTCTGTATGCAAAGACAGTACTATAGTTTAGCTGCACACTCAGGCACTATGTATAGCTAATTAAATTATGTTTAAAAGGAAAGAGGTACAGAGCTGAAGCTTTTCTTCCTGTTATCCATGTGAACAAAGGTGTAATTTGTCCTTTATGACTGATAAAGAAGCTTTTTCTCCTATATGTTTCCATTTGTCTAGATCATTGTATATTTTTTGAAAGCAACTACATGTATTCTTAGCTATGTGAATCTATTCAGAGAAAGGTTAGTGGCTTTTTCCAAGTTTTCTTTTTCCCTGCTAATTCTTTTAATCTAGTGTTCGAGATTCCTTGTTGATAACATTGGATTCTTGATAGGGTTTTAAAATTACACGTTTATATGGTTCAGTTGGAAAACAATGGTCAGTTCAAATTGCCATTCCCTGTTTGTTATGACAGCCTGCTATTTAGGCAGTAAACATCTGTATCTAGACATTTGTGTGTTAAAAAAAATAGTATACTTCAGTTTATATCTTAGAAGCACCAAGAATGATATTCCAGAAATGAGAAGAAATCAGGAAATAATTCAGAAAAGAAAATGTCATGAGTTTCCTCTTTGTCTTGATGCACTGAGTGAATGAAGTTACATTTTAATTAGCTTATACTCATATGAATGAGAACTAAGTCCCTACTTAGAATTATTTCTACTTCAAGCCTGTAGTGTTACTGGCATGCATGAGACAACACAATATTCTAATTAAGCTATTCACGGGATGTTAATAAAAATGTGCCTTTGGACAGGTAATAGCTGTCCAAATTAAAAATAGAACAATTCTGGGGACACTACAATGCCATTAACATTGAAAAAGAAATATTTAGGTCAACTGTATGAATATAAACTGGAATATGCCCTTAAGAATTATGAAATAGATGAGAGAGATTGAATGGCATATTTTGGTTATTTACAGTGACTCATGATGGTCCATTAATGTCAATAGAATATCTGACATTGGCTTCCCTGCAGCCAGGATTTCAGCTGAGATATACTTCTTGGAAGATGGAGATCATAAATTTGAAGTAAGAAAAGCTGGAATATATCTCCATTTAGAAGGGCAGCTTATTTTTCATGTTTTCCACCCTTGCAACTAAGTCACATAAGCAAGACTGAAATGAGTGTCCATCAATGACCTGCATTTTGAGAAGACACTCTGTGAAATCTACTGTATCAGAAGAGGCAAAAATCAGAAGTTCTCCTGAGAGTTGTATGTAGGCACCTTTTATAATTATAACATCTGAATGATGTTAATGATTGGGATCAATGGATTTATCCACAATACTCTAAGAAGACTCCCCCACTCCCCACTGTACTTAGTAGCAGCTTGTAGGAAATATACTCTAACGCTATTCCTGCATAGCATCTTATATGACCTTTTTAGGTTTAGGTTCAGTGACAATGACAACTTAATGTGTTATTACACCATTTCCTAAACAGATTTCAAAACGCTTTAAAAAATGGATTGATAATGTTTTCCAGATGGCATAGCAGAGCCAGAGTCCAGTGAAATGACTTGCAAAACACATTCAGCAGACAATAAGAGAGTTGGAAGTGAAGGCTTACTGTATAGCATCTTAATCTGACAATTATCCCAGCCCTTCCTAAAAAAACATTTCTTTCTGTCTATTTTCTATTTGGCTTTGTAGTTTTTCACAGAATCATAGAATCATAGAACAACCAGGTTGGAAGAGACCCAGGGGAATCATCGAGTCCAATTGTCCCTATCAAACACTAAACCATGTCCCTCAGCACCTTGTCCACCTGTGCCTTAAACACCTCCAGGGAATATGAATCAACCACCTTCCTGGGTAGCCTGTTCCAATGCCCAATGACACTTGCTGTGAAAAGTTTTTTCCTAATGTCTAGCCTAAATCTCCCCTGGTGGAGCTTGAGGACATTCCCTCTTGTCCTGTCCTCTGTCACTTGGGAGAAGAGGACCGCTCCCTCCTCTCCAGAACCTCCCCTCAGGTAGGTGTAGAGAGCAATGAGGTCTCCTCTCAGCCTCCTCTTCTCAAGGCTAAACAACCCCAGCTCTCTCGGTCATTCCTCATAAGGCCTGTTCTCCAGCCCCTTTACCACCTTTGTTGCTCTTCTCTGGACTCACTCCAGAGCCTCAACATCCTTCTTGTGCTGAGGGACCCAGAACTGAACACAGGATTCAAGGAGCGGTCTCACCAGTGCCGAGTACAGAGGGAGAATAACCTCCCTGGAACTGCTGGTCACACCATTTCTGATACAAGCCAGGATGCCATTGACCTTTCTGGCCACCTGGGCACACTGCTGCCTCATGTTCAGTCACCATCAACCAACACCCCCAGGTCCCTTCTCCTGGCAGCTTTCTACAGACTTCTCCTAGTCTGTAGCTCTGCATA
>WAAB01013585.1:0-24023 GCA_013389865.1 Piaya cayana | reverse complement strand
ACTCAAGATCACCTGTTCCATGACTTTCCCTGTCACTGAGGTCAGACTGACAGGCCTGTAGTTCCCTGGATCCTCCCTGTGACCCTTCTTGTAGATGGGCACAACATCAGCCAGCCTCCAGTCCAGTGGAACTTCCCCAGTCTTCCAGGACTGTTGGAAGATGATGGAAAGGGTTTTGGCCAGCACATTCGCCAGCTCCCTTAATACTCTTGGGTGAATGCCATCCGGCCCCATAGACTGTGGGTATCTTTGTTTGATTTGCGTTTTTTTGTGCTGGACGACATCTCACATCTCATAAATGCTGACAGATTCTTAACTTTGTAGGTTCTGTGAGAACGAATTTCTCTACTTCTTTTTTTAGAGCGAGATTCAGATCTTGAAAAACACTTGAGTGCTTAATTCCCATAAAATTGACTAAGACATTTAACCAAGCTTCCACTATAAGGCTATGTCTAAGCAAACATTGAATCCATCTCTCCCGAGACTAGTATAGTGCCCTGAGGTCAAATAGAGATGCAACATGATGTGATGTGTTATATCTTCACTATACAACATTGTGAAAGAAAGAATTAGAACAGTTTCTTAGTTCATGCCTGACTAGAGTTCATGCAGTTGACATTTATTACCGGTAATTCAAAGCAACCTACATTCACAATTAGAAAGCCATTTTGTGAAATGTAAAGCGAAGGCTTTTCAGCCTGCACTTTTGGATTCCTTGGTCTGAACTACCCTTCCAGGTTTGGTGTAACTGGGGAGCTTAAGTATAATCCAATAAACTTGACTTTTATGTGAGGTGTTACATAAAGATTGCTGCAGTCATTTTATTTATTTTTTATTGAATAATTAAGCACAAACCTCCTTCTAAATCAGAGGTAAGTCTTCTGATTTTTGGCCCCAGGTTCTACTGCTTCTCCCCCTGAGAGGGTACAATTCACATATAGCCCTTTAATTAAGAACAGGTTTTCCTTTTTTTTCCCCACTAAGTCTCAGGGACTAGTTCACTGCTATCATATTTTTTTTAATGTGCTTTCAGTCCAAACCTTTTGCAAAGTTAACCCTTCTAACTCTACTGTGGGAGCTGAATTCAGCTTCCAAACTTCATAAATAGTCTGAAAATAAATAGAGAATCTTATTTTTCATCTTTTAAGTCTGCTGAAGAATTCCTTACGAAAGCTCAAGACATTTTTATTTAAATAAGCCTCCTTCACTTAGTCTTTCTGAGGCAGCTCAGAGTATGCTAACAATGGTAGCTGTTACATCAAATGAAATACTGTAAGTCTCACATTTACCACTTCATAGAGTTTTCTACAATAAAGACAGGAAACTAAAGCCTGTTACACTAAGCCACACTCCCTATTTCAAATTGATTGCTTCTCCATTTGAAGGTGTAAATGCAGTATTGAAAACCAAACCTTAAAAATTAAGATAGTACTACTTCATTTAACACACACATCTCATTTGGAGTGGCCTGTCATGAAAATATCACAGTGCAATTAGCAGCTGTAGTGAGGAACCCATGAGGTTAGACAAACAAGGCAACCAGATGGTGCTCACATTTCTGCATACTCTATCATATTTTTCTTGTTGCATCATAAACTTTATACTTTGGTGCAAAGGGCCACACAAATTAATCTTAACCAGTTTACGTGTTAGTATGCATTGTCAGGAGTTACTTTTGTATTTTACATGCACTATTATTAAACAGACTCACAATATCATGTCTACTCAAAGGTAACGTGCAAGAGATCAACCATCACTTAAAAAAAAGGAAGAAAAGGAAGGAGTAAAAAGATATTCCCTTTTCTTTCCGTTAACTGTGAGAAATCAACTGGGACTGTTAAATAGTATCTTAAAATCTCTTCTGTACCTAACTGCAATATGGTTTGTGGATGCAAAAGGTCCGCTGGTACAGATATTCAAAGGGTTACTTTCTGTCACCAGCTCAGGAGCTTGTAAATTAAAAAGCAGTCAATCCTTAATATCGTTTCTCACTCCTATCATGTAGTTTCCATCCTTATATCACTGTTCCTTCTGTGATAATGATACTTTCAAATACTTCAATATGTCACCAGCTGTGTTATTTGCTGTCTGGAATAATGGTTTTTTATTTGAGTAACAAAGTTCAATGCAGCAATGCATATTGAGTACTTTAGTCTGTATATAGAAAATACAAAAATATTTAATTTTAAAATTCTCTATTGGTACTTTTCTGTAGAAATTATATGCCAAGTATTTTTCTTGCCTGAAAAGGCAAGGTACTTTTGGGCAGGGTCTCAGATGAACCCTGTTTAGAAAAATCTAAGGATGGACTGAGCCCCTTATCATAACTGTTTCTGAACAGTGAACAGGAGGCTGTCAGTTTCTTTTATGCTTGAGTAAAGTCTATGAGAACCAATCAGACTTTTAGCTACAGCTTCTTTTCATAAAAGTAAAATAAAAGACAGGAATACCTATATGTGTTTAGCATATATATGTGAATACTAAATTCAAAAGCTCCAATAATGAAGTGAAACTCCTATGACTGATTAATTTATCCTTAGAGATGACTTTTGGGTACAAATACTGGAGACATCTGAATGTGAGATTAAAATATCTGATGTCTGCAGTGCTTCTTTAGCACCAAATGTAAGTGCAAGCATACTTTCAGCATAACTCTGACCAATGGTAAAATCTGCTAGCACAGGCTGCCCATGAGTCCTTTTGTCATGCTTGAGGTGCAATTAGCAATTCAAATGATATAATATTGAAATAAGAAAAGTAAAGGAGTCACTAAGCACGTGAGTATGTGTCTTTCCAAAAAACTTCGGAAAAGACAATACTGAATGAACTACATGAAGTAGAGACTTTTAAGAAGGATGTTCAGAAATAGAAAAAAAATTTTGCACCAGGAAAGCTAGACTGAGTAAGATAAACAGCCTTTAAAGAGGATGAGTGTAGAAGAAACATTACGCAAGTTTATGCAGTTTGGACCATGTGAGGAATATCGTCAGCTCGTGTTTCTAATACACTTTTCCTAGTAGTTCTGCTAGTACTTGCTTTCAGAGGCAGAATACCAGGGCAGGCTTTAGTCTGGGAACTTAGGCTGGTGTTTTTTACATACATGAGTGATTGAAATTCTCAAAATCAAATCTTTTTGCCTGAAGATCCTCAGTAAAATTCAACTTCATGCTGTAAAAATGTATAAATATTTATGAGGATTAAACACACACTTTTTTCCCCCTTAAGAGTAAACATATTGCCATCTCAGGGCTAGTAGATGGGTTCTATTAAAATTTGCATTGGGGAGCAGATACAATTCTAACACGGCTTGTATAACTTGCCACCAGCTCCACTTACATTGAAAGAATAGTTCCACAAATTGGTTCCATCTTGCCATATCTGAATGAAGAAATAAATCACTAAGGATAATAAGAATCAAATTTTGGCAAGAATGTAATTGTAACAGAAGTTTAGCTTGTTTACTAGTTGAAACGAGAACAATCCCCCAGCAGAAACAAAGGATAGACCTGAGCTCACCAAGAGGACACAATGAGGAAATAAGATAAAGAGCATCAGAAGATTCTGAAAGCACAGAGGAACTGTGATATACATTCAAGAGTATGTGATAAGGTATGATAATGAGCTCTATGTATGTTTAACCTATTTCCAGAATACGTAACCAGTGTTTCTTGGAATCTATCTGGAAATGTATGTTTAACCAGTATAAAAGTCCTGTAACCCTCCTCAATGGGCACACACATTAGGCAAAATTAGTCCCTGTGTGTCCAACGTTGTAATATTTATTAAAGAAATACCCATTTAATAATCAAATTGGCATTGATTATTGAGTTTGACTTTTTTTCACAGCACCAGATCCTTGAAAAATCCCTTTAAAATAAAAAGTCTTCCAAGAGAAGGGGATTTAGCAGACATGGTATTAGAAAAAAACATATATTTTTTTTCAAATCCATGTATGTTCATGAATTAGACCAAATTGCCAGTTAAATAGCTTTCTTCGTGCTTATCTGAAAGTTTATGGTATATTTTGTGATTGAAATTATTTGTATGTATGGTTATATATTCTCAGTAAATTATCTGTGCTGTGGATACAGGTTTCTGAATCAGTGTACCTGGAAATATTTCCTTTGTTTTCAGGAAGTCAATTTGCCCACAAGGGTCTTGCAACATGTTGTCCCATATTCTTTGTTCTCCAGAATGACTGAAGGGAAGTAGAATTTTGAAAGATCTTAATATTTTTTTTGTATGCTCTCAGATTACCTCAAGATTGCAGATGCTCACACTGAATTGTTTTAATTCCAGCAGGTTAATATCTAAGCTTAATATTCAGACAGACAATAGCCACCTTTCATATAAAAAACCTGAAACTATTCTTTGCTCTTGAGATTTCAGTCTATTTTATCATACCACGTTAGCATGTTTTGTAGAATATCAGACTGGTCTAGCCCCCAGGCTTGGTGACAAGCCCTCCTATCATCCTGGGTAACTGATTAATGTGCCCATCTTAAATTTATCACATATCTACTTTACATGCACATGTGTCAGGTATTTAAATAAAACTTTCCTGCTCACCTTTGCATTTTATAATTAAAATGTCATTGGCCAACAGGAGGAGAGGGAGGGCTCAATCACTCTTAATTCTAATACTTAGATACTTATATGAAGAGGGACAGCCATGGTCAGGATGTTTTGGTCTCTGCCTCATGGTGGTGGTGCAGCCTCTCCCCTGCCCCTGTCCAGGCCACTTAGTGATCTCAGGATAAGCCATGCATATTCTTTGAGAAAACTGGCATTATATTTTTGGCTTTCTTACAAATGCAGTGAGCTGGAATGATCAGGCAGCCCTTGATGGCATCTGGAACACCTGCTGCCTGAGTTATAACCTAATGTGACCAGTACTAGAACTGTACAGTCTGGGAACTACTTGGATTACACAACTGGTAGAAAATACTAGAATTACCAACACAAATTGTGACCAGAATGGAAAAATACTGACCAAAGTCAATAATCTCTTGATCCAACAAATAGTGATCGTGAGATTCTTTAAGCTCCCCAGGATTGCAGCAGGCTGTGCCCCAGCATCACCCCATAAACTGGGACATTTTTAAGGACAGATTTCACAAGAAGTCAAAGATCATCCTTTAACAAACACTGACAAAGGAGAAGGGGAAAGTCAAACTTCTTGAGATTCAGCAATCACATGTTGATGAATGCCAATGCATTAAATGAGAGTAATTCACTAAATTCAAGAAAAAGGCAGTTTTTATAATAGATTAATTGCTGTGTCCCAATATATTTATGCATCTCTGTGTTTTTAAGTGTCTGTCTGGGTGTGATGTGATTTAGGAAACCCCACAGTAAGCCTCATGTGAACCTTGTCATTCTTGAAACTTTAAATCAATTGCTTTTCTAATTGTAGCAAATCCTGTTAATTCACTTTGTTAAATTGGTTAATGATTAAGCACTGTTAAGAATTAAACAACCTAGTCATGTAATCTATCTAAAACTATCAATAAATCTTAAATTGCTACTAAATCAAAGCTATGTAAAAATCTATTTGCAAGAAATCAGCATAGTCAACAGGATGCTAAATCAGCATTAATGACATTCATTTCATGTCAGTCAAATGACAATGCTTTGAGGTTTTGAACATGGTGACTTTTTGGATTTATGTATATGACCTAGGAGATTTTTGTACATCCAAACTGTCACTGGAATTCCATTACTAAAAGTGAAATGTTATCTTAACTTAAGGGTAAGTTACAGTTCTTAGGGGATAAATCAGAATTTTGTAGACTAGTGTGAAAGGGCTCTTAGTAAGTACTTCTGGAGAGCTCTGAAAATAGTTTAGTTCTCTTTCTAATCCATTCTGTACCTGTGACATCCTGTCATTGTTATGTATTCCAGGGTAGTTGGCAGGAAAATCTTTTGATTGACAAGAGGGGACACCTCCTCCCCCCCATCCATTACTATACTTGCAGCTGTAAAATATAGATATACACATATGTAGATGTGGATATTCTCTTTAATTTAAATCAGTTAAAAAGGGCTTATGTAAGCAAAAAAAATGAATTAAGATATTTTTTAAAAACCGTTTAGTTGTAGTTATGCTAATACAGTAAAGGTACTATGCAGAAAATTAAACTATCTCTGAAAGTTTGTGACGCTTATCACAGAGTCTACAAATTATTTGAAAGCCAATTGGTAATTTTGAAGGTCCATTGGTGAGGCATAGAATGACAGAAGGGAATAAAATAGAATACAAGGAATAAATTTTGCAAACATAATTTCATTTGAACATGATTTATTTAAACAATGCTTGTTTGCAAAGATTTTTCATTTTATTTTTGTCCTCATTTCTCTCTTGGAAATACGAACCATGCAATAGCTCAGACTTCCTACTGCTAAAATGTACATTTTTTTACAGTAACTATGCTGCTTAGGTGAAGAATTAGAGGGAACAAAGTGTTCTTTGGAACTAATGCACAGTAGAGCATGGGGTACACAAGCAGTTAGGATAGTGGATAGTATAGTCACAGTAGGGGTCTATCTTATGAAAATCTATTTCAAATTCTTATAATTTAATTTCTATGACCTAACTGTAATGACAATGTCAAAACCCAAGTAATATGGTGCAACGCACTAAAGGTATTTTAGGGTGATCTTTGCAGCATTTGACATCTGTAATAATAATGATAAAACTATGTTACTTCAATGAAGGCTTTACAAGAAAAATTATTTCAGGAGTCGATAATCTTGTTTATTTATAAATAATAAGGGTGTCATAGGTAGGGAAATATATTTTCATCTGTCCTTACAACACACATGCCAAACATACAGTAAGAATGATACCTGTCTTCTACTGGATCTTATTTCATAATAATAAACCATTGTGTGTTTCTGATGTCCTGCACTAATTTACGAGATAATGTGAAACAGTATGGCAATCTTTTTATTTTTTTTTGTGTTCCTATAATATATTAAAAAGTTCAAAGAAACACCTAAAATAATCCATGCTCAATGGGGTAAACTCAGAATAGGAGAAGCATTCTTACTGAAGGGAAGGAAAGTTTATGTATGTACGATGCAAATTCATCTTCATTTAAGATATTTCACAAACTTTCAATCAGACATATGATGTAGAAGGCTTGCCTGAGCAAGCAAAGGATTTCAGAGAAAGTAGTTGTCACTGCAAGACACCTGCAATCATATTCAAGATTTCTACCAATCTCATTAGGTCATCATATGACAACTTATTGCTTCTCTAGGTCATGTTTAGCTTGGCAAGAATGACGTTTAACTCAGCTTAATGTCTGTTTAGTTTACTACAGAAAATATACACTTGTTTCTAAATGTAATGCATGAGTAATTCTGGTCCTTGATGGAGGAAGATATCATCTACATAGTCACTGCTTGAAGTCAGATACTTTGATAATTTTAACAAGCTTTTTCTGGCTCTTATTATTTCTGTTTAGTTTCTGAGTAGTTTAACCTGAATTTTCGCTCAGGTTCATATAAATGTAATCTTGCATGATTCTTACTATTGACTTTTTATTAATCACCTGTACATTTAATGTGCTTCTTTCTATTCTTTATAGTAGAAACAAGTTATTTCTTAAATTTTTCCAAAGTTGCCATCAATTTAACATCCCTTGGGCAAACCAATCTCAAGTTATGGAGTGTAAGCAAGTATGGTCCTGACACTGCCATTAGGATCTTACATTGACTGTCAGCTGAAGCCTTGACTACAGCTTCTGTTATCAAATATAACTTTGGGAGAAACAGTGACATCAGATTTTAAATATGAGATTAGAGATTTAGAATAAACCATACAGACAGAAAATGGAATAAGCCCATTTAAGTTTTTTTCTTACAGATTCTGAACAAAAAATGCAATGGAGCATTAAATCAGCAATCCAGGGCAAAAAAAAAAATCACTCATTAACTGGTGACTAGATTAGAACAGATCCATTAGAATGATGGGAATTTTTGATTTGAGGACTTCAACCACTAGAAAAACCATTGACCTATTTAAATGTTATAGTGTAAAAAAAAGTTACTTTTTATATTAGAAGCTTCTCTTGATACTTTAATGAAAGGAAAATCTTTCATCTCTAATATTTCTTAAATTACTGACTGAAAGACATCTGCTGATGTTAAATTCTTTTAGAACTAAGAATCTGAATACTGTAATTATTTTCCAATCCTTTGTTTAGAAGCAGAAGAGATATCTTTAAGTAAGTCATACAAAATTTCTGATATTAAGTTCAGATTTCATCTGCGAAGGAATACTGTTCTGCTAAAATATAAACTAAAGGCAGTAAAATAGATGACCTTGTACAAAACTAGTAGAGAAGAGAATCATTCTCCCTACAAACAATGCTTCAAAAATGATTTTGTCTTTAGAAGTGGCATAAATTTGTATTTTCTCTTTCAAAATGTCATTTCAACATTTAATTTAGTCATATTATTCCTAAATGCATAGCCAAGACTGCCAAATTTCTAGAACCCCTTGTGCTATCCTTGTCCAAATCACATAGTTCCTATGAGGAAAAGGCCTACTTAGAAATTGTGCAATGACTGTGGAAAAAATGCATTTTTAACTGTTTAGAAATAGATCAAATACTGCACTCCATGGAACTCAAGGTTCTCACTTTCCAAGTGATTGAATGTCCACCCACACTCTCTTGGAAGCAATGTGGCATTGTTAATTCATAAAGAATTTAGATTTTGAGCTGTAGGCTGTACTGACAATTTGACAGCACCCACTACACCAGACCTTATTCTTACACCAAAAGACACTTTGAAGTTTCAAAATGGAGTGCTATTGCCAAGGTATATACTGCTAGATTTCCATTTTGTATTTCTGACATTTCTGTGACTATTTTTAGAAAATATTTGCCACTTGCTGACCATCAGGCTCTTAGTCTCTCTTTTTCTTTTTTTCTTCCCTCTTTCCCACCAAACAAGTGTAGCAAAGACAGTACCGCTGGGATATAAAGAGAACAGCTAACTCTGAATTCATACAACAGGCAGTCTTAAGTTCGAAGCTTTTCTATTGCTGTCTAATCTCAATGAGACTGTAGACCCCAACTGCACTTAAAATTTAACAGATTATATTTATGGCATCACTTGTAGGCTTTAGTGAGATTGGATAATTGGTGGTAATCAGGTTAGAAGAGGACTGAAATGGTTTTGAGAGCTTTTACAAATTAGAAACTTTAAACTATCCTGTGCGAAGCTGCTCAGAGTTACTTCACTACAGCTGTGCTTAAGAGCACATTTGGTGCCACTAAGGCCCTGCTATAAACTTCTGATACCATTCCTGATGTGGTCCATCATGTCATAGGTCTTCTCAATTAGGAAACTGCAAGGACAATTTCAAAACTGTCGTCTTGGTGTCCAGTAGCCGCTAAGAGTGGGGAGTACTATGGCAAGTCTTATACTTCCAGCATGTCATTCTAGCTGCTTAACCTATTTGACAGAGGTTTTCACTTCAGGTTCTCATAGACCACTTTTAGTTAAGATGTGACATTCCACACTATATTGATATATACTCCTATCCTCTGTTATTCTGAATTAGCATCTTTATTCCTCACTATTGATAAAAAGACCTATTTGTCTGTGCCTGCAGATTGTCCCCATTCCTGTCCTGAAAACCAAAGGTGGTGTGCTAAAATGACAGCATTTCCCATTGCAAACATATTTATGTGACATCTGTTGTCTACTATGTGACCTGCTGTAGCATTGGTAGCTTCAATAGGCACATCTGCATAGAATCATAGAGTCATAGAATCACTATGTTGGAAAGGACATCACTGGACCATCGAGTCAAATCTTTTCCATCAGTCACTAAACCATGCTGCTGAGCATCTCATCCACCCATCTTTTAAAGACCTTCAGAGAAGGTGACCCAATCAACTCCCTGGGCAGCCTGTTCCAATGCCCAATGACACTTTCTGTGAAATTTTTTCCTGATGTCAGGCCTGAACCTTCCCTGGCAGAGCTTGAGGACGTTCCCTCTTATCCTATACCTGTCACCTGGGAGAAGAGGCCAGGTCCCTCCTCTCCACAACCTCCTTTCAGGTAGTTGTAGAGAGCAATAAGTTCTCCTCTCAGCCTCCTCTTCTCAAGGCTAAACTACACCAGTTCTCTCAGTCGTTCCTCATAAAGTCTGTTCTCCAGGCCCCTGACTAGCTTCATTGCTCTTCTCTGGACTCACTCTAGAGCCTCAACATCCTTCTTGTGGTGAGGGGCCCAGAACTGAACAGAGTTTTCAAGGTGCATGGTTACATGCCAACATTTTGATAACTGCCAGTCTGCAGAACAAAAGTCAGCTCTTGCTGAACTCCTGCCTTACATACATGCTATTACGTCTTCTTGAGAAGCAGTATATATTGCACAATTTTTTATAACAAAGACACACTAAGCCAATACTGGTGTTTTGCCCAGCTGCCCCTGAGCCTGTGATGTCTCTTCTTCCATCTATGTAGGAAAGGTGGTAAAGGCAATTCTGAAGTAAGTGCCTTGAGTATCGATAGTATGTAACTGAAACAAGGGATTAAAGGGTGAAACTGAAATATTTCTAGCATTTTCACTGGCCAAACTAATATCTGTATAACTGACTTTAGTGTACATATGTTGGCAAATCCTTAGTACTTTCAAAGATTGTATGGTCAATATCTAACTAGTAAAAACATTTTCAACATCATAAAAAATACTTAAAATTAAATGCTGTTTTTTGCTGCCAGACATGTATTTTAATAGATGTGTAAAGACAAACTGACCTGCAGCTGCTCAGGAAGATGAAAACATAACGTACATATGATGTTAAACAAATTTACTAGGAAATGCGTTACCCTTGTGTGTTAATAACTCAGTTGCGCTACTTTTTCTTACTAGATGAAAGTAAGACATTATCCTTTATTATGCCCTGTTGGAAGGAGTAGGGAGGGTTCTCTGAAACACCAGAAAGTCATGTGCTGGACATCCTTAACATAATCCTTTGGAGCAGGACACTATGGTCAGTCTGATCTCCACAAATGCTGATTAAAATGTGAGATTTCTATTTACTTTTTTTTTAACTTTGTATGTTATCTCCTAGATTTTTTTTCCCCAATCACCTCTGAAAGCTGGAATTTCAGCTCACTTTGTGCCTTTCCTCAACGTATATTGATTTACATTTTGCTTTTTACAGTGTTTAGTGGGTGAGCTATTCAAGGACAATTATTTAGCAAAATATACTTCTCGTCTGTGTGTGTGTGTGTGTGTGTGTGTTCCTTTTTCCTTTTCTGGCACATCTTGCAGTTGGTCAACTTAAAGAAAACAAAAAATAAAAGGCAATAAAATATGCCCAAATATCTAAAGGTCAAGACATCACATATTGCAGGAAATAAAATAGCCGACTAAATATCTTGAAATAGTTTAAGTTCAAATATTTATTGTAGAAGATTAAACAGATATGTGGGTTTTGATATTAAATGTGTCTTTCAGGAAGCTTAATGTTGTGTTTACAATGATATAGGACACTTCAGCATGACTGATCTAACCTCTGAAATATTTGTTTACAGTGACTTATGCTGAAATATTCATGGACAGAAAGAAAGTACTGAGGTTTAATTAACATGTCTATCCATTGGATACACAGGTACATAAAACAGCACAAAGGGCAATAATCTCTTGTTATTTAGCTCGCAGCTATTACCATCCTTAGGAGTAATTGAAATATACAGGCTGGCAAAGTGTCTTCACATCTGGCTTGAGTGTTTCAGTATTTACAGAGGAATGGGTCTATGGGGTTAATTAACATTGCAAGTATCAGTCTCTCTATATAAATAGACTTTGGAGTAGCATTGGAAGAAAGGTTTATTTAGTGATGAAGTTTAAAACTGTAATTTGGAATTTGGGGATTCCTTTCCTGGCTCTTTTGTTACTCTCAAAAGTAAAACACTTAATCTCTAAAGTATGCCTGCTTTCCAGGCAGAGAAGTAAACTGTAGAAGTTCCTGTCCCATCCTGCAAAGACACTGTGACACAGATCTCAGAATCACAAAGTCTCCTGGGAATATAAATGGGTTGCTTTATATCCTAACAAAATCTGATTTTGCCATATTATACCTATATACCACATATTTCAAAGCATGATCCCTATTTCCCCTGTTGTCTTGCAGGTATAGTAGATTCTAAGTAGAGATGGCTCCAGGAGATGAGACAGAGTTGGGCAGTATTTTAGGGGAATGCTATGAGTTGTGCTATTTAATGTCATACCACCACAAACCATATTCTTTCTGGTACTTATTTCTTGAGAAGTATGGCTNTTTTAATAGATGTGTAAAGACAAACTGACCTGCAGCTGCTCAGGAAGATGAAAACATAACGTACATATGATGTTAAACAAATTTACTAGGAAATGCGTTACCCTTGTGTGTTAATAACTCAGTTGCGCTACTTTTTCTTACTAGATGAAAGTAAGACATTATCCTTTATTATGCCCTGTTGGAAGGAGTAGGGAGGGTTCTCTGAAACACCAGAAAGTCATGTGCTGGACATTCTTAACATAATCCTTTGGAGCAGGACACTATGGTCAGTCTGATCTCCACAAATGCTGATTAAAATGTGAGATTTCTATTTACTTTTTTTTTAACTTTGTATGTTATCTCCTAGATTTTTTTTCCCCCAATCACCTCTGAAAGCTGGAATTTCAGCTCACTTTGTGCCTTTCCTCAACATATATTGATTTACACTTTGTTTTTTACAGTGTTTAGTGGGTGAGCTATTCAAGGACAATTATTTAGCAAAATATACTTCTCGTCTGTGTGTGTGTGTGTGTGTGTGTGTTCCTTTTTCCTTTTCTGGCACATCTTGCAGTTGGTCAACTTAAAGAAAACAAAAAATAAAAGGCAATAAAATATGCCCAAATATCTAAAGGTCAAGACATCACATATTGCAGGAAATAAAATAGCCGACTAAATATCTTGAAATAGTTTAAGTTCAAATATTTATTGTAGAAGATTAAACAGATATGTGGGTTTTGATATTAAATGTGTCTTTCAGGAAGCTTAATGTTGTGTTTACAATGATATAGGACACTTCAGCATGACTGATCTAACCTCTGAAATATTTGTTTACAGTGACTTATGCTGAAATATTCATGGACAGAAAGAAAGTACTGAGGTTTAATTAACATGTCTATCCATTGGATACACAGGTACATAAAACAGCACAAAGGGCAACAATCTCTTGTTATTTAGCTTGCAGCTATTGCCATCCTTAGGAGTAATTGAAATATACAGGCTGGCAAAGTGTCTTCACATCTGGCTTGAGTGTTTCAGTATTTACAGAGGAATGGGTCTATGGGGTTAATTAACATTGCAAGTATCAGTCTCTCTATATAAATAGACTTTGGAGTAGCATTGGAAGAAAGGTTTATTTAGTGATGAAGTTTAAAACTGTAATTTGGAATTTGGGGATTCCTTTCCTGGCTCTTTTGTTACTCTCAAAAGTAAAACACTTAATCTCTAAAATTTGCCTGCTTTCCAGGCAGAGAAGTAAACTGTAGAAGTTCCTGTCCCATCCTGCAAAGACACTGTGACACAGATCTCAGAATCACAAAGTCTCCTGGGAATATAAATGGGTTGCTTTATATCCTAACAAAATCTGATTTTGCCATATTATACCTATATACCACATATTTCAAAGCATGATCCCTATTTCCCCTGTTGTCTTGCAGGTATAGTAGATTCTAAGTAGAGATGGCTCCAGGAGATGAGACAGAGTTGGGCAGTATTTTAGGGGAATGCTATGAGTTGTGCTATTTAATATCATACCACCACAAACCATATTCTTTCTGGTACTTATTTCTTGAGAAGTATGGCTTTCTAAATCATTCATGCAGTTTTTTATCATCTCCTTTTGCACTTTGAGGGATTTTCTACCACTTCCTGTGTACAGTCCTTTTGCAGTGTCAATTGTATTGTAAGGTGGATGATAATCAGTAAAAAGGCAGCAACTAGATGAAAAAATCTGAGGCACGTCCCTAAGTCAGTTAGAAAACCATACATACAGTGGTGTAGTTGTATTTTCAGTCCACATGCATATCAAAGGATAGACACATCTAGATGAGGTGAACATAGGCATGTCTTCAGCTGATAGTGCCTGCTTCACAATTAAGTTTAGTATTCTATTAACAGCTGCCTGTGGTTCTTCCAGTAGTGATGTATAGTGAAATTCTTAAGGGTAGGCTTCAGTATACTAAATAAAAAGCAGCAGGCAGAAGGGCAAGGTCAAAAAGAAAGGCTACAGGGTGTTTTGGTTTCTTTTTTAATTTCCTTGAAGGAGTGGTAAACTTCTGTGCCTTCTAAGCATTTAAGCATTTAAACATTTAAGAAATAGCATAATGTTTAAATTAAAGACAGTATGACTTCATTACAGTCAGTAACATTTGCTAAAACAGTAGATCATGCTTGAACAGAACAGGTTCGTCTGGATCAGGGACCACAGTTCAGAGGGAAATTATAAGGGTCAAATGAGGATCAAAGAGAAAAAGCTGAAGGTCATAACTAGGCACAAGCTGTTCTGATACTGTCTGATAGTACTGGTTTGCATATCTGAAGGCAAATAAAAGCACTGTTCTCTGTATATGTCTGGTTAAATGCTAAGATCTTTAGCATATGAAAAATCTTTGGGCTGATGTAATTTCACTCCAGTGCAACTCCTTACCCAAAGACGAGTAAAATCCAGGTATGAACTGTGAGCACAGTTTGACCACTTGTTAACAAAGTTCTGGAACTAAGAAATTTCTGGCGTTCCTGTAGGAAGTCCTGTATCTCTCATCACTCTCCTGAGTTTCATTGAGTAGCTATAGTATGTCTCTGCAGCTCTCGACTGTGAGACAATTACAAAATTCCTCCCAAGCAGGGTTGGAGCTGATGTTTTTTAGTGGATCCTACCATGAAATATCAAGTGATAAATTCTTGGACCTCATTAAAATAGCCTAGTAATCTCACAAATAATCAACGCAATCTAAATGAAATATTTTAAGCTGTAACAACCTTATACACCCCCTTGGAAATGTTAAGTGCCTGCTACGTTTTGAAGCACCTCCAAAACAATCACAGGTGGGACTGCATTCAGATTTAGAAGCAATGAGTTTTGCTGGGTTGGCTCTGTGCAAGTTTGCTGAATTTTTAATACCACAGATGTTCAAAAGGGTTCTTTAGAAGGGTTGGATAAACTGAGTCCACATAATGAGAATTGGAAAATGGGACTCCTGACATCTTTTTTTCTCTGTTTATAGTGCAGGCTAAGAGTATACTTAGAACTATAATTTTCTGATAAATTTATATGAATCAACCTGGGTAGGATTTATTTTTCTGCAGTAGTGCAGAAAACATGAATATTTATGCAATACATATCTTTATTAACTATTTTTCTGCCTAAATGTATTAACTAAACAGTTCATCAATTTTCAGCTGAAATGTTACAAACCTTTAAAATATCCGTGCAAGACTATGCTTTATCTGCTACTGAAATTCATATTTGCATCTGAATGATTTTTCTTTCCATAAAGCATGGAGTCTGATGGAGAATCATTAAATATCTTAACTATTTTATACCTGGTTTATGTATCATAAGCTAATTTCAGTAGGAAATAAGTGATGCAAAAAACCAAAGAGTTAGGGCACAGAGAAGCACAGGTGCATATTTAAAATTTCCAGGAAAAGATGAATTTATGACATGTAATATTGATAACATCAAATGACTTGATTAAACTTAAAAATAATAACTCCTCAAAAAATTTACAATGCATTACAAAAATAATTATGACAACAGCTGTTCTACCTGAGATGCTGTACAGAAAGGTAGAATTTGATTTACAAAAAATTTTTTCAACTTTATGTATTAAAATGTACATTATCATAATATATAGAAATTCATCAGCTTAAGGCTGAAATCTGCACAATGTAAGAGTTGTATTTATATATATAGTTATAATTATTCAGTAATATATATAATGTGTATATGTTTTCTTACTATATTTATAGATATTATACATAAATTATAAATTAATCTTTAAGCATCTAACCCTCCACAGTTCTTATTTCTCTGACAGTTTCTTGTGACTCAGTAATTTAGCCTTGCCTGGCATTTTTCTATCTTTCATATCAAATGTGCGCACCACAGACACCCTACAGACACAGAGATTTTGAACATCAAATCTTTAGGATACCCCATGTTAAGTGTTTGTGTGCATTGCACACATGCAAGAAAGGGGGTATGGAAAAGAAGGAACATTGAAATGACAAATTATGAACATTTACGTGTTAAGAGGTTTTTGACAAAATGTATGCATATGAAAGTGAGAATGAACATCCCCAACTTCTTTGTATTCAAAGAAAGTTTGCTAAGCAAGGACAGAAAAAAATATTAGTTCTCTTTTAGTTGATAAGTTTTTCAGTCTGTGTCCGCATCTGTTTCTGAGTAGGTGTTCTAACATGTCACCTCCTAAAATGGCTGCTATTGCACTAAATCCCCTTATGAATTCCACAAGCCAGTGGAATCGCTTAAAGAGGACATTCCAGAGGGCAGTCTGTTTATTGTGGTGATGACTGAACTAAAAGATTTTGGATAGCATGTTGTATATTCCTCCAGCATATACAATTGTAGGAAGCAGAGCATATAAGACTCAGAATTTATCCAACCTGTGTTTGTCCTGGTGAGTCCATCACTGTAACAGTACCAAGTAATTAATGAGGATGCACTGTTCTGATAGAATTGAAGCATTCTTAATTAATCTAGGGACTGCTTGTCTCACAGAACATTGTTAACAGGATCAGCATTTAGAAGAGAAAGTGGAAGGAGAAATTCTGCTCCAAAACATTATTTCTATCCATATATCTGAACAGTGAAGAATGATGAGACAGAGGTGCTTATGAACAAAAAGACAACAGTAAGCCAAACAATTCATTCCCAAAGACTTCAAATTTTTAAACTTCTCAACTGTAGCAAAAAGGGAATGTACCAAGCCAATGCATTCAGAGTAAAAATGCTTTCCAGACTCTGAGGATGTCTGATATACTGCAGTACAACAGTTCCAGGCTTTTATCTATTGATAAGCATTGAAAATACAGAGAAAAGAAATTCAGATAATTAAAGTATTTTACTGAAAATTGAAATGCCAACTTTCACTTGTGACTGATGTTATAGACCTCAACAGATGGGTTTTTAGCATTCCTCAATTTTAAGAAATTAGGAGAATCCGTGTGAGCAGCACATTTAATAAATGGCAGCCACACTATGAGTTCAACTCTTACAAACTCATGATTTTCAGTGGATACCCACATTGATGGATTGTCTATGGCTGTATGATAAAGAAGTCAAAGGAATTATTGCCTAGGGCCTTTCATGGGTATATTATTTACCTAATAACCTTAGACAGATTTGGGAGACTTGCTGGAAATTGAGACAGGTCATTGCTGTTCCCCATTGTAATGCAGGAATTCATGTCTTCAGCGGATAAACTTTTCAAAACAAGCTATTTAATTGGATCACAGCATCTAATATTACCAATTGACCAGTAAATTTCCCTTTGCCATGCACATATTCATATAAAATAAATTACCCAAGAACATTCTGCCAAATATGGTCAAGATAAGACTTTTCTGTTTTAGACCACTTGTGCCTCCTACGTATTTGAGACAAGTACTAAAGAATAAAATGAAGTTGGCTTTCACAAACCATCAGGCTTTTGTGTCTGCTCATTAGGTGCTTCAGACTAAGGACATTTTAAATTCAAGCCACAATATGGAGTAGTTAATGCACAGCCAAACTGAGGCTTCAAATCTTTTGAAAAGATCATACAGGGATTTTTATATCCTCATCAGTATTTTAAATGCTATGTATTCACTTGGATAACTTATTATAATTTTCTTTTCTGAAAGCAAATGTGGTTTTGAAACAATGTGATATGAATTTCCCTTGGCTTCGAAGATGTGTCTATATGCATACATTTTTTTCCTGAACTTCCCTTCACCTGCAGTTCTTAATTGTGTATTTACTGTGGTCAAGCCATTTCGTGTTCAACCAGCTTTATCTGACTACATGTGAAAAGATTGTGCTAGCGAGAAAATGTGGTTAGGACACGTGATAGTTCCCTGCGTATAAATGCCCTTGACTAGTGGGAGAGTGAACTCAATGGAGTATGACACGGCATGCGAAAAGCAGTGAACAACATCATGCTGGATCATACTCCAGAATATGAGAATAATCTTTCCATCAGACTCCAACTATGTTCAAGTTTATAGTTACAGATAGGAGAGAATAAGAGAGAGCTTCTACTTCAGCTGTTTGAAGTGTCACAGTCCACATGTTCAAAATCAGTAGAATTTGTAACTCTTTTTACATTATGCATGTCTATTCTATCCATGGGAACTGAGTTTAGGGAACATTATCTGGATGGAAAGTTGAACATTAAGACATATTAGGTTTTTTTATTGTGCTTTTAACTTCAATCCTGCCTCTTTGTTCACTGAGTGCAGTGAATGACACAAGATCATGTGGCAAAATATGTAATTATATAATTATAAGCTGCTTGTGCTAAAAGCAAGTATAGCTAGAAGTGCTGAGGCAAATATGCACCTGATGATTCTTAAATACAGAGAGTGTGAGGGCAAACTAAATAACATTCATTGAGTGTAATACTTTTCTACACCTTAGTTTCCAGACCAACTTTTAAACAGTAAAATCAAACCACCTGTGCATGATTGCATGTGTATACAGTCCATGGACCCTGTTGTGGACCTTGTGCATAGTCCTTGTCCATGGACCCTGCTAAGATAATGCATATTTGCTGAGGTTTTAAATGGAGCATTACTTCTTGCTGACTGCCAGCTACAGGATAAAGTTGGATGGAAATTTTTCTGAGGAACGTTATTAGACATGGTCTTGAGCAACTGGATTTAGGTGATCCCTCTTGAGCAGGGAGATTGGACCAGATGACTTGCAGAGGTCCCTGCCAATCTCAACTGTCCTGTGATTCTATAGTGAGTAATAATTTATTTTATCTGCTTTATGATAAACTGCCCAATCTAGTGAAAATTGATTCCTTGTTCATGTAGAGACTCAGCTTCTCTCTGGTTTACTTTTCTTGTTAAAGAAATCAGTCTGAGATTCTAAAAATCTAAAACGCTAAAAATCTAAAATGCTAAAAATATCTACTAGATTTCTCTTATTTCTCACCCACTTTTTTAAAATTTCGTTTTATTTTTCTGTATAGTCCTGGGATGATTGGAGTGCCAGGCCAAGAACAGGAAGGAAATAAATATAAATGCCTATTTAACTTAAATTTGAACAACACAATTAATTTTTCAGTCTGAATTTAACAAATTTCGTCTCCTTGGAGGAGTATTTCTGGTTTTGGATTTTTGAGTGTCTGCTTCTGATTAAATCACTGTATAAAGGTCCCAGGGCAGCCTGATTTGAGTCACAGCAAATTCCAGAAAGTACAAAGCAAATAACTTTTGTCAAAAAGGACTTTAATAGGACTGTTCTTATTGCAACTGTACGTCAAAATGAACAAATGCTCTATTCCTAAATTTCAGTTTTACCCAAAATGCTATAGAAGCCAAATTGTGTTATGGCATTGTAACAATAGCTAAGGGCATTCTTAAAGACCCTAAATATTTAAAAATAGAAAACAGGATTCCTACAGCTGACATGAGAATAATTAATTCATATCAGTGAAAAATGTACCTTTCAAGTTTCATGAAATGAAAATATAAATGAAAATTATGGTGCTAAGGTTAATCATATTGTTTACCTACTAAAATGTCAATTTTTCCAAAGAAGTGCTCCACATTTTTTTAACATTTTTTTTACCACTCTTGCCTTATACGTCTTTAAGAAAGAACAAGCACACATCACAAGGGAGAAGCTTGTAAAAAACTTTATAATGAGCAATTATCACGCAAGCTTCTCTCTCTTAACTTGTTACCACGTCTTGCTGGATACATTTTCCCTTCTGTAGAGAAAATATGTGAATTCTGGAGCTGCAACCTGGCTTATGTACTAGTCATGTAGGTTTTAAAAAAATAGAGAGAAAGCGCCTTATATTTAACTCATGTCCATTTTACACTTAAACAGGGAGAAAAACACACCTTCTAATACTCCTGAAAGTGAACAAAAGTCTGGAGGTGCTTTGTATACATGCTGATGGGGTAGGAAACAGAAGAATAAATCAGCAAGGTGATTGCTGAAATTTCTGGGTGCTAAGATCATAAGAAAGGCTGTAATGAGCCTGACTACAAGGTCACAGAGCCAATTTCATGTGTCTGGCAGTGGGCAGACAGAAACAGAGACCTCAGGGAAGAGTATCAGAACAGAAGGGCCTGGATTTGAACAACTCAGATTTTAGGAACTTCTTGAAGTGGAGGTTGTAGTTACACCTTGAAATGTAATAAATTTTTAGACTTATTTATACTCTGTCCTTCAAAACATCTTAGTTTAAATAATTCCATAATTTAATTGTGCCATGGAAACAGAGAGGTTTTGCCCCTTTTCTACTGTATCCATAATGATTTTATCTGGTGACTTCTCCTGTGTTACAAGAACAGTGACTAATATTTTTCCTTTGCATTTTATCCATGCCATTGATGATTTAAAAGGTATCCTAATTGGTTTCTTTTACAGGGAATACCTTGCTAGCTGCTTCTCTGGCACATTAAAAGATTTTCAGCTTTGATTGTTGCAGTGTCAGAGAGCAAGAGTTCTTTAGATAGGCACGTCCTAGACTATTTTACCATCTCCATAACAGTGCTTTGGGGAATATTCCTAAATTATGATGGTCCAGCAAAGTTATTATTAACTTGATGATATACCTCGAACAGAACCAGAACTTTTACTTTTTTTTGGTGTTGAACAATGCTTTCACTGGCCAGAAGGACTGCTGCTCAAAATGACAAAAAAGTACAATGGTGGCAAGCACAGCATTGTCTTTGCTACACTGTGCCAGTCATTGGAACAAAGTAGATCTGTAGCTGTACAGTAACCACTACTGATCCCACTAAAATATGCATACCTAACGATGGCAATGTGAGCAGGACTGGTGTCCAAACAAATGCAAAATAACGAGTTAAAAAAAATCACTGATAAGAAAGAATTTCTTCTAGATTACAGAGTTTCTGCACATTCCAGTAAATTTGTAAGCAGCTAACTACTTCAGTGCTACTAAAAGATAGTGTCCATCTACAAGGGGAATTTGAAGTAAAAGTAGAACAAACGTATAATGTCTATAAACCAAACCAACAAAGCCAACAAAAAAGAAACTCTGTTCTTTCTTCCAAGACACTAGTATTTTCCAATTCCAAACCAATTTTTCAAAATATAGCAAATGAAACTGGAACTTTATGATGGAAAGTAATGACAGTCTTAGTTCTGAGTAGAATGAAATCTGCCTCTTTTACTGTTGTTGATCAGAACATCCTACTTGGAAAACAATAATAAAAAAAACCGCAGCAGCAACAAAATAATAAACTAAACCCTAAACTCAGAAAGCTCCTTAAAGGCAGTTTGTCTCATACCTTTGTAAATATTTTGCAGATACCAAGCACTACTGCTTGGTACTTGTACATGTGTGAATTGAACATGAAATTATGAGAACCTGTTGCTGAAGAGATTTGAGGAAGATGCTTGAGATCTGTGGGCAGTTCTGGAAAAATGGGACATCAAAATCTGCTTTACAAAACTACAGGGAATTATCTGGCACTGGACACTCCAGGAAACAAAAAAATCCAGTGAAAAGTCCTCCTCAGATTTGTATTTATTGAAATTTATTATATATTATGCTTTACGTTATGTATTTGTTAAAATTTATTATGGCACACTGAAGGACATGCAGGCAGGTAGTGCCAAGGTTGAAAAGATCCTTAACTCACAGTAAAGGCATTCTGTCTACTCAGACACTCTTTGAGAGCTTCACAGATGGAAGAGATATCCAATAACTTCCAATTCTACTTTTAAAAAGGCATTTTAAACAGCTTCTGCTTCTGCATATTTCTTCACATTATAAGTTATAGCTAAGCTTTCACTATCCAAGTTTGCAATTCTGAGTTTCTTTGGGAAGTGTTCAGAGAAGGTTACTGCTGTTGCTTTAGTGGTGAAATGGCAATTAAAAATCTCTCAACTGTCAGTGCGATGTTCACATACAGCAAATTCACTAAGGCATTGCTGATACTGTTTGTTTCTTCCAGTGGTATCTGAGGTGTTTATGTTTAATTGCAGTGATTTAAAAGTACTATTTTCACTCAATTTCTACTCATTGTTTCTCATCAAAGGGTGCTAAAATCAATAATCAACACAAATCTTTAAAAATCTTCTCTGATTTGGCAGAAAACAACCCTTGATCATCCAAAGCATGTTTTGAGAAAAAGTTCCTGACATGCAAAACTGTAAGCTTTTCCTGCTGATCAGGAAAAAAACATTTTTGAATCACACATTTTCTGAACAATGCATTGCCTAGTTTAGCATACAGCCTTCCTTGGAAATTAGTAATTTACATATCAACAACAAAGGAAAAGATACTAGCTGTGGAGAATTTTGCTTGTAAAAGAAGTCATTGAGGCATGATCCGAGTCTGATTTGTAGCTGTTGTAAATGATAATACTTCAATACTTAAATGTTGCTACAGCTGTTTGGAAACTGCATATAATATTAGTTAATAGGGACATGATAACGTCTGCAACTTAGCCAAGTTCAAACTAATGCAGGGACGTAACAACTCCTGCTTTGGTAAGATAGTAAATGAAATGGGCAGGAGACACAACTATAAGAAAAGGTTACATGCATATTTTCTCTTTTTATCAAATGACTAAGCAAAGTGGAAGGATCATCCTCTGCTCCATTAATGTTTCAACATATACAATGCTTCTTTTGTGAGCAGTTTTGTTTCACTGAAGTCTGGATCTTCTTTATATTTGCATTTGAAGTCTGCTATTAAGTTTCAGACCCTAAAGGGGAATAAATTCACTCATTTTCTAACCTAGTTGGGGATCTGGAAACAGTTTTAAAAATGGAATTTTAAAATAAATGGCTGTAATTCATGCATATACCAGTATGTGAAATTCATAAATTGGGACATGTAGTACTCAGAAAATGACATAAAAATATTTTATGAGATAAATAAGTACAAACCTAACTCTGTAGAAATATATTGCATTAGGAGACCTTCTTTTGAAGTTACATTAGGAAAATGTTGACTATTTTGTTATTAAAAAGACCTAATTTTTTGAATGGATAATCCTACTGACGTGGTTTTCATGATTACTGAATTAGGAAAACAACTGAAGCAACTGAATGTATGCCTATATGCTGCTGAATTACTATCAAAAAAGAAAAATAAAATTTCTTGCATCATGTCAACATTTTCTTTTTCTCTTCTGTACTGTAGAAGTCTCATACATGGAAAGCATGATGTTGTCTTTCTTCTATGATTTTATTTTTACATGTAGGGTCATTCAGATTATCATTTATGAATACAACTCTTCAGAGTTCTTTGAAAAGGACAAGAACTGAGGGATATGCCAAAAATAACGAATGTCAAATATTTCCTGTAGCTAAAATAATTCTTGGTTCCATTGCAGTTTAGAGTTGCAGCTTTGTCTAGTTTGTAAACTTTTCATGTCCAAACATTCAGATCCAATCAGTAAAATTTCACCTCAGTTTTGTATACATATGCATATGTATTATATACCTGTGTCATATACTAGGTATTATTTTTCTGACTTCTAGATACTCCAAATAAATAGCAGATTAGGAAATACAAAATATTTGCATTTAAAGGGAAGGTAATACTCAGAAAGATTATTGTTCCATGGGTCTTGACTGCAGCAGTTATCCAAGACTTAAACTGTGAGGTGACATAGGTAAATAAGAGTGTATAAATGCTAAGATGTACCATAAATAGTATATGTTCAGGCAGAATTCTTGATAAACCCTGGGAGTCTGTTACAGTCCACTCAGCCAAGGAGAAGCAGC
>WAAB01013582.1:7442-26896 GCA_013389865.1 Piaya cayana | reverse complement strand
TGGTCAGTCTCTGTCGACCAACACCCCCAGGTCCTTCTCCTCCAGGCACTTTCCAGACAGACTTCTCCTAGTCTGGAGCTGCTCGGGGTTGTTGTGCCCAAAGGGCAGGATCCACCATTTGGCGGTGTTAAACCTCATGCCTTTAGACTCAGCCCATGGATCCAGCCTGTTCAGATCCCTTTGCAGGGCCTTCCTACCCTCCAGCAGATGGACACTTCCACCCAGCTTAGTGTCATCTGCAAACTTGCTCAGGGTGCACTCCGTGCCTTCATCCAGGTCATTGATAAAGACATTGAACAGGCCTGGACTTAGCACTGCGCCCTGGGGAACCCCACTTGTCACTGGCCTCCAGCTGGATTTAACACCATTTCCCACCACTCTCTGGGCCCGGCCATCCAACCAGTTTTCCCCCCAGGAGAGTGTGCGCCTGTCCAGGCCAGAGATGACAGTTTCTGTAGCAGAATGCTGGGAGAAACTGGAAGAAGTTAGAAGTTTAGAAGATGCACTTTGATATTTGGTCATCTATGCTACTGTTGGCCCGTTGCTGGTTTCTGCAAAACACCCCTGATACAACAAAAAAGAAGTAAATTAGAGAAATGTTACCTAAGCTTTTGAATCATAGAATCACTAGGTTGGAAAAGAGAACTGTACTAACTGAAGAACATAATGAAAGTTTATAGTTGGTGTTCCCAGGGCCCCAGGACAGGACAATCAAGCAGAGATGCATTTGGATATTTCTGCTTGCTCCATTTTTGAGACATTGCTAAAAGACTCTGGGTTAGCCAGCACAGAAATCTAAGGAAAAAAATGTGTTTATAAGTGGGATTTGGAACTGTGCATCATTGAGGGGAGGGTGTTTCTCACTTAGAACATTTTGTGTTTTCTATCTTCGGGCACTCCTGTCACTGACTAGCTCACGCAAAATGATTTTAAAAGCTGATGTATTCAGTTTATAATATATCCCTAGGGGTAAAGCTACACATAGACCCCTCCAGGGAACTTGCATGCACAGGTGTGTTGAAAGCAAAGTTGGCAAGCTGCAAGGACAGCAGGAGGAATTTACCTAGAACCTGCAACACCTCACAGCTCCCAGCAACCTGCAGAATTACCCAGCGATTCCATCAAACGAGTTTTTAATCTTTGCTTGTCAGCCAACCTTGGCAGCCAGTCAGAAAGGCAACAATAAGATATTTGTAAAATACTCTTTCTTGTCTGTTTGTGCAGGGAAAAGGAAAGAAGATAACAGAAAACAAAAAAAGGGTCAGTCGTCTGTGGCGTCAGAAGGGAGTCTCAGGAGAGGAGCTGGACTGCACAGGAAAAGCCACAGTTGAGGGCGGAGAGAGTTCTGCTCCGAGAAGCTGACCAAGGTGGCAACTGCACTGAAAACAAGGACAAGTGATACGACGAGTGATTCTATGATTCTATGATACCTAGGACACCACAACTTTCAGAGCACTCATCTCTTGGTCCTCTGTAAGTCCTGTGGCATTTTTCTGATCCTCCTCATCTCCAACAGAATCTCCTTGAGCAGGTCACTCAATCCTTTTCCATCATCCTTTCTAGGCCAGCTCTTTCAGGTTACAGTATTCCTTCCTTATTCATAGCTTCAGGCTTTTCTGGGAGCAAGAAGGAGCACTGCCCGGTATTGTGTGTTCTCTGTATTATTCTCAGAGGAGCACTGGTATTTTCTAGTACAGCACCCTACATTTTTTTCTGTTTCCCTTTCCAGTTTGTTTCCCCTAACAACTCATTTTTCTCTTGCTCCATAACAATTAAAGCTTCATAAATAAAACATGGTACTGCTGAAAGGGAATTACTCAGCACAGTTTAGTACACTAAAAATGCTTGCACCGATCACCTGTTATGCTACTTTTTTTTTTTAAATAAAAACAAAAATGCAGGCAGAACTATTATGAAAACTCAGCTGGAATTCAGCTGATTTTAATATTTTCTGTATATTCATTTTCCCACAAGATTTCTGTGTCTTATCTGCTCTCTTTTTTTGATAGGAATGGTTGGACTTGATGATCCGGTGGGTCTCTTCCAACCTGGTGATTCTATGATTCTATGATTCTTTCTCTGTCCTTCAGTTTTACAAGTATGACCAAAAACCCCAGAATTTGTAGAGACACTTTATGAAGTGTGAGGAGAGAGAGTGCAGGAGAAAAAAATCAAAAGACCAGAGCAAGTTTCCATGGGGCTTCTTGCACTACTGCAAAACATGATCCAATTCCACAGATCCCTTTTCAGTTTTAGAATTGCTTATTTAGAACGTAGCCAGGTCCTGTACTTTGTCCATATCCCAGCACACCCATATGCAAAGCAAGAGTCACTCTGCTTTCTGCACCCTCTAGTGATGCTTATGTCACATTACTTTTAATTTTGTTGTGTTTGTTCTCAGAAGTGAAGGCTAAGTTGGGGCATCAGATTGCTACCTTCTGCTTGGAGGTTAGAAAGAAGTAGACCTCCCTCAGAGATACAGAGGAAGAGGGTGAAGGAAAAGATTAAGCAGTCACTCATGACATCGAGGGAAATTTCAATATCGAACAGGAGAAAAATCTGTGATTGCAGTTAAGCACAGCAATGGGCTGTCCAAGGGGGCTGTGGAATTTCCATCCGTAAGGATGTTCAGACCGCAGTGGTCCAAATCCTAAGCACTCTGGTCTGTCTTTGCCATCAGCCGTGCTCTGAGCAGAAGACTGAACTACCTAACAAGATTAAACCTTTTATTACAAAAAAAAAAAAAAAAAAAAAGGTTGAAATTACAGGACAAACCTTTTATTCAGGGTTATGGAATCACAGAATACTTTGGGTTGGAAGGGATATTTACAGGTCATCTAGCCCAAACATCCTGCAAGAGCAGGGAGGGCTTGACCTAGATCAGGTTGCTCAGAGCCCCATCCAACCTGACCTCGGATGGACTAGGACTTACCTTACAGACGAGGTATTATTATCTCCTCACCTCTGCCTTTAATAAGACAGCTATTTGAAAGAAGAAAATGTATTCCGGTAGTAAAATATATTTGTTTTAAACATTTTGCAAGATGCCTTTCCCCAAAACAATGAAAGCTCGAAGACACGATATGCTATGTACATTTAAATTTTTCTCAGCTGAAGAAAAGACACAGAAAAAAATCACTCTGTAGAAGACTTGTTTGTATTTTCTGGTGTGCTTATGAGTGACACAGATTTGAAGAAGGCAAAAAGAGCCTACAATACTGGTTGTAATGCTGAGTAGGATGCGGGGGAGTTGCTGAGAGGGATCAGCCCAGCCAAGGAAGTTTCCAGGACTGCATCATAGTCAATAAATTATATTTAGTTGGCAGGAACACTGTGCACACCATAAATTCTTGGGTACGGCTGCCAGCAAGGTGCTGCTGCCTTTAGTCTGGTCACCATGCAACGATGTTGTCATCACCCTTCTTATACATCATTTCAATTCATATCATCCCTTTGACTTCCAGTCATCACCTCTGACATCAGTGATAACACACACTGCCTTTCTTTTTCTTCTTTAAACCTTTTAGGCAGCTTTAGGGGGCTGCAGCTGGTGGTGTGTGGGGCCTCATTCTCTGTTGCTTCACGTACACATGGGACTCACACCCCACTCACTAAAACAAGGAATGCCTTCCCTGCAGGGATGTCCCAGACTGCGCCTCCGGGCTTAAAGCTCAGTCCTGGCACCGTGGCAGGGACAGACATGGGGACTTAGCTGGGCTGGGTGAGATGCTGACTGCTCCTCTGGTGTGCCCGGCTCCCCAAAAGCAGTTGCGGGGCAGGAAAGAGATCATAGAATCATTTGGTTGGAAGAGACCTTTAAGATTATCAAGCCCAACTGTACCTGTTCACTGCTAAACCATATCCCTCAGCACTTCATCTACCTGTCTTTTAAACACCTCCAGGTGTGAGAAATCTTATTCAGGAATGCCTTCGCCAGAAGGGATACAGATAAGCTGGGAGGCCTCAATGGGGGTGCAGTGTCCTTGGCAATGAGGGATTCATGAGACCCTGGTTAGATCTACGATGGGAAGAATGTGAGGGAGTGAATCTCATAGCACCCAGCTGCACATGGGGGGACAGATAGTTAACTTTAGCTTACTTTAGCTCACTGACCAATTAGGAGCTCAGCTTTTGCAATATGTATGAACCTCATTATTGACTGTATTTAACTAAGCGCCACTCTTAATAAAATTGAGACTTGCTGACGATCATCAGATGTCCTGGTCTCCCTTCGCCGACATCCAGGGATGGTGGGTTTTAAACCACCTCCCTGGCAGCCTCTGGTGGTGCCCGATAACCCTTTCAGTGAAAGTTTTTTCCTTATAGAATCATAGAATCATCAGGTTGGATGAGACCCACCGGATCATTGAGTCCAACCATTCCCATCAAACACTAACCCATGTCCCTCAGGACCTCGTCCACCTGTGCCTTAAACCCCTCCAGGGAAGGTGACTCAACTCCCTCCCTGGGCAGCCTCTGCCAGTGCCCTATGACCATTTCTGTGAAAATTTTTTTCCTGATGTAAATCCCCTCTATATGGAATCCTTATTGATCCAAAAGGGAAGGTCAAGCAGAGAGCTGGAGCCAACCCTGAATTAGCAAGCCTTGGAAAGTAACAGAACATAAATAAGATTCCTGGGAAAATTTATACACATGAATCTAAGTGAGAAACATATTGTGTCCCCAGCTCTTGTCTGGCTGCAGACGATTGATGCAGATTGCTCTCTCGTGTTGCTCAGGCCTGATAAAGGATGCTCACTTTATAAAACTACAACAGGAGTCTTAGAAAGTTTTATCTGCCGGCATTTTTGGTATCACAGAGGCATATTGCGGCTCGCTCACTGCCATTACCCATCAAATTAAAAGGCGGCGCTGAACAGCTGCCCCAGGGGCTCGCGGCACCTTGTGGGATGCCAGAGCGGTGGGTCTGGGGGGACTTCTGCTGAAGCAGCTGCATGGGAGTGCATCCAGGTGGGTTTGGGCATCTCCAGAGAAGAAGACTCCGCACCCTCCCTGGCAGCCGCTCCAGGTGCCCCAGCTCGGCTGAAACTGAGTTGGAGGAGGGTGGATGTCTAATCTGAACCTCCCCTGGAGAAACTTGGTGCCATTTCTCAGCTGTGTTGAGATGGTTCCTTGAATCCTGGGGTCAGTTGTGGGCCCCTCAGCACAAGAAGGATGTTGAGGTTCTGGAGCAAGTCCAGAGAAGAGCAACAAAGCTGGAGAAGGGGCTGGAGAACAAGCCTGATGAGGAATGGCTGAGAGAGCTGGGGTTGTTTATCCTGGAGAAGAGGAGGCTGAGAGGAGACGTCATTACTCTCTGCAACTCCCTGAGAGGAGGTTGTGGAGAGGAGGAAACTGGGCTCTTCTCCCAAGTGACAGGGGACAGGACAAGAGGGAATGGCCTCAAGCTCCTCCAGGGGAGATTTAAGCTAGAGATTAGGAGGAAGTTCTTCATGGAAAGGGTCATTGGGCACTGGGCAGAGGCTGCCCATGGAGGGGGTTGATTCACCTTCCCTGGAGGGGTTTAAGGGCCAGGTGGATGCGGTGCTGAGGGACATGGTTTAGTGTTTGGTAGGAATGGTTGGACTTGATGATCCAGTGGGTCTCTTCCAGCCTGGTGATTCTATGATTCTAAGATTTCATCTCATTTGAACACCTGTCACTTAAGAGAAAAGACAAGCACTCATCCCACTACAACCTCCTTCCAGGCACTGATGAGGTCTCCCCTCAGCCTCCTCTTCTCCAGGATAAACACCCCCAGCTCTCTCAGCCGCTCCTCATAAGGCCTGTTCTCCATTGCCATTGGCCTTCTTGGGCCCCTGCTGGCTCAACAACTGTCATCCTGTCTATTCTTAAAGTGTGAGCAGCTCCTATTCTGCTGTTCTTTAACTGTCAGTTGCTTCGGAGGTGCCACAGGCCGGGTTGGATGTGGCTGTGGTCCCTGCATGCTTCCACCTGAATGGGCTCTGAGGACCCCCCCGCCTGCCTCCGCGGCGAGGGGCGTGGCCTGATGAGGGGGCGTGGCCTATGGGAGGGCGTTGCTTGTGAGGGGGGGTTGTTGCCTCGAGGAGGGGGCGTGGCCTGTGGTGGGGGCTGCCGCCTCGAGGAGGGGGCGTGGCCTGTGAGGGGCGTTTCCGGCTGAGGGTCCGGTGGGCGCGGGGCGGCAGCGGCCTCGGTACCATCATGGCCGCCGGGATGCGGCAGCGGCTCCACGACTTCCTCCACGAGAAGAACTGCCTGACGGCCCTGCTGGAGCGGGTCGAGAAGAAGACCGGCGTCGACCGCGCCTACATCGCCGCTGGTGAGCGACGCCTCCCGGAGAGGGGCGCCGGGGAGGGAGTGTGCGCGCCCCCTGAGGGCTCCAGGCGCGCCCCCTGAGGGCTCCAGGCGCGCCCCCTGAGGGCTCCCGGCGCGCGCGCGGTAGCACCNGCAGGATGGGAGTCTCCAGGCATGCTTCTAAAGCTCCAGCTGCAGTCCAGGAGCTCTATGTGCTCTCTGGGGTTTGCACGCACAGGGGGCTCCAAGCTCTCCAGGGGCTCCAAGTGTTTGCTGACGCTCTCTCTCTCTCCCCTCTCAGGCATCGTTGTGGCCCTGGCCCTGTACCTGGTGGTGGGATACGGTGCCTCGCTGCTCTGCAACCTCATCGGCTTCGTGTACCCGGCTTACGTGTCGTGAGTACCTGCCCTTCCTTAGGGTCGCGGGGCGTCGATCCACCAGCCCAGGCTGCTCCAAGCCCCATCCAGCCTGGCCTTGAACCCCTCCGGGGATGGGGCAGCCACAGCTTCCCTGGGCAGCCTGTGCCAGGGCCTCACTTCCCTCATCATGAAGAATTTCTTCCTAATTCTTTGACAGGTGAAGAGGGAATGGACTCAAGTTTTGCCAGGGGAGGTTCAGGCTTGACATAAAGAAAAAATTCTTCACAGAAAGGGTGATTGGGCAGTGTCAGAGGCTGCCCAGGAAGGGGGTTGAGTCCCCTTCCCTGGAGGGGTTTAAGGGATGGGTGGACAAGGTTCTGAGGGACATGGGTTAGTGATTGATGGGAATGGTTGGATTCGATGATCTGGTGAATCTCTTCCAACCTGGTGATTCTGTGGAAGGGGGTTGGTACTAGATGATCTCTGAGGTCCTTTACAACCCAAACTGTCCCTTGATTCTTTGCTAAAAGATGGGAGGTGCTGGGTAATCCAGGTGCGTGATTCCACCCTTACAAACCAGTATCTGTAGAGTCTTGGTGTTGGGTAGAGTCTTAACATTGGCTTTGTGTTCCCGGTTTTGTCACATTCATTGAGAAGCTGATCGCTGTCTTACCTGTTACCGGTAGCAGGAGAGAGAATCGCTGTTTTAAGCCTATTTGCCAGAAGTGGTGCTGGTATTTGTAGTCGAGGACGCTCCCGGGTATGTAGGAGGGCGCAGGGCAGCGTCGGCCTGTGCTTGATCCGCGGTGCTGGATCACGTAGCAGGCTGGAGACACAGATGCGCGAAGAAGTGCTGTTTACTCCTAACCGATGAGGAGGTGGAAGGGGAGACGCTGTAGCTTCTCTCGCTTCTGAAAGACAAAACACGTGTTGTTTTTCAACAGAAAGCTTCGTCAGATATTTTTGAGAATATCTGGTGCCTTTTGTGGGTGTCTCTTGCTTTTTATTAGACCAAAGCAGAACGTATTCCGCAGGATATGTGCTAAATAAAACCTCCTGTGTAGCCTAATACATTCATAAAATGGAAGCCCTTCCTGGCTATAACGCTGTATCACTGACACACAGCACGTGCCTTTTATGTAACTGAATACAGTCAGCAACTTTTAAAAATAGGTTCTTTGTAATTAGCTCCTGGGCAATACAAAATTCTTCCTTCTCATGTTTGGGGTTTTTTTTTTTTCAGAGATCAACTCAATTTTAGGCTCTCTTGAAACGTTTATGTGGTGGTTAAGTAACCCTTCTAAATGCCTTTTCGGGTGAGCACTGGTAGGCCAAGAACTCTGGAGAAACTCGAGGTTTACTTTCTGTAAGGCAATTTTTAGTGGAAAGATTAGTTAAAAGGTGTTTTTTTCATTAAAATCTGAAGGTGGAAGTAGCAGCCAACAAAGCTTCAGGCCCTTAAAGTTACGTAGGAATTATGTTTATGTAATGTTTTATCTCACTTTGGTCTTTTAAATTTACATAATTACTTTCTAAATTCCTCTTTGGATTTTTAAATTTGTTTGCGATGTGGTTTGGGATTATATTTAAATCTGTTATGCGACTGTGGTTAATAAATTAATAATAAAAGCTTTTAGAGCTGTAGAGGCAAGGCGGTAGCAACTCAAATATAAATGATGGGGTTTTATCTTCCAAATCTGGAAAATTAAATGTATTTTTTAACCTTTTTTTGTAGGGTGTCTGTCCTTTTTCATGTTGGAAGATGGGTTTGGATGTATCTTAATGTGAAGTTACATCCCAGTTGTTACTACTGCAGGGTGGTTTGTTGGGTTTTTTATTTTTTAAGTAGTAGGTTCCTATCCCATTGTCCTCGACCACAAATTTTACTTTAAGAAGCAATGAATAACATGCAATGAATACAATGTCAGTTCTGTTTCTACTAACCCACGCTTAGTTAATGCCTTCCTCTTAGCTATCTTTTTGATTCTGAAACATACTTGGGAGAAAACTAAACATGCTTAGGGGAAAATTCAAGCCTTGTGTCATAGTCTAATTCAGAGCACGTGCGATGTGCTGCATGCTTGTGTCTTTCCGTGGCAGCTGCTGGCAGCAGGGTGGGCTCAGTCCCCTCCCCTTCCTTCTCCAGTGCAGAGTTGGTACGTAGCACGATCCTACCCGCGAGCCTGTGTGCAGGCGCAGAGAGGCAGGAGAGAGGCACGTGAGCTCAGGACAGGCAGTACTGCCCTTGCTGGGCTGCACAGGGTCGTGGGATCAGCCCGACAGCAGCACAGCGGGACGTTTGAGCTGTTCCCAGAGGTGGTTTCAGTCTGGAATTACACAGGGACTGCCTGACTGCAAAAGACCAAGAATCCTCTTTGGTGATGACTGTTCTTCCACCATACCTGTTTCTTTTTGTCTTGGTGCTACTGTGCCACTCTCCTTATCTACCATAGGATCTCTCCCCTAAGCTGTGAGAAGGTAAAGCTGAGTTACTGGAGTGATTAATCCTTCCATTTATTGTGTTCTGGGTTCAGTACTGCAGTCAGGCTGCTGTGAGTGCTGTTCCTGATGTTCATGCAGCATAAACCCGCTAACATCGAGACCCAGAGTATGAAGAACGCTAGCCAGGGTGGTTTGTGAAGAAAAAAAATTCCACTGAAAGCAAAATAACTCCTTTGAACTCAAAAGGAATCATCTGAAGTCAAAACAAGTCCATCAAGTCAAGTTAAGGCCACTGAAATTGTTTAGCCTGAAGAAGAGGAGGCTGAGAGGAGACCTTATTGCTCTCTACAACTACCTGAAGGGAGGTTGTAGAGAGGAGGGAGCTGGGCTCTTCTCCCAAGGGACAGGGGACAGGACAAGGGGGAATGGCCTCAAGCTCCTCCAGGGGAGATTTAGGCTAGAGATTAGGAGGAAGTTTTTTACGGAAAGGGTCATTGGGCATTGGAATATGCTGCCCAGGGAGGTGGTTGATTCGCCTTCCCTGGGGTTGTTTAAGAGACGGGTAGACAAGGTCCTGAGGGACATGGTTTAGTGTTTGATAGGAATGGTTGGACTCGATGATCCAATGGGTCTCTTCCAGCCTGGTGATCCTATGATTCTATTCTATTTGGTTTGTGCCCCTTGAAAAGACAGCTGAAGAGGCTGCTGTGTGAACTGGTAGTAAGATTTGCTTCCTTGGCAAGAAAATGGATTAAAAGATTGCCAGAAGCAGTTTTCAGCTGTTTTCATCAGCTGCAAACACCTTCAAATGACTTTTGCTGTAAAAGCTGTGGCTTCTGGAAGAGATCAGGGGCTGTGAATGGAACGTATTTTACAGGATGCTAGTTTAATGTTTACGCAGGTGTTTCAACAAGAGACCCAAGCCTGAAATGTCTCAGAAAGGTACAGAAAGAGAAAAAGCAGATTACTCTTTCCCAGTTAACTGTCTTGCCTTTTGAAGTACATCAGTGTATTGCTCCTGCGTTGTCAGTGAAAAACAGCAAAGGACTTAGTCTGGCTTCTGTCCAGCAGAAAATACCTTCATGAAGGGTTGGGGCAGATCTCTCTGTTCCACAAGGACGATCACCTCCTGTGCTTAAAGTTGTTTAAAATGTCACACAGTCTGCGGGGTGAGTGACCCACTGGGCGCATTGAGATGGGTTTTATCAGGATTTCAGTTTTGAGTTACCTTGATCATGGTAGTTACTGTCACCTCTTTGCTTGCCTGAAAGGTTAGAATAAAACCAAACACGTAGAAGGATACTCGGCTCAGATTTCCATCTGTTCACGCATGGAACCAGGACAGTTTTATAGATGTTTTCCTATTAGATCTAATTCTGTATTATGTTTTCTTCTGTTTACATCCTCCTCTGCCTTCATTGTGAGCAGCGCAGCAGGTGTGAATTTCAGTGAAGCAGTGCTGGGAGCTGTGGCAGATGGGGCGAGCCTGGCTGAAGGGGCCCAGCTGCAGCTGTGCTGCTCCCTGCTCTCACGTCACTGTCGTGCCAGCCCCGGCCAAGGCTCAGAGCCACACGAGGGAGGCCACAACTGCCTACTTAATACCTATTACGCTTTCATGCAAGCACAGCCATTGCTTTTCTAAGCCCTTATTCATGTTCACCTTCAACTTTGCCTTGCGTCAGTCTAAACTGATTTTATACATGGAGGATTTTCTTCTCTAGCAATATAAAATCGTTCACAAAATCTAAGTCTTCTGTGCTGTGTCACCAGCGAGGCCCCACCCAAGGCTCTTAACACAGATATAATTAAGCAGCAGTTTTCCAAGAAAGCGTTAACCGACAATCTCCCGGTAAATCAGGCAGTCTGGGTTAAAGTTTTGTCATAAAACCCTAGTCATATTCCCTAAATTTTTTTTTTAAGTGCTGTATGATGAAATAAAATAATTTCAAGTTGAAATCTGAGTACTTGCGTTTAGGCTTTGGTTTGTTTGCCACAGATGATAGAAGGGCCAGCTTTAACTGCACAAGGCAATACTCAAACTACTACGTGGAAAAAGTGAGTGTTGGCAGTACATAAATAACATTGACAGTATTTTCATTGCTTCTTTCAACTTTCCAGAGCTTTCCTGCTTAAATTCTGCACCCGCAGCCAGTGGCAGTGAACTGCCTCGAAAAAACAGTTGAGTGCAAGCAGGAAGGGAGCCTCTGGTGACTCAGAAATGCGTGCAAAGGATTGGGGATTTCAGAAGTGCCGTCATGCTTGGTTTAAAATTGCAAGGATGAAAATAGCTGTGGGCAATAAAATGTCTGAACCCATTACTGGTGTCTTCAAGGGAGAAAAGCAATATAGCAGAGTCATACCTCTCTCCACTTCAGCTAATGCTGTGGTGTTACTTCAGTTCAGCTGTTTTGACTGTGTGTGTGTGTGTGCTGCGTTTTGGAAGCAGGAAACAATCCAGATTTGATGCTAGAAAAGTATAAACACATAATGCCAGTCTCCATTATCCTGGAGAGGAGGAGGCTGAGGGGAGACCTCATTGCTCTCTCCAACTACCTGAAAGGAGGTTGCGGAGAGGAGGGAGCTGGGCTCTTCTCCCAAGGGACAGGGGACAGGACGAGAGGGAATGGCCTCAAGCTCCACCAGGGGAGGGTCAGGATGGACATTAGGAAAAAAATTTTCCCAGAAAGGGTGACTGGGCACTGTCAGAGGCTGCCCAGGGAGGTGGTTGATTCCCCTTCCCTGGAGGGGTTTAAGGCACAGGTGGACGAGGTGCTGAGGGACATGGGTTAGTGTTTGGTGGGAATGGTTGTACTCAATGATCCTATGGGTCTCTTCCAACCTGGTGATTCTATGATTCTATTGTCATGGTGTCTTGAGCCCATCTCCTAGTTCCTTTGCCTCTTGTACACCTCTAAACCAGGAAAAACTGCTTTTTCTTTGGTCACAGTTGTTATGAAAATGTAAAATCCTTTTTTATTTGTTGAGAGCTATGGCAGCAGGTTTGCTTTCTCTTAACAAATTTTGAGGAGAATGCTTATTTTTTTCCTTTGTGGAGAGGCTGCGTGGTACGCTGAAGTTCACAAGTGTCCTGAGGGACATGTAAACCTTAGTGTTTGATAGGAATGGTTGGACTCGATGATCCGATGGGTCTCTTCCAGCCTATGATGCTCTGCGGCTGCTCTATAAAAATGACTTAAGAGAGCTGGTCTGTCTAACCAGATTGTCAACACTCAGCATAAACCTACACAAATCTGTCCATGCTTGTGCTGTTTCCTCTCCTAGCTGATACTCATTTTATGGAACCTCAAACAATAAAAAGCGCGATTTGACTTCTGTGCATGTCCTGCCAAATCAGTTCCTCCAAACGTACTTGCTTTTAGATTTTAGAGTAGCTCGCTTGAAATAAAAGATATCTTATCTGTTGCTTGGACACGTGACGTGCTTTCTTTTCTACAGATAGCGAGCGAGTCTGGTATTAGTTTAACTGTAGGAAAATTTGACTTTGCCTTCTGTATCTTAAATCTAGCTTAAAAAGATAAAGGTCTTTTTTGTACAGGGGGGTCTACAATCTGAATTGAACTCATTGGAATATTACCAATGTATGCTTGATGTAGATATTATTTTTAGAGACTGTGGGTGTGTTTGAGGCATAAATAAAGGCTTTTTAGCAGGCTTCGCTGGTCAAGGTGCACTGCAGTACTGCACCTTGCACGCGTTCCCCTCTCTCCCTCTATTGATCTCTAGCATCTTGGTTGATGTAGCCCTACAGACATTAAAGGAATAGTTTGGAATGTATTTTTAAACTGCCTTGCTTCCTAGTGATGAGCCACAGGGCTTCTCCTAGATAGCATCGCTGTTCCTAAATGCTGAAAAGAGGGGATGGAGTAAAAAGAGTGGCACTAAAAGGATGTAGATTACAGTTGATTGCTTTCCTTGTTTTCTTGTTTTGTTGTGGTGATCTCTCTATCTACATATTAAAAGTCTTCACAGCTCCGAGTCTAGTGCAGGATAGCTGGCAGCCTCTTGCTATCCTAGAAGGAAAGAAGCCTCCTTGTCATTACGCACACAGTGAGCAGGATACCCAATTCATACCTGAGGGTGATGAGCCTGTCTTTGGCTCTTTAGGGAGGGAAGTGCGACTGTGAACGCTAGACGAAACTTATATTTTGTAATTTTTCCTTCAAAAAAATTTCATTGCTACGCAGCTGAGCAGCCTTCAGGCCTCTGCAAACCAACCTCAAGCCAGAAGCTAGTTCTTAGCCTAAAACTTATATCCCTTTCCCACCCCCTGAGGAGTCATTTTTTTAAGCACGTTCAGTAATGAAAACTGCAAGACTTTGTTTCTAGTTTAAAATCTCTTTAAAGTAGGATTACTTAGGAATGGTAACATTTTACCAACTGAGCCTGTAACAGCCTGGAGAACCAAATCTGGAAACGCAGCCCTACAATTTTATGCTTTTCTGTACATTTATATAAATTAAGGCCATACTACCGTTCTTTTATCGATATTGCAGTAAAGAGAACTGAAGAACAGTGGTAGAGCTGTAACAAAATTGAACTTGAAATACGCTCTCCATAATGCTGCATAGATTAACAGAAACATATAAGTTCTTTCTGTACTGTTGGGAGCCTGTAGCAGGGGCCCAGCGATTCTCCCCTTGCTTGCACAGTGCTGTGTGATCTCTGTGCCTGCACCCTGAACAGTAACAGCTGTGGAGAGGCATCCAAAGAATATGAAATATTTTTTTTTTCTTTTCACAAAATGTATTGTCGTGGGTCGAGAAGCGTTGTGTGGCGGATCTTAGCAAGTGGCTTCCTCTGGGGGGTACGGCCTGTTTGCACTGTGCCAGTAAAAACATGGATTTTTCCAAAGTTCCCTCACTGCACACCACTAATCCTGTCAATACCTCCAGGAAAGGCAGCCTGAAAGACCCTGTGATAGAAGGTGGGATTAGATGTTTCCAAAACAGGTCGTTAAGACTGCTGATGGGGACAAATACAGCCAGCAGTGGGGCTGTAAATGTGAACTCTGAGGTTACGCACCCGGGGAGCCTCACTGAAGCCCACAGTGACTTTCCTTGCCTGCATTAAGGGTGGAAGTGGAGAAAATCCTTCCTCCAGGGAGGGTGCGTGGGTGGCTCCTCTGGGAGTGGAGAGCCAAGTCCTGCTGGAGCCCCTGCTGCGCAGCACCACGCGCAGCGCCCGCCTGCGTGGCAGAGTGAGCAGGAACTGAGCGGTTTGGCAAGCAGAACTGAAGCGCTGACGCATGTTAATCACAGAAAAAAAAAAAAATTAAAAAGCCTGCATGTACGTGAGTGTGTTTGGTGGAAAGTGTTTTTAACCCAAGTCAGAACTGGGGAATTGGCTCTTCATGTGGCTCTACAGGTACTTGTTCCAGATGAGAAAGGGCCAAGAACAAGCAGAGGTAAATGAAATGAGAGGATGGCTGCTGGTTGTTTTGTTTGGTTTTTTATATTTTTACAGGAAAGTAGGTTTCTGCTGAGTATATAGCCTAAAAGACTCCCTGTACTGAAGAGCAAAATGGCATGTGCTCCTTTTCTTGCCTCAGTTTCTATTTCCTTTGAAAAAATGAGGTGGAACCGATTGTACTACCGTCATTTTGTTTAGAATCATAGAATCACCAGGTTGGAAGAGACCCACTGGATCATCGAGTCTAACCATTCCCATCAAACACTAAACCATGTCCCTCAGCACCTCATCCACCCGTCCCTTAAACCCCTCCAGGGAAGGCGAATCAACCCCCTCCCTGGGCAGCCTCTGCCAGTGCCCAATCACCCTTTCTGTGAAATTTTTTTTCCTTCTGTCCAGCCTGAACCTCCCCTGGTGGAGCTTGAGGCCATTCCCTCTTCTACTGTCCCCTGGCCCTTGGGAGAAGAGCCCAGCTCCCTCCTCTCCACAACCTCCTCTCAGGGAGTTGCAAAGAGCAATGAGGTCTCCCCTCAGCCTCCTCTTCTCCACGATAAACACCCCCAGCTCTCTCAGCCGTTCCTCATCAGGCCTGTTCTCCAGCCCCTTCCCCAGCTTTGTTGCTCTTCTCTGGACTCGCTCCAGAGCCTCAACATCCTTCTGGTGCTGAGGGGCCCAGAACTGCATGCAGGATTCGAGGAGCGGTCTCACCTGTGCCCAGTCCAGAGGGAGAAGAACCTCCCTGGCCCTGCTGGTCACACCGTGTCTGATCCAAGCCAAGATGCCATTGGCCTTCTTGGCCACCTGGGCACACTGCTGGCTCATGATCAGTCGCTGTCAGCCCACACCCCCAGGTCCTTCTCCTCCAGGCACTTTCCAGCCAGACTTCTCCCAGTCTGGAGCTGCTCAGGGTTGTTGTGCCCCAAGTGCAGGACCCGCCATTTGGCCTTGTTAACCCTCATCCCGTTGGTCTCAGCCCATGGATCCAGCCTCTTCAGATCCCTTTGGAGCCCTCCAACCCTCCAGCAGATCGACACTCCCACCCAGCTTAGTGTCATCTGCAAACTTGCTCAGGGTGCACTCAGTGCCCTCATGGAGGTGTTTGTTGCTGTCCCCTAGTATCTGCTCCTGCGTGGAGCTCCCCCCGCCATCCTTTGTGAATTTATCTGCTGCCGCCTTCTGGATACAAACATTTTTGAAAGGGGGGAGGCAGTATAGTGCAGCAGCTGTGGTAGGAAGGTATTTTCAGTGTCTGCAGATGCACTGCTCTGCTGCAGGAGGCAGGAAGGTGGAAGGGAGAACACGGAAGGCTTTGACCTGGGGTGAAAATGTGTACAGAACAATAAATACAAATACGTGGGTGCTTGTTTCAGTGAAATCCTGCAAGATGCTGTGTCGGCAGCCTGCCAAGATGAGGGTGAGTCTGAAATGAGGGTGGCAGGGAGGCACCAAGCTGAGGAAGCCTGCGGTGCAGCAGCGCCAGTTCCACAGGGCTGTCTGGGTAGATAGCTGGGAGTAAATTAATTTTGAATCGCTACAAACTGCCCTTACTGGACCAGTAAATGTTAAGCTTTAGAAGGAAAGCTTATTTCAGGATGGATTTGGTTTGGGGTTTTTTTTAAGTTAAACAGGAAAAAAAGTGTTACACTTGCCTAGGAGGTCAGAAATATGCTCATTTGTACTCATTCATAAATACTGATTTAGCATAGGGCTGATTGGAAAACTGAGGGAAGGGTGCACAGAAAGGTCCGGTCTTCCCTAACCAGAGCGTGACCACTGGACTTAACAGAAAGAAATCTTTTGTCTTAAACTTCTAATTTTACTCTGTAAGAATAATCACATACATCTTGTAAATTGTGGGGATCAGAGTGATTAGTTTGTATCAGACTAGGGCATTTTTTTCTTTATTTCTGTTATCCATATCTTATTAGCTGAACTCAGCTCAAAAAAAATCCAACCCCAGCCTCGTAACTGTTGCATTTACTATATGCTTATTCTGTGAGTAATGTATGTGTGAGTTGGTGCTAATTATTTGTTATGCCAGAGCTAATCTGAGAGCATGTAGCAGTCTGTTCTTGGAAAAGGGCTGATTTTTTATGTTAAAATGAGTCGGGTACTCGGCAGTTTACTAAAATTAGACCAGTACGTTGTGAGTATCGGGTAACAGGATAAAGTCACAGGCCTTACGAGGAACAGCTGAGAGAGCTGGGGGTGTTTATCCTGGAGAAGAGGAGGCTGAGGGGAGACCTCATTGCTCTCTCCAACTCCCTGAGAGGAGGTTGTGGAGAGGAGGGAGCTGGGCTCTTCTCCCAAGGGCCAGGGGACAGTAGAAGAGGGAATGGCCTCAAGCTCCACCAGGGGAGGTTCAGGCTGGACAGAAGGAAAAAAATTTTCACAGAAAGGGTGATTGGGCACTGGCAGAGGCTGCCCAGGGAAAGGGTTGATTCACCTTCCCTGGAGGGGTTTAAGGGATATGTGGACGAGGTCCTGAAGGACATGGGTTAGAGATTGATGGGAATGGTTGGACTCTGATCCGGTGGGTCTCTTCCAACCTGGTGATTCTATGATTCCGTGAAAGTCACCACACTTGATCAGGAGTACAGGTTGACAAATTCTAGTGTCTACACAGTCAGAATTGTGCCAGTGCTCTGATACTGTAGCTGCGTAGCTGGATATGAGCCCTGGGCTACTGGATAACACAAAGGTCTCTGCTTTCTCCCTGCTGGCATCCCCAGCCAGCAGGGTTATTGAACAGATCTGACTAAAAATCTAGTGTTTACTTAGCTCCCCATCTGTCTGTGTAAGTTGCAGTGCTGGCCCATTTATGCATCTGCTTTTAAAATAACCGAGCTGTGGTGTTTACCGTCCAGTTTTCTGGAAGCGGGTCCTCAGGTCTGCTCTTACCTCTGACGTGCTGAACCACCCACCCTAAACAGTTGATTTAGTCTTTGTTGAAAATCCTCGATGGTTCCTGTGTGAGCACCAGCACTTCGTGATGCTTAATTACTACACATAACTAACAGGGAATTCAGTCGTGTCAATATTCGGAAAAAATAAGACCGTTGGGTGGTTTTCTTTTTGGATTTGAAACTATAGGCTTTGAACACTCCTTCCTCTGTTAGGAGCTAGCGTGAGACAGGCTATCCCGAAGCTGGCTGTGCTTCTCTTAGAATCATAGAAGAACCAGGCTGGAAGAGACCCACCGAATCCTCGAGTCCAACCTCTTGATTGGTATCTTTTCACTTACATGTGGCGTTTAGCATAGAAGACTAATGAATTAATGACTTAAGAGGAAAAGAAGAACACATTCTTGGCTTGAATTAACATCTGTGATATATCTCCCAAGGTTAATTTTGCAGAGCATTGCACGAGAAGAATACCTAATAACCTGTGCAATAACTTACAAAAATGGGTATAATTTGTGGGGGTTTCTCATGTTGAAAAGAGTGTAGTTATAAATGGACAGAATCCCTTATCTGTTCAGATACTCTACATGACTTACTGTACTTATTCATTCCTGGATAAGGAGTGTTCCCTGTGACTTACTACTGAAATAGTGTGTAAATAGCAAAGGATGGAGATACCTTTGTCCTTCTACTAAACAGGGATGTGTTTGGCTATGGATTTTCACTGGCAGCCTCAACTGAGGGACATACTTCCCGTTGAGAAGCAGAATCACTGGGTTGGAAGAGACCCATCGGATCATCAAGTCCAGCCACTCCCACCAAACACTAAACCATGTCCCTCAGCACCTCGTCTACTCATGCCTTAAACACCTCCAGGGAAGGCGAATCAACCCCCTCCCTGGGCAGCATATTCCAATGCCCAATGACCCTTTCCGTAAGAAACTTCCTCCTAATCTCTAGCCTAAATCTCCCCTGGCAGAGCTTCAGGCCATTCCCCCTTGTCCTGTCACCTGTCACTTGGGAGAAGAGCCCAGCTCCCTCCTCTCCACAACCTCCTCTCAGGATGTTGCAGAGAGCAATGAGGTCTCCCCTCAGCCTCCTCTTCTCCAGGCTAAACACTCCCAGCTCTCTCAACTGCTCCTCATCAGGCCTGTTTTCCAGCCCCTTCACCAGCCTAGTCGCTTGAGAAGCAGAATATTTGTAAAATACTTGCCTTTCCTTGACTTCAGTTAAAACTTCCATTCAGTAACAGCCCTGCTACATCTGTTCCTCCCTCCCAGTGGGACTGGGACTGGAGTTGTTGCTCATAGGTACAGTCACGTGCTTTTTCCTTCAGAGTTGATGTTGCCGGCTCTTACCTGAGCGGATGTGGTAGAGGTTCCCCACCTGAGCTTGTCCCACAGTGCCCACCTAGGTCAAACCACTGTTATGGAAGGGGGAACGCGCTGTTTTCTACAATGTGCAAGAACACACCACGTGTGGATATCAGCTGGTTAGATCAGTGGCTTTTGACTACTGGTAGTGCTGCTCCTTGTGACCATCCAACCACGAAGGTATCTTGTTAGTGTATTCTCCCCTTCAAGATCTGCAGCAACAGCTGGCGAGCGTTCAGAGGGATCACACCACCGGCACTGCATTTATGGAGCTCTTAAAGGCCATCTGCTTTCACAGGAGAGAACATAATAAAGCACACCTCGTAAACACAAAGATAGGTCATCTGCCCTTTGCCACAGAATTTGAGAGTCTACTTTTTTTTTATGAAAACGAATTTTCATGATTACTAAGATGACTTAACAAAAATTAAACAGTAGTTCCTAGAAAACAGCAAGACTGTACTCGGCACTGGTGAGACCGCTCCTTGAATCCTGTGTTCAGTTGTGGGCCCCTCAGCACAAGAAGGATGTTGAGCGTCTGGAGTGAGTGCAGAGAAGAGCAACGAAGCTGGGGAAGGGGCTGGAGAAGAAGAGGAGCGGCTGAGAGAGCTGGGGGTGTTTATCCTGGAGAAAAGGAGGCTGAGGGGAGAGCTCATTGCTCTCTACAACCT
>WAAB01013580.1:0-19043 GCA_013389865.1 Piaya cayana | reverse complement strand
ATTCTATGATTCTACGATCGTTTCCTGAGATACTTGAAAGTGTGGTTTATCTTCCTGGGTTAGGATGAAAGAAAAGTCCAAATCCACTCAAATAGTAATAGACAGAAAAATCACACCTTTGTGTCATGTGCTGGCAGTAGCTAGGGTACTCTTCATGTTCTTTTTAGCTGGAAAGAAGCTTCACTTAATCTTTTAAGTGTTGCTCTTTCATTCACCTGAATTTTGATTACTGAATGTGAAGAATTCTTACTGTAGGTTTCCTAGTTTAGGCAGGGTTTCAAGTCATTGAACCATAGTTTAAATGTGTTGTTACATGCTTAATTGGATTGTTTAAGTTCTCTCTAAAGTCAAGGGAGAGAAAACTGGCTTTCCTCAAGTGACTGAGTTTTCATATACACTACCTAGGATGCTTGGTAGTTCCTCTCTGGAGAAACTCTTCTTACAGTAACAGTGGAGATTGTTTGATTAGCTTTACAAGATTATCAACACTTCAGTGGCCAACATTAAATAAGGAAGAACGCATTAAAGAATCAATGGTGTCTGCTTAGAAAAAGAAAAAATAAGCTGCTACAAAGTGATGTATTGCTCTTCTGTTTAGCCTGGCATAGAGTTTTGTGTGTATTAAAAATATCCCCATATCTGAAAGAGCCTAGGAAAAAATATGCTTTCACACTTTGCATTTGTGCTAATATGTTTTAACTTAGCATTTGATGTTAGTTTCATGCATTGTGAAGATGAGGCAGATCTGTTTCTTGAGTCTAAAGCTTTTTCTTCTCATTATAGTATATACTGCAGTTTCATAATGAAGCTAACTGAGGGAGCAAATATAAGCAGGTTAAGAGAAAAAGCTGAAGTAACTCAACTTGGTAAGTTATGCTTTAAACATAGTCTTATCACAGTTACCCTTTCAGATTAAATTTCATATCTTTACACATGACCTCCAAGTAGCTAGAAGAAAAGTTTGTTACTTATTTTTGGATAAAAATATTTTTTGGTTGAACAATGGAAATACATTAAAATGCAGCCTTCATATTTTTGAATGGGAAAGTGGAAGAGAGAAATATGTTTAGAAAAGTTTGATATAAAGTTACCAACTACATTAATAAAGCAGACTTTGAAAGAATTATGTGTAAAAGTACTTGAGAACATAAATGTGTTCATGAAATGGCAATGAAAAATTTATAAGGTAGCCTGGCTTTCTTAATGATACTGTGATAGTAAGGAGTGGTGACCCATACAGTTTGTCTCTTATTTTCAAAATATTTTGGTTTGTTTACAATAACAAAAGGACAAATCTGTACTTGTCAGGTACTGGGCAAAAATCAGGGGTATTGCAGTATTCTGACTGGTCAAGATCTATTTTGCAAATGTAATTTCAGAAAAAAAACCCAAATCAACTATACAATATACATCATTGTTTAAAAAAACATAAAACGTGCTTATATGAATGTCCTACGTTACAGTATTAATTTTTTTGCTTCAGGATAGACTAAGTTAATGCTTCTCTGTCATCTCAGGACAGTGCTGCTGTTCATCACTGAAACATTGTTCATTGACTGCTGAAGAATTACAGATGTAGTAAGTATAAATACAAAATCTGAGTTGTTTATTTCCTAATGCATTGATAGAGTAATCCTCCATATTGCGGTGTAATATCTAGGACGGATTCTACAAGAACAACCTGACAGGCGTTTTCCTATATAGGCCTCTCCCCATTCCTCCCTTTTATCCTGCCCCTTTTTTTTCCCTGATGCCGACAGCCTTTCTGTTCAGCATCAGATCACCTCCAGAAGAGTCAGCATAGGCAGTAGCAGTATTTATGGATTTGGTAGTTAATAACAAGAGCAAAATAGACTGTGAGAATCCTCAGAATGTTATAACTATTATGGATTTCATATTTGTTATTACAACATGAAACATCCTATCTGCATGATTTTAAAATACACACTATTAGTATTATGCCCATACAATTAATGTATATTCCTCTATTATAAGTAATTTTCTCCAGTATATAAAGAAAATTAAGTTTAACAGGCATTTTTCTGTTTTTTTTTTACAGTACTATACAAGTGCCATCTCATTCTTTATGGGTTCCTTTACATCATTCTCTTTCTCACCCTAAAAATACTTCCCCCAAATCTAATACTTCTATTTCCCCACCTATGCTTTTTACCAAACAAAGCCCCACAGTTAGACCACTGACCTCACCATTCAGAGACATTACTTTTTCTGAAGCACTCTCCACATCTCCCAATATAGATACTTTATCTGAAACTTCTGCTGTATCTACTACTGAAACTTCTGTGTCTTTCACCAGTGTTACCACTACACATTCCTCTTCTGAGAATCTTGCTCAACCTACCATGACAACTTTTCCTTCCATGGCTTCTAATAAATTTGTCACTGTTTCCACACCTGCAACAAAATCTGTCACCGACGCTGCTTTCTCAATTAAAACTGATGCTGCATATCTTAGCAAGCCTGTTACAAGACTTTCTCCTTCTGTAGGTTTCACTAAACATTCTGCAGTTTCCTCTTCTGACCTTCCCCCAAAACATCCGGTACCAATTCCTCCTATTGAGGCTACCACCAAACCTGCTGCACAAATTCATCTTAACACATATTCAACCCAACCTGTTTCTGATAAAAATACTGCTACAGCACCTATTCTTCCTCTTACTCCTTTCACAATAACTTTGAGCCCTACTGTTAGTCCTGTCAACCATTCTATCTCAGTTTCTCACCCTCCTCCTACTGCTGATGGCCATCGTAGTCGGCCTGATGGGAGCACAGGTAAATATGACAATTAAAATGATTGCTTTTTTTAAAAATTTGAATGCCATATACTAAGTTTGCTTTTAAGCTTTTTAAACAAGATTAGATATCTGAGACAACTCTCACAAGGTGTGTACTTATTTTAAAATACATTCTGATGCCTTTGGCTGTGATGAATGATATCTCAGTCCACAAACTCATTGGTAACTATGATAGGGGCTGTGTTAAGTCCCCAACAGGTACCTTTGGCAAAAAAAATTAAGTCACAGAGTGAGGTAGCATTTTTTTTCACTAAGCTATTTCTTAAAATATTGCAAATCAATATTGGATCTTCCTAAAAATATTGTTATTGATTAGGAATACTTATAGTAACTCTGTATTTCCCAATTAAGATTGTACACAGCTTCACAAGCTACTTCTCTAATTGCTGTTGTTATCTTGGTTTTATTCTACTTTCAGGTATACAGTGGCTAAAGATCCAAAATAATAAATTATTTGTCATCATTAGTAGTCTGATGTGAAGAACTTTGTAGTCAATGAAAAACAGAATTAATGCCACTTATTTGTAACTTTGCTTTTTTATTTTCATAAGATTTAAAGTATTTCTATCAGCAAAATAGCTGATAGGGAGAAGAAGGGATCCTGTCTCACAAAACATGTTGAAACACAGTTTGCAATAAGGTTTGTTGGTTGAGAGAACTGTTTGATATTTCTTCTCCTCAAAGGTTTATTTCATTTGTTGAATGCAATGTTTAAATAAATGCACAACTTTTCTTTTGTTACAGGGAAGATACTATCAGCTACCGCATACACAACTTCTGTACATACCACCATTAATATCACCACAGCTGAGCTAATTGTGTCCAAAATAGAAGATGATTTAGCAGCTGGAAAAGTAGAATCAAAAGATGTAGAAAGAATGGTTAGTGAGGTTAGCAAAGTCCTTACTGCTTCTCAGCCATTACCACCCCGAATTTCTAACAGGTATGTCATTCTGGCAGTAGATTAAAGGTGTGTTGTATTGACTGCATTGATAAATTGGCTTCAGCAAATTTCTTTTTTTTCACAGTCATAATTCAAAAGAATATTTCATGTTCTTAAAGGTACTTATACAAAACAGAAGGATTATCATTCTAGTGTTACTAGCAGTACTGTAATATAATGTCATGGAAAACAGTGTATTTTTTTGTGTTGACATTAAAATAAGTGAGCAGAGTCAGCTGTATTTTACGCTATGCTTAGATTGCTTTTCCATAACCACAAAAAAATTTTTTGCCTGAAAATTTTGAGTGTATGCAATTTGTAATACTAAGTATCTCTTTTTCTTAACAGAATTATAAAACTGGTGGATTATATTGGCTTAAAACTGAACTTTTCTGCAAAGTCTGCTGATTTTGCCTCCCCTTCCTTGGCTCTGGCAGTTGTCAAAACCAACAGCATCCACTCCAACCAGATGTCTTTTGCTGTCCAGGACTCAGCTGATCTCCAGGTTAAGCACTGATAATTCTAAATACTACCAGATTCTCAAACATTTCTTTTTAAGTATTTTTGTTTATATATATATACATATATCTTAAAAGTTTGTTCTGTGTTTATATCACAGTCTCAGGATCTTTTGTGTTTGTGTTAGTTCATAGTTTTTCCTTTAATTTTCTGTTGTGTAAATAAGCAACAGACTTTTCAGAATTTGGCATTTGATGAATAAGCCGTTAGAGAGGGTACAGCCAGAACACCAGAATGGACAGAGTGCTTAGCAGAATAAATTTGCCTCAAAAACCCTGAATCATGAGTCACTTAATCACCCACCTTAACAGTGCTGAAATTTGTCAAGGAATCTTGCCAGACAGCTTTATCTGTTAGAAGGATATTAAGCGTGGAGAGTTCCAGGAAAGAACTATTATGTTGCTTGGAAAATGACATTCATACATTTGTCACTCATGACTAGTTCATCTTGCCAAGCAAGAAGTGCTTAGAAAGTTTGGACCACTTTGTCTCACTCAAACCTTTTTCCCCTTTGAGGAAGTAATAATTTGAACAATACCGGTCTTGGAGGCTTAAGCAAGCAGAGATGGAAGGTTCTAGACAAATTTTGACACACTCTGTCCTCTCATACAAGGGAATATCTTCATGTAGCATGAGCCCTAGGTAGTATAGGAAGTGTTCTGTAATACTGACAAAGACAGCAAATCTTAACATTTGAGTTCTTTTCTGTTTTCTTAGCAATATGTGGTGCAAGTATGTGAGTTGACTAGGAGGCAGTAGGGCCATAAACCAAATATTTACTAAGTAATAATTTTCTGGAAATCTCGTTGCACTGGAAATGAAATACAGAGAATTTTCAATAAGTATTGCCTAGTTGAAATCACAGCAACAGGAATTATTTTGTGGAGATGATTCAGGATTTCTTTGGTGGCTGTCTAAAGGAGTGATCTCCAAAGTGGGGTGTAAGTACCACAGGGTATGCACATTATAGTCCTCTGTGGTGCAGGAAGAAAATATTTTTTATATGATTAATAAATAAAAAATTATTTCAAAATAATAATGTTTAGTCTTGATCTCATCCTTTCAAAATTTCTTGTTTTGTGCATGTTTTGTAATGTGCATAATATATTAGTGCAGGAGTGCATGCATATAACTAATTAGGTATATATATTTTAGAATGGACACTCAAATGTTTTCAGTTGTGCATGATAAAAAAGTTTAGAGACTACTGGTCTAAGCAGAAAAGTCAAACCACATTGTTAGGGTGCTGTGGGAAGCTCACACTGTAACTTTGTTATAGCTAGTCTTTGAATACAAAGCTAATTTATTTCTTCAGTTCTGTCAGTGTTTAATATCTCTCAGGAAATTTGAGACAATGATATTTGTATGTAAAGTGACTCATGTGCAACAAGAAAATGTTAGAGATTTTGTACCAAGCAAAGCACTCTGTCCTGCAAGTACAGCACAGAAAATCGGGTGAAAGTTCAGATCTTTTTTGTATAATGTTAGATCACTAAGTTCTTGAGATACCTGAATTATAGCTTATTCCGTTTATTTGTGTCATTTTGTCAGATGATTGTCAAGTTAGAGTTTATGTTTTTAGAGTCATCTTAACCTATGGTACTTAAAAACCTATTGACATATTATGGCTATTTACAGTTTTCCCAAATTCTGCCATATGGGGTATAAAATGCTTTGCCTTTGCAGGCTTCAGTGCTCTGAAGTGTTAATCTCCCTACACAGTTATATAGACCTACCGAGGTTGTTGCTCTTCACATTTTTCAAATCAGTATTACCCACCACAGTGATGTGTCCTGTCCCTGGAAGGAACGGATAAAGCCAGAGTGTTTTCAATAGTAGATAGACCTGAAATTAGTTATATCCTTTTCAGGCCTGCAGATGCTATTTATTTATTGGAACAGGAGAGGAATGAGAGAGCAGCAGTGAGTTCCTGATAGCGATTAGAGAGAGATGTATTTTGAAGCTCTAAACTGAAAAGAAGTCGTCATGTAATTTCTCTTTAGTGACTGAAATGGAGCATAATGCTTGCATTTATTTTTCAGATTTCTCTGGGCATCAGTGCAATTAATGATTTAAATAATCTTGGATCAATTACACTTCCTTCGTCATTGCTGACAAATTTACCCCCTGAAGAGTTGGACTTGGCTTCTAGAATCATATTCAACTTCTTTAAAAAGACCACCGTGTTCCAGGTATCTTTTTAGTCCTCTGTAAGGTTTTAAACTCAAGCCTAGTGCAAAATAAGATATGAATGGACTTTTTTTCCCCACGAAATACATTTCAAAGCTTCCGGACTTAAAAAGTGATTGTTTTTGTCCAATACTCACTCCATATAATAACTGAGCTTGTGGATGCTATGCTCTACTGTTGTTTCCTTTAAGATTTTAAAATCTGATTATTTTTTTCATTCCAGGATCTGTCCTTGAAGAATGCATCTTTAATCAGCAGTGTTATATCATCAAGTGTTGCTAACCTCACAGTTAGGAACTTAAAGGCAAATGTCACTGTCACTTTACAGAATATCAAGCCTAATCAGGTATGATTTACATCTTGACAGACTTAAAGTAGAATTTTGTCAACTCCATTGGAGTTCCTGTGGGAGAAGTACTATGCTAAAAATACGAATTGTTTGGTTCTGCTTTACTAGTGTGACCGTTTCATCTCTACCTGGACTTGCAATATCACTCATCTACACTTCATCACTAGTGAAATTTTTCGTTCTCAGTCGGTTTCAGATAATTTCTGTATCACTTATCCATTCAGATTTATCTTTCCTACCTCCCTGTCTGTTTATTTTTCAAAGGATAAAAACTCTTGGGTGAAAGCCTGACAGTGGGTGTTGCTACGGAGATGCTGCAGTCATGGCATTTGTAGGTACTGCACAGGCAGTAAGCAGAAGTCTTTCTTCCTAGAGTGAATTTTGTCCTATAAACTGGAGTACAGAACTGTGTAATCTGGAAGTATTGGAGCTTATTTACAGCATCTCTTTCCTAAATGAGCATCAAGGATTAAAATCTTCTATCCCATATCTTATAAAAGGTTAAATACTAAAATATTCTAAACTGAAAATGTAGGAATTCCACTAATGTACCTGAAGCTTTTTTCAAGATCTGACTTAGTTCAGTCTTGTATGGATTGAAGACTGAGTTTTGAGATACAACTTTAGAAACATTAGTCTTTGTAGCATTATAGTGTATTAGTGCTGCTAATTTTAGGATTTTCAAGTGTGCATGTGAAATCTATATGTAAATCTGTAACATCATGATAATAAAAGGTGATCAAATGTTTGCAAATGAAAATGGGTTTTTCCTTTTCTGTTTGGTCATGTTGATACTTAAAAATTCAGAAAGGAGTTTGTATAGTGTGGGAGGAAAATGAAAGAACATTCATTATGTTCTTACCAGGAGCAGAATCTTAGCATAAGCATGAGTGTATAGGGACTTCAGTTTTTGTTCAGCATATTTTCATGTGGGTATTGCAGCATGAATCCATTCTATGCACCTAAATAAATTCTGTAGAACAGGTATATTTGCTGTATACAGTATTTATTCTTGCCTGAATTTTGTAGACAATTCAGAAGATACTTGGTCATAAACTCATAGTTGATTAAAACATTTTTTTTCCTTTACCTCCTTAAACAGGATAATTCAACTGTTAGATGTGTTTTTTGGGACTTTAATAAAAATGGTAAGTACTTGCTATCATGCAGGGAACTGTGCAGTTTTAGCTATGTTAACTCAACCTAATATTTTATTTGACTTTTATGAATAACAAAGCTATTTTCCTTAACAGGTAGACATGGAGGCTGGTCATATGAAGGTTGCATAGTTAAAGAAAGTAGAGTAAATGAAACAGTCTGCTCATGCAACCACCTTACAAGCTTTGCAGTTTTGATGGTAATTATTTTTAAAAAAATGCAGTTGTACCCTGAACACATTTAAGCATGCATTATCTAAAGCAAATGAGTGTTTAGGAAGCACACACCAGCTATGAAAATACCACTGAGGTTCTGTTCGCTTCTGTGTTAATACATATAGCCACAGAATTAGTTTCATGCTTAAGCTGCTTGTTGAATGGGGTCCGTGAGTTCCATTGATGCCAAAATTCCTCAAGTGCTTATTAAGCTCCATCTTTTATATTTAGGCAGTTGTTTATATCATAGGAAATAAAAATGAAGATAAATTAAATTAAAAATGGGTTTTTAATCAAATGGAAATTCACAATTAGAATAATAGAGTAACAGAATATCTCAAGTTGGAAGGGACCCATAAGGATCTTCAAGTCCAACTCAATGCTCCTTGTAGGGCTAGATTGTCTTTTATTTTTTCAGTTAATGTTTTATAAGATCCAGGATGAAAAGAACTGTTTCCTCTTTTTTTTTTTTTTTAATTGCAGAGGGAAAGATGCATTTTGGGTTTTTTTGATCTTATTCCACTTAATAAACGTATTCTCTGAAACTAACTTCTGTTTCTGTTTTAGGACTTGTATGGAAGTACTCCTTTGAATCCCACACAAGAATTGGTATTGACGTTTATATCCTATATAGGCTGTGGCCTTTCTGCTATTTTTCTTTCTATTACTCTTGTGACCTACATAGCCTTTGAGTAAGTATCTATTCAACTAAGCTGCCATTATTTTTCATTATGATTGCTTGTAGTCTTCACTGCAAAGTCCTTTCCAGTAGTAACGGATTCTATGTTATTGATTATGTACAAATTTGTGCATTTAAACAGGAAGGTGTTGATTCAGTCCTCGGGAATGTTAATCTTGTGAACAAGTAAACTTATTTTGAGGCTTTATGTAGTAAGAAGTGAGGAAGCAGCAATCAAATATTTTATAATGGATTATTATAACAGAAGTGGAGGAATGTGCTTAGGACACAACATATACTGAGCAGTTCTGAATGAGCTGAATGATAGCATTTTTAAATGCATTTGTGTTCTTTGTTGTTTGTTGGAGTGTTTTCTTATGTCTGAGCCTGAACTGTCAAATCCTCCATACTATGTTTTGGAAATTCTCTACAAAGTTATTCAGTACACGTTTATTCTCTCATTATCGTGTCATCAAGGACATCAAGGCTTTAGAAGCCCAGTCAAAAGCCTAATCTAGTTTAGCAATAAAGCAAAGTTACATTTTGGTTCTTGGAAGTACTGTTAGCAAGAAGTCCAACATACAATGTAAAAAAAAAATCATGGTATGAAACTCTTAAGAATCCTAGTTATTGGTCGTAACCTTATTATAGCAAACTTCCTTCATATAGGCCATTAATTTTAAGATCATTTGTGAATTATTCTTTCTATGTATAAATGCAATATATGAAACATTGTATATGAATGAAAAAACATAAATAACTTCTTTTTTCTTGGCATTTGTGCACTAAGAACTACTAGACAGTAAGTCAGGGATCCACAGACAATTGATGTCATCTCACTAATTTGCCTTTTTTAGGAAAATCCGGAGAGACTACCCCTCCAAAATCCTTATTCAGCTGTGTGCTGCATTACTTCTGCTCAACTTAGTTTTCCTCCTTGACTCGTGGATTGCACTGTATGATACACAAGGCCTGTGCATTGCAGTTGCAGTATTTCTTCACTATTTCCTCTTGGTTTCCTTCACCTGGATGGGCCTAGAAGCTTTCCACATGTATCTGGCCCTTGTGAAAGTATTTAATACTTATGTCCGGAAATACATTCTTAAATTTTGCGTTGTTGGGTGGGGTACGTATTTTTTTCTTTCTTTTGGATGCTAAGTAGATAAATCCACTTATCAAATATTTTAGTGAATGTGGCATAGTTCAGAAACAAAAATGAAGTACTCGTTAAATGTTAAGACCTTGCAGTGACCAAGTATTCATGAGTAAACCTGATCCTATATATTCCACCTTTCTGAGGTAGGGAACTACCTGCTCCACCCCCAGAAGTAGAACTGAGGCTGCTGCAATGCAGATTGATAATAATTTTTCTTTGTGCAAGCACAATGGAACCAATTTTGAATGTGCATACTTTCATTTCCATTTACTGGATGGATGGCATCAGTTGTATTTTGAAAATAAATCCCTACGAGTGTATATATTCCATTTTTGGAATAGTGCTGTTGCTAAAAAAGCAGTATCCTGGATAAAGGATGAAGAGATTCTGAATCTGATTATCCTATCTGACTACTTGAGTAAACATGAGTGAAGGTACTAAACCAAATAGAATTGGTTTTTTTAAAAAAAAGATATAGAAAGGAAAATCAGGCATTCTGTATTTGATGTTTTAAATCAGTTTGAGTATTTGTTGCCTTATTCAGAAAGGTTTGGAGCTGTCTGTGGAGAACCTGTTTCTTAGCAAGTTATGTTCCTTGGCAGTTTGAATGCTCCAGTTTTTAGATTGTAAACAGAATTCAACAGACAAATCTCAGAAATAAGTTGTGTATTTCACAGAAAAATATAGTAATTTCACCTCTTCATAATAACCAATTTTCACTTATGTGTTTGCTCATAATCTTTTAGGATTACCAGCAGTAGTTGTATCCATTGTTTTGGCAGTATCACCGGATAATTATGGACTTATAACCACTGGGAAAGTTTCAATAAACAGACCTGAAGAATTGTGAGTTAAAGGGAGGTGCTTTTATGGTGTGGGTGGAGGGAGGTCCAAAAAAAGTCACTTTTCTTTAAAGTAAAGGTGGGGAAGGAAAGGAAGCAACGGGGGAGCTTTGACATGGCATAGCTCTACCGTATGCCATGTTTTTAGTGGTTACTGCCTGCATGAAAGCTCTTACCCTTAGCCAAAAAAAACACCCTTTTTACTAAAGAGGCAAAAGTAGTTTGCACACGCAACAAACTACAGCTTTATCTTGTGTTTATTTTACTTAATTTCTGTTTCTGATAACGGTTGACAGACTATTATTGTGTTCTAGCTGCTGGATTAAAAATAGAATCGTCTTCTACATTACTGCCGTGGGATACTTTTGTGTCATATTCCTGATCAACATCAGCATGTTCATTGTTGTGCTGATCCAGCTCTGTCGTATCAAAAAGAAAAAACAACTTGGTGCCCAAAGAAAGACCAGTATTCAAGACCTTAGGAGTGTTGCCGGCCTCACATTCTTGTTGGGAATTACTTGGGGATTTGCTTTCTTCACGGTAAATGAGGTGTTTACTTACCTCTTTACCATTTTCAACACTTTGCAAGGTAAGATTATCCTTCATGTGACAGCCCATTGCATACAATATAATGAACAAAACATTTGGAAATGGCTTTTTTTTGACTCAGCAATAAAGATATAATTTTGGTACATGCTTTAACATGTTAATTAAATCAGAGTTGAAACTGCTTTACTGCAATCTTAATTTACAATGATGTTATAGTAAGGTACAGGAAAGCTATGTACTGTTTACAGGTATAGTATATTTATATATATAAGTGTCGTTTAAGTAATGTATGCAAATTGCACAACACTGGAAATTACTGTATTTTGCTAGTCAACAGATTAATTATAAATACTCAGTTACAGTAAGTGTTCACATAATAATGCAAGTAACATAGTGTCATTTCTTCAGTTACCCCTCAGGTTTAGGGGTGCAATGTGGCATTCAACAAAGGGCCATTAAGACAAGCAAGGCTGCATCTTCTAAAAGTTAGTGGTCTAACTCTTATGCACAGCCTTTAGTACTTAAGAACATATAAGAAGTAGATATAATGGCACGCAGCTTCACAAAGTCCAGGATACTACAGGACAGATTTTCAGAGGCTGCAAAAGCTTTAGTAGAAATAGGAGGTACCATAGATATCTACATTTTTCTAAGTATACCTGAATTGCCTTACTGAAGTTTGAATCCAAACTTCTGCTTAAATGGTGCTTTAGATAACTGGTTGCGTGGTTTCCCAGAGAGATCAAATCAAGGAAGATTGCACATCAGTGCATATACCTCTCCTCTATTTGCTATGTTGATCTTTGAGTACCTACTCTTCAGTAAGTNACTGTCCAACATTTTGTAGCATTACAGGTTCTCTTACAAGGTGTTGGTAACAGGTTAGCTGCTAATAAAAGATAGGACAATGTCACACCATGTACTAACAGTTTCATAACCTGACAGTGTCATATCATAGAATCATAGAATAACCAGGTTGGAAGAGACCCACCGAATCATCAAATCCAACCATTCCTATCAAACACTAAACCATGCCCCTCAGCACCTTGTCCACCTGTGCCTTAACCACCTCCCTGGACAGCCTGTTATCATAACCTCTGTTTGACAGTGCTTTGAATTCTTTTCCAAAAGCGTTAAGTAAATTACAGATCCACAGAATTTTTCCCTTCTTATTTGATAAAAGGAAGCTTTATGCACCTTGTGGATTTGGCTATATTTCTTTTTCTTGTATTTGTGTGTATCATTCCTTTCATCTATGTAATGCAAAAATATTCTTCAGTGTTGAGAATTGTAAACTTTTTCAACAAAGAAAGATGTTATTACTTTTGAATAGAAATTTTAAAGAAATGAAAGAAAACCAAAATATTGTTCATTAAGAAGTAGTAAATTTTGCAACATTCTGTAATGTTTTTGCCTTGCAGGGTTCTTCATTTTTATTTTCTATTGTGTAACAAAGGAGAATGTCCGTAAACAGTGGAGAAGATACCTCTGTTGTGGAAAATTCAGGCTGGCTGAAAACTCTGGTAAATATGATTTTTTTTTTAAACTTCTGAATACTTATACTCAGTGTTAAGTTCCTAGTATTTTGTAGTACTTAAAAATCATATTGCTGCAGTTACATTTCTAATTTATTCTCCAAGGTATAATAAACCTCCAAAATTATACTTTTTAAAGGTGGTAGTTTATCCAGCTCTTACATGCAGTTGATCTCTTCCACTGTGGTATAAAGACACTTGACCAGTTAGAAGCTGTAAGATTCGTTCCAGCTTCTGAGTTAATGGTCGTTTTACCAGTGACTTCCACAAAAACAAGGGGAAGCATAATTTAAACCAAAGAAAAAAAGAAAATATTTTATGTTTCTTATTCAGTAATTGACTTCTCATAAAGATATACACTTTTAATACACTTTAACTTAGAGGATCAACTGTACTTCAGCTTTTTTTCTATGACAGTTGGCTGCTTATATTAAAGAAAGGGACAAGAGAAAAAAGAACTAGACTTACATAATTTGTAAACCTGAAGAATCATTAAATTCTTAGAATACCTTTGGACAGAGGGGAGTCAAGAAAGCCTTGTTTTTATTGTAGTTCAGTTGCATTATTAACTATATTTTTATATATTGTTTGAATGAGTTTGCCATTTTCTGTAACATGTTTATTGTAGACTGGAGTAGAACTGCTACTAATGGTTTAAAGAAGCAGACTGTAAATCAGGGAGTATCCAGTTCTTCCAATTCCTTGCAATCAAACAGTAACTCCACTAACTCTACAACACTGCTAATGAATAATGATTATTCAGTGCATGCAAATGGAAATGGTATGTATTTCTCAAGCTATTTTTTTTCTTGTCTTAAAACAGAAATGCTGTGCTTTTCATGCTAATGTAAAGTGAAGTGCTGACAAAACACCATTTCTAAGTATAGAGTCAGAACATTTCAGGATATTCTCACAAACAATACCATACATCTGATTTAGGGAAGTATAGACAAAGTTTCCAAATAATAGGTAATATTCATTATTGGAGTGATTACTTACCAGAAGCTGCTGCCACTAACAATTTTCTTGGCACCTGAATATATGACAATAAATGTAAGGCATGTTTCAAAGCAGTTCATATTTTAAACCTTAGTGAAACAAACATTGCCTAAATAAGAAAGAAACATGAGATAATAACATAGCTTGAAAGCATGAAAGAAGTCTGTAGGAGGTAATAGGAAGAGGAACATTAATGGGATACTTAGATGGAACAACTTATGAGAGGAGAAGTAAGAGAAAATGGAGACTGTAACTTATAAAATCACCTTAGTGAAGAGAGCACTCCTGAGAAGGCTGCTTTGCTGCTGGCTGTGGAAGGAATGTTGAAACTGAATTTCTCAATAGCTCTTTATTTCCCCTGTGGAGTTCTTAAGAATGTTTTTGCCTAACAAAAATACACCTTTGTTGCAGGAAACAATTCTTCAGAAGTAAAATTCTCTATCTTTCCTGTTTTAATACAGTACTGTCCTCTGAACTGTAACCCTCTGAGAAGTTGAAAGGCAGGTGTATGTATTGCTCCAGTCAATTTCATTAGCAGACTGCTGTGGTTTATTTAGCTATTGAGAAATCCAGATATGACTCTTCACTGAATGTACTTACTAAAAAATGATCTTTTTTCAGTGGACATAATCTAGTTTTTCACTCTTTTGCTGGACACACCATGAGCTCACATGGTGTCAAAGAGAAAAGTAACTTAAAGTTGCTAATGTATAAAAGCCTAAGTTGAGAAAAATTTACAAGACGTTACTCCTGCTTACCTGGGATATTTTTCCCAACTGATTAAAAGCTGAGGCTAAGAAGACATGCAAACAGCTAGATTGTTTAGTATGAAGTTATAGAACGTGCTCTCAGAAGCTGTGTTGTCCTCATTCCGTGGCATATGTTGTCAGAACACAGCAGATAATCAATGGGGTAATCTCTCAGATGTACAGAGTAAAAAGCTATTGAGTGCCTTTCAAAGGAAAGAAAAAAAAATCCTTGTTGTCTCAAACACTTTCCAGATGCATGACAAACCTGAGAAACGTTTTAAACTTATTAGTGCAAAACTAAAATGAGAAGTATTTTGCATCTTGTCTAGTGATATTTGTTCCAAGACAGAGTCTGCATCCTGAGCATTGCAACCTTCACAACTTAAAATATGAAATCCTGTTGTTCATAAATATCTTAAATCTCTTACTGGTTTTCTGCAGGAAAATAAATACAAACACAGTATGCACAAAAAAAATCCACGTTTTGAAAGTGTTGCAGGGATAAAACGAGAGTGTGTGAACTCCCTACAGAGACTATAGGAGTATGGGACACTTGATTCTGAACCTTTCTGATAGGGGATGCACTTCTTTTGTTTCAACAGGTCATCTTTGCAGTGAGAAAAATGGTGTTTATTTCATTGTACAGAATGGTGATGTGTGTCTCCATGACTTTTCAGGCAAACAGATTGTATTTCAAGAAAAGGATAATACAGGCAGCCAAAAAAGCCGTGTCTCAGTCAGAAGGACTTCAAAAAGGGGAAGCCTAACTTTTATTGAGAAAATGTGATTTCCTTTTAAACAGCACATTGTTTTACAGCGTGAAGTACAGATTTACTTTAACAGTTTTATATAATGTGAGCAGACCAAGAACTGATTTTATTTAATATATGGTACTGGAACTTCAAGGCAGCCACACAATGGATAAGGACAATTACTACCAAAAAAAAAAAGAGCAAGCTACTATTTTGACAAGGTGTCTTGGATGTCAAATTACAGTTAGCATGTTTCCATTTTGATTTTTCAGTAGAGGTTCTTTGAAGTTGTTTTTTACATTTAAAGGAATGTTTTGTTTAGATTTTTTTTTGTTACAACTAAGTTTATCTGGATATACTGCGTAGTAGTATTGTATAAATGTAGGAAGTTAAAACTTGCGTGTACAAACAATGTTATCTTTAAAAATGTTAGCTATGCTGTCTCAACTTTTTGTACGTTGTAGTAAACTCTGTAGTGATGTACATAAGCAGAAAAGCAGCAACCTTTAAGCATCTTAATGATACTTTTATATTTATTTCTTGTAATATAAATTTAAATATTCCTATGTATAGAAAAATAATTGGTGTTTTGTTTTAACTTTTGTTGTAAGTTTGAGTTTTTCTTTAATTGACATAATTAACAGAGAACGATACAGAAGTTAATTTGTCTGGTAAGTGAAATCACTTACAGCGGTTTAAATACATTCACTATATACAGAACTGTAAATACACTATTGGTCTTGAACCTTTAGTGACCTCTTAGTATGCCACAGAGGGATGGAAACTGAGTATCATCTGAGTGCCATGAATGAGGGAGTGATAAATAAAGTAGTCAGTAGGTTATGAAATAGAACTAAGCTATGCTAGGGGCTCGATTAAGTCAGTGGGAGCTTTCGCCATTGATTTCACCAGGGTGAACATTTAATCTTCTGGGGTGGTTCCAGATATTTAAACACTGCCATTTCTCATTTGCAATGATAAAGAAAAGTAGAGAAGCGTTAGTTTCTAAAGAAAAAAAAACAGATAATAAATGTTAGCTGCTGCAGTTAGTAGGTTGGCCTTAGTTGGCAAGCAAAGTCCTGAGGCTTGAGCTGAGTAATTACTGAAGCAAAATTTCATTCCCTTTGTGATATTTATCTGAAAGAGCTGGATTTGGGGTCTTCATGCACAACAGCTGAAAGAAAATAGAGCTTATACAACATTGTGAAGTCTTCCTGAACAGAAATTAGCTTGAGCCCTGGTTGTGCCTCTTCTTCCTCATGCAAGTGTGCAGCTGTGGGCATTACTTTTTAGCTTTGTTTTCTTGGGCGAAGGTTGGATGCTTCTGAGGCAAGAGCTAGAAGAAACCTGCCACACTGCAGAGTACCAGGCCCTGCAAAGGGCATTTTTTTAAGCAGATGCACACTGGAGAGAAGCAAGGACTTTGCATTCCCATCAGACTTGGTAGGGAGCCCTGGAAATGCTATTCTTAACAAAAAGTATCAGTTAAATGCCTCCTATCCAGGAATCTGCTGTAGTTCAGCCATCGGAGCCCTTCAGTCCTCAGACCCTCTTGTGGCTTTACATACAACACAGGGGTTCTTTTGGTCTCCTGTGTCCACGACTACTCTGAATATGCTTTTAGAGTGAGAATTTAAAGTATTCGTTGTGTTTATCCACAGGGTTTTAACTGCATGTTAATAGAAGATGGTACTGGAATGCTAGTAGCTGGAATGCATTTCTGTGAATGCTTTAACTATTTGGCTAATGGCCTTTGCACTGTTCCTTGTAAATTTATTTAATGTTCTTGTATTTATATTTTCAACTGTAAAAAAAGTAATAAATTTACAGCAAGTACGACACACAAAATATATAAACTTTGTCTTTTAGATAAATGTGTCATTATATTGGTTTGTGTTACAATTCTTCAGATTGTGAGCTGCATTACATAATCTCTTGGAGAAAAGGCTGACCTAGCCCATATGTGTATTGTCTTCCACATATTTTACCTTTCATGGTTCTTGCAGATCTATTTTTTTAGCACAGAAAACCCTGACTTGTATGTCCAGCCAGTACTTGCCCTCAAGTCTGCTGAAGCTCTTCCACATGTATCCTGTGAGCAAAAGCACATAGCTGAGTTTGGCCTCAGTATGCGAGTTCCCTATGGAAAACATATTCCATGGTCATGGACCTGTTTGGAATCTTCGTTTTTATTTTTGCACGCTAAACATATGTTATGGCTTTTCTAATCTTTTTTATTTGATACATTTCTGGGGATGGGGAGTCTTTCTGTACTTGGCCACTTAAAAGCACACACATATTGTAGTAAGGTTTTGCACCCACAGGAGCATGTATTTTAGCTCAGTGAGTTGTTATCATCATAAAGCTAGATTATAGAAGTGTTTGCATATAGACTGTTGTAGCATCCTTCTGGTACTTGGTCTCTTGTGCACTGCTAGCAATTTAGCCATGGCAGCCCAGTGCTCAATGAAAGTGTAACTCCTTACCAGAATTCAAAGTATAATTTTGTGCATCACCTTGTGGCTGCAAAGCTAACTCAGAGACATCTGTAAGGAGGTTTTAAGCTTAGTCACAGATAAACAGCAGCATGCTGTGTGCAGCTGGCACCACATTGCTCAGCAGCCCTGTTCCCTAAGCATATGGTACCAGTGCCTTGGAGTGGGAATCCAGTGCAGAATTTAGGGGATATTGAACTGCGCCATGTTCTAGGACTTTGCAGCCTTCTGACCTGCAGCTGCAGGGCTCTGGTTGATGGAGTTAATGAACCTCTGAGCAGTGCTATGTCCTGTTCCTGCTGTGCTGTACTTACATAAATGCTGCCCCACAGCCGCTGCTGAAGGAACCGCCCTCCTTTTAAGACTTCTCAACCGTGGCTGTTAGCCACACAGTCAATGAAGTAAGCAGAGCAGAAAAGTTACAAAATTAGCACTGTTAATGCTGTAATTTGACATGAGAAAATAAATAAGGCAGCAGAAAAATCCTTTCTGAAGTTCGAGTGGGTCCCACACCTCCAGCTACTCTGCAACATCCTTCCTGTGCTCCAGCATCCATCCACACTTACTATTGATTCCCTGTCACCAGGAGCACAGAGGGAACTCACTGACTATTTTGCAACTGTATGTAACACACATTTTTCATACCTCTGCCGAGTTTCTAAGTCTTGGTTCTCTTTGCCTGACTTCCCATTCTGCTCACTTCTGTTGTATACACGTTTAGGAACTACAGCGTGAAAGAGCCACGCAGGGGCAAATGGGGTCAAAAATGCACATTGCCTAGTGCCTAAGGGAACGAAGATCTCTAAATCTGGTGTATTAAGGTGGAAAGCCAAGGCTGGTTTGTGAAGACATCTGATAAAATCCTTCATTTTGTGCCTTTCATTGTATCAGATCTCAAACCAGTATTTTTTACAGATACCAAAAAAACCAGAGGTTTCCAAGAAATGTTCTGGGCTTTTGCATTTTATCTTACGATCTTGCAAAGGGGATGTATAAAACCACTGTTACTTTTAACAGTTTTGCCTGACTTTGGTCTCTCTAAGGGCTCACGCTGCTTTCCTCTGTTCCAAGTGAGTCCCTTGGGCACTGGAACAGGC
>WAAB01013578.1:0-24332 GCA_013389865.1 Piaya cayana | reverse complement strand
GTTTTGTTTTGTTTTTAATTCTTAGAACAGGGGAATACTTGGTTGAGTATTCAGGTATTTTGAATGTATTGTGCTTTCCACTTTTATGCAGTCTTGGAATTCATAACAAGCTAGGTGCTGTTTGTGTTTCATGGACATGGTTGTTTCACCTTCCCTGGAGGAATTTAAGGGATGGGTGGATGAGGTGCTGAGGGGCATAATTTAGTGATTGATGGGAATGGTTGGACTTGATGATCCGGTGGGTCTTTTCCGACCTAGCGATTCTGTATCCTATCCAAAAGTCCAGGGAACCTACAACAAGGCTATTAATTTTCTTCAAACCTTTCTCTTTGGCAGCAGCATGAGCTGAAAGGTTTACACGAATTAAAGATTCGTGGCCAAGTATAAAGTTAGGCCATTAAAGTTATCTGCTGACCAGACCTCCTTGAACAGTTTGTTAATAAAGAGGTGTAAACCTAGCACTGTACTGACTAAATATGTGTAATTGCTACAATGGTAGGTGCTGCTGGGAGGAATCTAGCATCCTTTCTGGAGTCTGATTTGTTGATTATTGTATGACCCAGTTGGCAGCAAGCCTGTCTTGTAAAGCACAGGACAATAATATCCTGCACTGCTCCTTTGCTTGAATTGAATTCAAGTAATTGAAGTAAGGCGCTGGCATTATTTGGGACCGATATGTATTTGATAACTGATCGCTGCCAAGTTGCATGATAAAATAACAACCTTTTACCATCATAAAGCTTTTCTGCATTGTTCATGAGCAAGCTGAGCTTGAGGAGCTCTACTTCTGGTAAGAATGAAGAGAGAGTTTCTAGTCATGGCATCAATAGGCACATCCTGTCACTCTAGAAAATCTGCTTATTCTGAAGTTTTCCATGCTTTACTAGAGATCTAGGCATTTACTTGGTATACTTTCAGAAAATTCTGATTGTGATGTCGAATTTACTTTAAAGTTATTTTCATAAATCCAGAAAAATGTAAACAAACAATACCACTAGGTATCATCTTGGATAATCTTAATTTCTAAATCTGGTGTTTGCAATATGATGACCTGTCTGCAGGAAATGCACACTTCTTCACTAATCCCAGAATGGCTAAAGCTCACACCTTAGCAAAAATGGGAATCTGGTAGGTCTTGAGTGCACATTTGTGTCTTTGTAGAGACTTAACCTACAGGCCCTCAGACGTGCTGGCTCTTCCTCTGCAACATTAGTGTAGGTACCTGGTGTAGTTTGTCTGATCTTTTCCACTGTTCAAGTTTCTCAGTTGTCTGAACTCTGCCTAAAAAGCAGATTGGCACATGTTCTCTTATTTTTCAAATTAGTCATGCCAGCTATGCATAAAAGAGCTGAAGCAAAAGCATTCCATATCTGTTGTTAAGTATTTTATTTTCCAGACTAAAAACTGAATACTTGCAGCTTATGTGTCATTGTATGCTTGTCATTGCTAATTACTTTCTGGCATGTTCCTGGGTGTTTTGTAGACAAGAAAACAGATTTGATTGGGTTTTTTTAAGCACATGGCTGAAATGCCTTTATAACTAGGCTAAAAAAAAAAATTCTGTGAGGTGGAAAACTATTGGGAGAAAGAAATGTGTGGACATAATAACTTGTTCCTTTCTGAAAAAGTAACTTATTCCATCTCTTATTATCAGTAAGCACTTTGTCCTGAAGAAATTAGACTGTTACGTTTTATAACTGGAAATCAGTCATTAAGCGTATTAGGTCATTTTCAGAGCATGTAAGTGTGTGATTTTCCCGGCAGGTATTCTGTGCACTGTGGCATGTCTTACCAAAGGAAAATGTGGTGTTTGCACACCAGATTTTCTTATACGTGTTCATAAATGCACATGTACACAGATTTTCAGTTCTGACCCTAGAGGTACTCTACCAGTGAGCTACAATAACTCTTTTGAGACTGGCAGTAAATAGCAAATGCATCAATAAAAAAAAATGAGTCTTTCCTAGCTGGAATTCCCTTTGCTTCTTGGGATTTTATTCTCTTCATTGTCAGTTGACCACTTGACTACGCTGACAATTGGCTGGAGTATCAGAAGCCTATTATCTCCCGAATGAGCTGCGATTCTAATTCTGAAGATAAATCTTCAGGGCCACCATGGTTTTGTAGAGTACTTGTCAATACACAGGGTGCTTAGGATAAACTCAGACCTGAAATCACTCTCAAGGCTGTGGCTGGAAATAAAAGGAAAATATCTTCTTTGTAAAACTGATTAATTGGGGAGGCTCTTGTTTCTCTGCCATAGGGTCTGCAGCATACATGCAGTGTCGGGTGCCTGAGCTGCATCTCTGGTTTGCAGCAGGGGTTTTACTGGTCTGATGTGCCTTGTCCCACAGCTGACTGGCAGGAGGAATAGGACACTGTGGCAGGAGGCTACCTTTTGGTCAGGAAGGGCTAATTGTCTCCTTTGGGCAGCAGACAATAGCCAGGTGTGTTCTGGCCAGGTGTGAAGCTACCTTTCAACAGCTGCAAGTACCAGGTGCTGACAGCCTTGTGGCAAGGTTGGGGCTCAAGGCAGCCTCTGGACAGCTGTGGCCTAAGCAGAGCATTGGGATCTCCTCCTGGTCACCTGTGAGGTGTCCTAGGTTCATCATGTGACACAAATGCTTGTGTATCCAGGTTCGAAGGATCCAAGTGCTCCACAGCCAGAGCATTGCCATCAAAGACAAATCTTGGTCGTGATTTCACTGTAGCAGCAGATGGAAAAGGTGACCTAACTGGAACAAGGCTGCCCAGGGAGGTAGAGGAGCCACCTTCCCTGGAGGTGTTCAAAGAATGTGTAGATATGACACTTTATGATATGGTTTAGTAATCACAGTGGTGATGGGCTGATGATTGAACTGGATGATCTTAGAGTTCAAAGTTGGAAAAACTGTAATGATTCTATTATTTTAACAGCTGCTGGTCTGTCTGGGCAGTACAGTTTGTTAAAGTTACAGAAGAGAACTTGTGTGATGTAATATTAAGTATCTGCACTAGCAACCTAAATTATTTGCCTTATGTGAAGATTCCACTATGACAAGCCCAAGACCTTAATTCTGCTACCTCAGTTTAGTGCCTGCTTTTCAATGGTATGTGCAGAATTTTCCTGGTATGCACCGTGTGCTGTGATAAACAGGAGGAAAGAGTTGCCTCAGGTGACAGTAATTTATTACTAATACAGCATCACAGCCATAGTTTGCAATTCAGTCAACTATGCTAAACAAATTTGAAGATACCTGCCCTAGAGAACTGGCAGTCAGCGTTCACGAATGGCAGGATAATTTACACTGCTGTGCAAAACAAATATAGTCACATATGGCTTCACTGTGTGCTGATTGCTTATGCTTTTAATATTTTTTTTTTGTAGGCTGCGTGCCTGCTGAAATTTGACAGTCCCCAGTATTAGTTGCCTCTTTGTGCCTTGCTAAAATAGCTGTAGGAAAATATTTTGCTGAAGTTTGAGATTTTTAAGGGAATTTTGAGTATAGTTTGATGAGTTATTACTGGGAAAGAATCCTTGAATAAATGAGACTCTTCTGTGCAACAGTGTATGTAAGCTTTTCATTATAAGTTTGCCTCTGACTGGATGAAATAAAGTAGTAATTTTTATGGAAAAACATAATATTTAAGAAACGAAGCCACTTGATAATTTTGGGTTAAATTAGACTAATGGATTTTTAGGGTTAGTTGGGACTATATAACTTAATGCTGGATTGGTTAAACAAATTTTAAATAAAAATCAGTGTTTCAACCTGAAGCATGACCTTAATGAGTTGAAAACAGCTAAACAAAAGTAACTTCAAACAAATCCAAATAATAAATTAAATATTTTCAAGTGTTTTCGAACAAATTAAAATACTTTTTATTTTGTATTTCATAAAATTACAGATACTGACTAGAAACTAAAATTTTAAAGAAAAATAGTCCTCCTATAGAATTACGTATCAGTATGAATGGAGCTAACTGATGTTTTTTCACTGTACCTAAAGGAAGTGCTACTAAACTGGGGTTTTTTTGCTGTTAGGCTAACTGCTGTTGGGGGTTTTTTGTGGCAAAGTCACAGTATTTTCCTGATGTTCATAAAGGTATTAAAATGCCTTCAAATAGAATTTTACTAAATGATTATTTACAGATGCCAGATGTGGATTGTGAGAGGTAAAAATCTTGAATAAGGGTTATGATAGAGATAATGCTGACGATGAAGAGTGAACACAATTCCCTGTCCTTGAGGAGTTTGCTGTATGGATGGGAAAGCTCCCTCTCCCTTTGCAGGAGGGACAGTGAAGCTCTAGAGCGAGGTCCACAGGTTTTGTGGAGGCTCTGCAGCCCTGCAGCGTTGTTTTGCTTTCCTTAATTACCTGACTGGAAAGTTATTAAAAAAAAACCCTACCTACAGTTGGTGCTTGTGGTAGCATGGCAGCCATGGTGAGCCACTGACTGCTGCTTCCTCTGCAACAGCCTCTCCAGGCTGAAATGCTTTGTGCTTGCCTACCTTCTCCTGCTGCCCCTAATATCTTGCCTCTCTCTGTAAGATAAATGCCTGTCTCTCGACCTTTCTCTGCTGCCCAGTTTTTTTGAAGTTTGTATCTTCATTGTCCTCTTCTGCAGACTCCTTGGTTTGCCCACCCCAAACATCTCCTTTTCTTTTGCTTTTTTTTTTACAACCCACCACCCCGAACTGCTCCCTAGCCTGTTACTCATTACTTACATTGGTCAGTGATAGAATATGACACTCTGACATTTAATCTTGTAATAAAGCAATGTGAAAACTGTCCTGAATTGTGGAAAATTGCTAGATGTAGCCACTTTTTTGTTTGTGGTTTTTTTGTTATTGTTTGGGTTTTGTTTAAACACTGCCCAAAATAAATGTGTGCTAGAAAAAGCTTTAGACTGAAAAATGCTTAGCAAAATACACAAAATTCAACTTCATTTTCAGGCTAGGTTTGGGCATTGTAACAGGTTTTGCTGTGGGTCTGGACAGGTTTCCCAGCTGCGTTAACACGACATTGATGCCCTGCAGCTGGCACTGTCCTTTGTAAGAGCAAACACTCAAAGTTCTGTTTGGTTTTTGGTTAGTAAATATATTGGCACTGATTTTTTTTCATGGATTATGGTGATAACTGCAGCAGCCAAACTTAAGCTTCTGGCAGTATAGTTTCCCCTTTGGCCCTAACCGCTACTGATAAAACTTTGCAAATGCAGCTGCTAAGCTGGCAGGCTGGTTTTCTTCAGCTGGAGGGTGAGCCCTTCTAAAAGCTTTTGCTCTCCCTGAGGTTTATTGCAAAATGAGAATGTTCCCTTTCTTTCTGGCATCAACTCAGGTTTGTAAACTTTGTTAACCAAAGAAAAACCGAGTTCATATTCCAAAATACTTGGAATCTGGTTGTTGACTTTTGGGTACAGAGGGCTTTCACTCTCACTGAGCAGAGTTTTGCCTTTAAACTTTTAGATGATCCCTGTACACATTTTGTTGTTTATTCTTTTTTCTGTCAGAGGGCTCGTTCCTGGAAAATCGAACGTGAGCACAATTTCCAAATTGTGCTGAGGGTGATGTGTTCTCTTTTGCTGTGAGAGCACTTGAGTGGGATGGGTAGTGGACATTTTGCACCATTACTGATTTTTTTTTAGCACTGTGGATGGGAATATTTGAATTATCAAAGACAATGAATGGATGGGTTGCCTACCTAGAGAGGGACTCTGGCAGGTACGACTTGGGTAGGGGCTTCAGCTGAGAGTTTCTGCCTGTAGGGCAAGTGGAAAAAGGGGTGGTAGCTGGGAGGGGCTGCAGCAGGCAGTACTTGCCAGTAGTGATCTCCTGACCTTCACCCACTCTCCATGGCATAGTTTGTACCCCAGGCTGTCTCCTCTTGGACATCACAGCGTCTTTCTTCCTTTAAAATTGACCTTGGCTACACATGTGCTGGAAGGTGAGCTCTCTTTCATCAGCCTGCTTCTTTATCTTGGCACAGCTCCTAATCCAGGTGCTAGATTATTTTATTTTGTTATTTTCTTGGTTTGGGGTGGATGGGAAGGACAGAAGGCAGTGCTGGATTATAAAGACTGATTTACAGAGACTTTGAAGGTGGGGCTGCTCAGTATTCAGTAATAATGTTTTTTCTTTTGTACACCATTAATTGGTTTGCATTCCATTTTCACGGTGACAGCTTGGATGTAATTTCTCTGCACCTTGGATTATTTAGATTAGTACAGTATATTCAAGTGAAGTTTTTAACCTAAATTAATCACATGGAAAAAGCTAATGCTATTTATATTTAATCAAAAATTTGCAAATCAGGCAAAAGGGAAGAGTGTACACAAAAGCAACGTTACCCTTTTTGTTCTGGCTAATCCAGTAAAGTGATGTCTTTTTGAGGGATTATGAGTATGAGTTTCTGCTACAATCAATTGACTGTAATAAAGGAGTTGATTTTTAAAGAGGGCACAGTGTGCTTGAATATTGTGAAGTTCAGTAATGTTAAAAATGTGCCTGATCGAGGCATAAGCTCTCTTTTCTGATTGCTCCTTCTTATTTCTTGATAATGTCACCTTTAGAGGGTTGGGAGAAGGGAGGTTGAGAAGAAGTGTATGCATATTGCAAGGTTTGTTCTGTCTGTTTCACTCCCTGTATATCTCTGTGTCTGTTTAGCACCTTGCTAGAGATTAGATCTTGTATGTGGTGCTATAAAATGCCTGAAAACATTTTAAGAGATGCAGTATGCCTTTCTCTTGCTCTTAATGAAATTTCATAACCTTCCTTGTTCCTTTCAGAATTTTGCAAATGTGAATCCTAAAGGTCGATGCCCCAGAAGAATCAAGAAAGCTCATTTTTAAGCACAGTTTTAAGCCAAACTCATGAATGTTGAATATCTGTGGTAAGCCTTGCAAGTCAAGTAACTTCTTAATATAATCCCATTCACTGTCTGTGGTGTATAAATGCCTTGGGTACCTAAAGCAACGAAAGTAAAAACAGTACCTTCCTCTGCATCTTCTTTCTCAACTTGAGAGCAGACAGATTTACAGATATGTGTGTTGTGTATTAGTTACTCTGTCAGCATGGACACTATTTCGGTCCTGATCCTGCAGTGAAATTTCTAAGCACAATCCACTGTTAAAATCAGTGGTGCAGGATCTCTCTGGAAAGGGCTCTTTTCATGTCCGGGCAGTGCTGAGGGTGAGCAATAAGGCATGTTTTAGCATGGAGATGTTGGACAGCCTGTTCCAAGTGCAAAGAAAGGACAGGAAGTTCTTGGTAGTAAAACCGCTGTGTAGGTCTGAGTCATGCTTGTTTACATATATATAAAAAAAAAGAGTTCTGATAAAATAAACAGCAGTTCTGTTTGCTTGCTGGAATTCTCTCCATTAAGTTGTTATTTTGGTAGAAAGAGCATGCTCCTTATTATTAGAGTATTGTCTAAATCTTACCAAAGTACAGAATTTCAGAGTTAAACTGCTTTAAGAAGTGAAGAAATCATCTTACCCTCTGTTTTCTCTACTGTTTCTTTAAGCAACAGTAAACCATTCAAATCTCAATGCCACTTACCACTGAGGGAGATGTAAACACTGAGCTAGGATGCAGTTTTACCCTTAGAAATTTATAGGCAGCTTCAATGTGGTAACAAATGGCCTCTGTCTGAAAAAAGAGACAATTACGTTTAATTGATTCCACTGGAGGAGTTTTTGCCTTTTAATTATACTACCTTAAATGTCTTCCTCTTTAAAAAGACTGATGTATTAATTTCCATTTTTCCATGCCTAGTGCAAGTGCTAACAGCACTCCACAGCCTTCTCCTCTTAGATGGAGCAGTGCCACTTATACCATTGTCACCTCTGGCTTATATTATTGCATCCAAATGCAAATGCTTCATGTCCTGATTAAACAGAGTAGAGGTTTTATTTCTTACTGTGCAGACCGTCAGCATTGGCAGTGAATAGGCCTCCTTTGTGGGTTTGAGTTGACTGCAGCTACAATGATGCAGTGAAATTTCTGTGTTTGTATAACTTGCATGCCTTGTAATCACCGAATTACCATGAGACAACCTTTTTTGAAAGTATGGCTGACTTAATACATCTGTTACTGATATTTGTATCTACTGGAAGAGGCCTTTGGAGAAGGGAGGGTAAGGAGTTATTGAGAAAGAGAAAAATGACTCACCAGAAATACTTCTTTTCTTTCCCATGCTTGGCTATTTCCATCATACTATGATCAATGCTTGTCTCAATAGGATTGAGAATGTGAGATAGCTCTCAGAACGTGAAGGATTTCTCAGATTTTAACCACCTTCCTTCCCTTGCTACATTTAAACATGGTAAGGGCTGATGAAGTTTAGTAACTCTGAAGATTGATTGTCTAGTTTACTCTCTTTATTATATCCTGTCTTTTTTTAAGGGAAAAAAAATTAAAAAGAAAAATGAACACTGTTTTGTCTCATTTCTGAAATTGCTAGCATGAATGTATATACGCCACATGAGATGGTGAAGATGAACTCAGACTATTAGAGTTGTTCTCCATTAAGAAATGTGTGCACTGCACTTAATGAAGCAGCACTTAGCTTTGCTAGCATTGCTCTGGAGCCATACAGAGGTTCTTTTAACCCACAAGTGGATTCCCAGAACCCTTGCTTTGTAAATAAGGCCTGTTCCTGGCGACTCCTAGTTGATAGTGACAGTTAATGTAATACCTGCTGGCTAGGACTGGCCTTTAGTGAAGGAGTTCTTTGAAACTTATTTATTGATTGCTGCAATCAATTTAGTTTAAAAAAACACCATTATTTTGGCCTCCATTTTTCTGATAAATTTTTTTCATATGAATTGAGTGAGATTAAAGTCTCCAAACCCTTGATTGCCTCTTTATTTGTAAATCATTTTGTGGTTTTGATTTTATATATGATTATGGCTCCAGGAATTATGGTTACATGGATATTAAATAAATGTAATTTTCTGTCCAGGTTAACCACAGGCTGTCCAGAAATAGAGGCAGAGATTTTCCCTAACTCTTTGTGTCCTCTGTTCTTTATTAACTAATTGTTGTTTACTTACCTGTGGGGAAAATGGGATTGAGTTACAAGACTGAGACAGCATTCCCCTCTGTTGTTCTCAGTGTCATTAGTACTTTATATTTGCACAATGCTGTACAGACTAAGCAATGAACCCTTGCCCCCACAGTGCAAACCTTAGCCAGCTCTGCTGCTCTCTACAAAAGGAATGGGAATTGCACTTTGGTCCTTCTAACCTTTAGTATTCTCTTACAGTCAGAGGTTTTATTTGATTGCCATTATCAGAAAATGGATAAAGTTAGACATAAATTATTCAGTGGCAATAGGCACCTCCTGTTTTTTCATTCCCTGTCTCCCTTTGCATGCCTTTCGTTAGTTGGATTCTTAGTGCTGAATTACTTAACTATGGGAAAGTAATAAGCTTTTGAAGGGATACACCGGAGCTTTGTTTTGGCAGGACAGTTGTACTCTGATTCTTCTGTTACAAGTTTATCAGCTAGTTGGAATAATTTGCCAGTCCTGGATCTGAAATGGACACAGGATTACAGTGATTCAAAATTTATACAACTCAGCATGCGCTTTACTATCGACTAATCCAGACAGTGAAGAGATGCTTCTGGTTTAAGTGTTCTGTGGGATAAGGAGTGCAATAAAGTACTTCAGCCTGCAGCAGGCTTATTAAAAATTAAACATCACTATAGTCCAAAAGTCTTGTCCTGGCATATGTTGTCATAAAACCAGCAAAACAAATTGCACAGTCCTTTTTTGTTTTACTGCTGCTCTGTACATATACTAAGCTTTAGGAAATGTTTCTTTCCCAGCTGTGTTTGGAGACTAATATATTAATCTGCAATATATTTGGTGAGAAAGGTCATTAATAAAAAATCTGTTCCTTTACAGAAAATAACTTCAAACATAATAAAAAAAGATAAACATTTTGTAGCTCTTTGAACATCCAGTGGCGTGGTTAAAGAAGTTTTGAACTTAGTGATTTCATAGATTCTTAAAGGGACTGTAATTTTTTTCATTGTCACCATTTTGCATTCTCCATATTGTGTTATTTCCACTATACTCTCTTATGGAGCTCCAAATTTTGGTCTTTGTTAATAGTTTATATTTATTAATGAGACTGCATCTCTTCTGAAAATGGCTTGACAGCTAGTGTGATTAATAGTGTTCAAAACTGGTAGGGAAACTCTCAAGAAGTTAAAAATTTGTCTTGTCTCTTCTACACTGCAGTTCTCCATCATTTCACTTAAGTCCCCTCTTGGCTGTGCACCATGGGACTGCACTGATGTTAAGCAGGGCCAGGCAGTGCTGTCCAGTTATGCATCCTGCCACACTAGGAATATTTTCAAAAAATGCTTTTGCTGGACACTAGCTCCTGGTTTTCATTATTACGTTCATTCTGTGTGGGACCCTCCTTGAATGAGGTAGTTTTGAGGAGCAGCAGGATTATTGGAAGTGAGGGCTGGGAGAGGAAAGGCGCAGCCTTAGCATTCCTGCTGTCATACCAGAGTCCCTGAAAAATGGCATTGTGGCATCCCTCTGAGATCAGTATCTCCAGTGGTTGGAAATGGCTGCCTGGCACCTTAGTGGTGGTACTTCTAAGCATGCTGGGGACCGTTCCCAGCATTGGGACCAGCTGGTGCAAAATGACCCACTTCTTTACTATCGGATGGTTTTGCATACTTGAGAATTGTTTTTTAACCATGGTATTTGACCCAAGGAGGTAGTCCACCAGGGGTCATGCTAACAGTTAACTGTAGAGATTGCAAAATTTCATGGGAACTGGATGAATGCTCTTCCAGGGTCATGTGTCTGGCAACATTCCCATGCACTGTTTGGTTTAGACACAACCTAGATAGGGAGGTGCAATAATAGTCCTTTTGGTCTTCTCTGCTTTTCCATATGGAGATCAGGATGGCTTCAGCAGGCTGATGATCGAGGTGTGGACAGGCCTGTGGCATTTTCAGTGAAAAGCAGCAATCATTACAAGTACCAGGTGTGGAGGAAGGCATGTCTGGATGGATGCTATGGACAGATTGGCTAAGGATTTTGAACAGGAGTGATGCCTTGACTCAGTGGAAGTCTAAATTGAATAGCAGAGAATGGCATTGTAATATCAATTTCTTTTACCAGGCAAGTGTTCTGCTAGACTTTGTGACTTCTGATGGTACTTGGCTGATTCTTTAAAGAAAGAGGGTAATACTGAGAAAGCCAGATGAGATGCAGAAAACTCTTACTGTTGCTGACTCGCTGTGTGATGGGGGCTTTTTTGCAGTCACTCCAAGGAGAATTTTGTTACAGTGAGTCCATTTGACAGTGCACACTGCTTAATACTGCAGATTTTTTTTCTTATTTATTTTCTGAATCATTACCTATGATTTAATCTACAGGGCAGGAACCCGGAATGGAAGGGTGTTGAGAGTGATGGTGCCAATTCGTATGGCTGGTATCGCCCAATCAGTGTTGTTGAAGAGTACACTGGAGTCCCTCCCTTTTATTTAAATATCTTTTATTGTTTTTCAAAGTCTGTTATAAGAATTCCCTTCACATGAAACCTGGATCCAGATGTCTGTGCTGAATTTTTTTTTTTTTTTGCTAAATTTAGAACATCAGGTTGACTATCACTGCCCTACATTTTTTAAATACTGAAGTTAGGCATATTAAATAGAAAAATCATAACATTTCTAGTGACATATTGACAGTGAGTAGTTGGGTTTTTGAGGGTTCTTGATTTCCTGGTATCTATAAGAAGGTATGAAAAGAGAAGTGGCTTTTTTTGTATACTGCAAATGTCTATGTTAAATTTATTTAAGTTGACATCCAGTAAATCCACTGATCCCTGAAAGAGATTTTTTTTTCCCCTCCATTGATGTATACTCTCTCGCTTAAACCTGAAAGGGAGCCATAGCTGAACAGCGGTAGGTAAGGTGTACTGCAGAAATATCTGAGTGGCTGCGTGACATGGATTGCTCATGTACTTAGTATTAGAGAAAGAGTTGGCTTCTGTTGTAACTTGTTGTGATTGTATAAGCATTTTCATCTAACGCCTGTGTTTTCACCCTGTTTTATTAAAATTTTGTAAAGTACTGTTCCTGGATCCCATCTACGCTCTTCCTCTTGATCAAGTTAACTTAAAGTTTATAAAATCCTACCTAGATTCTGTTTACAGATGCATCCAGTATCCTGCATTCAAAACTTATTTTTCTATAATGTTAAGGCATTAGTGTGCATCCAAAAAGTGTTTCCACTTACAAAAATATGATTATGATTCAAGAAGTTCCTTTTTTTAGTAACCTAGAAATTATTTAATGATTACCTGCAGTTTTGTGAGTAAGATGTTATACAACAATTTCATAATCACACAAAACTGTTGTTTTTAATGGCTTTCCAATAGAAACATCATTTAAGGTATTTTATTTTTGTTTTCTTGTGCTTATTATGTTTATAATTGGTTTCTGGTAGTATCAAACCACTAGGAGATCTCTCTCAGTAAGATAATTAATCAATAAATGTTACAGTTAGTCTTAGCAAAATCTGCTTTCACAGAACCTCATTTTTAACAAGACACTTTGAATCATGTGCATGATTTGGCGCTGTGCTGTGGTTTTGGCACTCAATGCAGTAACGTGTTCAAATCAGAATACCTACTGCTGGCATCACTTCAGCTTTTGATTACCCACATTGTGTCACTGGGCAGTACTTACATCTAGAGTTATCAGTCATAATTGGATTCAAAAGCATATAAATACAGAGCAGCTCAGAAGGTTTGTGGCAGTCCAACTTCTATTAAAAATAAAATAGCATTGAAACTAAAAATCTCCACGCCTCGCTTCAGCAGTCCAGGATTTCAGTATACGAACTTTGGGCTATACCATTGCCTTTATGCACATGTATTAGTTACTACTACTAATAGCATTTGCATTTGTAGCTTTTATATGAAAAAACCATTGACGTATGTTGAACTTGACCAGATGCTCTTTAAAACATCACAACTACATTGTGAGCTATATTCAGTAGTATGACTTTCCACTAGGGAAATATCTGAAAACAATCAAGTTTTTTTGAGCAAACCTATCAAAACTCATCTGAAGATTGTGCAGAAGCTGTACTTGTACTCACATCCTCAAACGCTGTGTGTGGGCTATTTGCTGTGGAAGCTGTGGAGCCTTTGATGACTCTCCTGGCACCTGATGCAAGTGATACCTCTCTGTATTTTGCAGGGCTGCCAGCACCGGTCCCGCAGCACAGTACAGATAGATGAGAGATCGTTCTGCCCTGGTGTAGGTGGTGCAATTACTGAGTCCTAAGCAATGTGGAGGATGGTGCAATGATAAAGAGATCGTGCAGTTGTTCTTGGAGCTCTTCAGTTACTACCAGCCCAGTGTATATAGTATAGTGACAGATCTTTACCTTTCCAAAGGCAACAGCCAGTTCAAGTTACACAGACAACAGATACAAGATATGAAAGCTTTCAGTGTATTCATACCCACACTTAAAGAACAGTTACCCATTTAAACAGGATGGGATTATTTTGTCTTTGTTTTGCTCAATTGAATTGCAGATTACTTTCAGAATTTCTGTAAGTGGTGGTTAGTTTCCAAAGATGGCAGCTGGCAAGTGGTTTGCTTTCAAAGATGGCCTAAGTAGAAGGGGCTTTCTAAGTTAAGGAAACTGATTTATGTGAATATAATACTGAAATACCAGGGGGTTTGGAGGAAAGAGTCCAGCTGAAAATAATTGACTGGTATTAAACCAAATGATAATAATTTGCATCTTTGTAGAAAGCTTTTCATATGTTTTTGAAATACCTGAAATGTGTGATCTCAGTAAAGAACAAATACCAGGAGATTCCTCAAGAACTAAGCCCAGAAACTGCAAGTGATGCCCTGGAGTCACTGATAGTTCTGTGGGCATGAAATCTTTGTCTCCAGAACCCCAAAAATGTTTGTTTATTAGTCAGACTCTTCAGAGCTGCACCTCATTTGTATAATGCATAATAATTGTGAGACATTCTGCTTTCATAGTACTGTATACTGTTCATTTAGGAAAACACTAAGGAGATTGCAGATCCCAGATATAGAAGAACAGGAAAAGACCAACTCAGTTCAAATACTTCGACCTGCTCCTGTTCATCTTTAGAATAGTGGACCTTTTATAATATTTATGATAATAATGGACCTTTACTTTATCTTAAGCTACTGTGATTGCTAGCTTCAACCTTCCTTTATTTTCCATAATGAAACTATGGAACTTTCTAAATAGGGGAACAGTGGTTAATTCTTTCAACCATGGCATGATAGATTATTTCAGTCTCACTGAAGATTTTTAATACAGTGATGTGTTTATGTTTCTGCATTAAAAGATGTTTAAGCAATGAATATTTGCACTCATTCATCTTATCATATTTGCTTCCAGTGCATAATTTGCTGTCTATGCCTTTCCTAACTAGTCCTAGAAGATTGTATGCCAGTGCAGAAGAGTTTGGAATATTAGAGCTATGTAGCTAAAGATGTTTCTCATGGCCATGGGGATTGATTTTTTTGTTGTTGTTTTTTTTTGCCTATAACTATAGTAATACAGTCTGAGCCCCTTCAGAGCAAGAGCTAGAAAACACATAACCCAGGGGTTTTCCTTGTATGCTTTTGATGTGTTATTTTAATAGTCACATTATGTTTAGCATGACACATTCAGCATCAGGGACAGCAGCCTGGGCAAGCTCAGTCCAGTCAGGACAGACTAGGCACAGAAGAAGAGCAAGGTGCAGGTGAAGGGACCAATGGTTCAGTGTGGTACAAAAGGCCATAGCAGATGAGCCTGTGTCCACTCAGGTGAATACTCAGTACTGCAGACAAAGAAATGTTTGAAGTTTGAAATGTCACGACTCCTGATACACAGATAAACATTGTCAATAACTATGCTAGATGGTTATGTATTGTTTTTTTTAAGGTAGAACCATTTTATTCTGTAATTTATCAAACTTTTCCTTATATTTTAGTACATCCAGTTCTAGTAGTTACCTAAGTTATAACTGCTACTTCTGTGGTTATAGGAGATTTTGTAATAAGTTAAACTGATTTACAGTAAGGGAAAGAAAAGTCATGTGCACCCATGGCAAGTGACCGTCTTCGTGTCTGTTTCCAGAAGCAGAAGTGTAAGGGGTACATTCATCTTTTGTTAAGAAGAGGCAAAGCTGATCATTATGTCTTTTTCTGAATGGTGGGAGTATTGTTGTACTTTCCCTGTATAGACTTGGTTTATTTAAACTTAACATTTATGTAAACTACCTAAGTGTTTATATTAAAGAAAATGAGGGAAATTCACTTTAATTCCTCACTTGAATACTATTGCAGCAAAGTTTTTGATGTTGCTGTATGTCTTCATTATAAATTCAGATGACTGGGGTCTGGTCACAACACATTTGCCCTCTAGTGTAAACTCAACAGTTTCAGGCTTCTTGTACAGCTAAAGCCAAATTCAGTACCTGTTGATACCTTGAAGAACAGTGCTCTTTAGATGGGTACTGTGTTCACGTTAGCCATGGTTTCAAAAACCTATTTGATTTTTTGCAGTAAAGCAGACTCCTGTATTCCCATAGCCATCAGCACCAGGCAGTGGTTGAAGAGGCTGGTAACTTGTCCTGGCAGTGTGATTGTAGTTTGTTTAATCACAAGGCATATTTTCAACAAATAGTTAATACTACGTATAAGGGATAGCTAATAGTATTTCTACTTGGAAAACCTTCATTTCACTATGAAATTGCATATCTGCAAGTGCAGTTACATAAGGATTGGTGGTATGGGCTGTCCTCTTAACACTTCAGGCAGACCTAGCTTCAGAGTACCAGGAGCCAGCTGCAAGGATTGCTGGATGAAATCTCAAGCCCAGATTAAACAAGTGGCAAATACATTTTAGAGGAGCTGGTCTGCAGTAAAACAAACCTGGTTGTGCTAGCAGGATTTGAGCTCTGAGGGAGCATCTTCATACAACATCCAGCTCAGTTTTCACCCACAGCTATGCAGGGCACTGTGTGAACATGCCATTTTAGGATTCCCCTCACATAGCTGGGAAAAGATCTGATTTCTTTGAACCATCAACTTTCTGCACTGAAATTCTTGAATCTGTGGTTCATGAAACATCCTTTCTAGGAGGCTTCTTTTCTAGGACTGGAATGAAAGAATGGATTGCCATCAAAGTTTCTAGTGTTATGTTTCTGCACTAAATATGTATTATGTTAAAGGACCTTTCACTGGTGCTCAGATTAGAAATTACATACGGAATATTGTTCCTGTTGTTATTCCCTGCTGAATTTCTCCATCTGGTAATATTGCTGTTCAGGAAGTTATAACATATGCATGTAACACTTGTAAAAGCCTGAAATGGGTAATTTGATTGTGCTACTACAACAATAGTAGTCAAGCATTCCTGTCTGCAGTTGGCAGCTTTAAATTATTGTCATTGTTGTAAATCACACAAGGGGATTGTGGGAAAAAGAGCTTTCAGCTTTTCATTTTTCTGTCCAGTGATCTAAGGGAGAACAACTCACAGCCATCTGTCTAATAGACTGCAGTGGTGCTTTACAGACCATTACTCTCAGCAGTTTAGAATACAAGTGGGAAGAAGATGCCTGAATATTGCAGAATCTTTGGGATTGTAGTGTTTCTCACTACACAAATTTGTAGTTGATAACTGAATCCACCTTTCTATGTAGCTTCTGCATAAGGGTGCCCTGGCAGTTTTCCATGTTAGGAATTGTGCATGTGTTATACATATGCATAATTAGCTCATCAGTACCAGAAAGGACAAGAGCATTTTTTATGAGCTCTTTGCTGTATGAGGGATGCTTCCCCTTTTTACCTTTAAAAAGTAGAATCCAACTCCAGCATACCTCAAGTGATGCATGTTGTGTGCTTGCATAAGTAGGTGCATCTGCTGTCATCAGTGTGCAGAGTAGAACCTCAGAGCTACCTGTACACACACTTTGGACAAAAGGAGAAAAAAGATGCTTTATAGATTTCAAGCAATCTGTAGAGGGAAATAAGCATTAATTTAAAAATAAAATTGTAATACCTCTCATTTTCGAACTTTTGGTGTTATTCTTCAGACATTGCCCGTGGTGTTTTCATCCGTGGGGCTAAGAAGCAGGCTGTTACCTGAAAGTCTTGTTCCTGGTGTAGATGCTATGCACTTGCTATACAGCAACTTTGGGGCCCTTGTGTTTAGTTGATAAATGAATGCATTGCTGACTCAACATACACCTCTACTACATTGTTTTCCATATCTAAAGTGAGGGAAGCTTATATTAGTAATGTCAATATCATTATTCCTGCAGCTGAAGTGCCTGGCATTTGGGTTAGTGTTCTTTGTGAGTTATAAGTCACTGTTGGTTCTTACCACTGCCCTGATCCTTCCTGTAGCATTTGTACTGCTTGAGCACATCTTATGGCTATAATGTGTATATATGTCAGGATATCTGAGATGCCAGTATCTACATCTGTCACAAAAAATGGGAAATATTCTGGGGTTCCTACTCCCCTGTTTCTGCCTATCACACAGCTATAACACAATTCAGCAAGCAGCAAAGTAACTGATATGTTTGATGAATCACAGGCCAGCGTAGTTTTGTTCTTAGTTTGGAGAAGGCTAAGGTGATTTAAAAACATTAGCTGTTTGTGCTTAAACAAAGTGCAAGCCGTGGTAAAATCCATTATGATTGCCCTGACCTACTGTTATTTTGACATCAAATAAAGTAACAAGTAACTTTCAATAAAAAACTCCATATTTCACATGGACTTTACAAATTGACAACATCTTTAATAGGACACCAAACAAATTTGCCCTGGTGTTCTTTTGTGCTCCTTGTTAATTAAAAAAAAATTTTTTAAAAATTGACCTTCAGTTGTATGAAATCTTGTGCTAAAAATTTTATCAGAAGCTTATGAACTCTAACTTGCAAACTTTGTGTTTTGTAGCAGTAAGAGCTGTCCATGTGATTTGCAAGAATTTTCATTTAAAAAGTTGTGAATATCTTGGAACACGTGAAAAAAAGAGGATTATGATTAACTCAAGTTTTCTTTGGCCTTTAAATGTTAATTTCACTTTCTGAATTCTTTTAGCCTTTTACAATTATATTTAGGTTGAATTCTAAGTATAAAATATGTCTTTAAACAAATATTGCCTTTATTGTTTAACTTTGGAGTCAGTGCTAACTTCAGGAGGAAGAAACAAAAGCTTTTTGCAAACATTTTTACAGGTCTGTAAAATTCAGTTTTAATTTACAGTTATTGTCAAGTTATCCCAAACTGTATTTGTGTGGCAAGAGAAATGGATTTGAAGTGAGAAACAGCAGAAGCATTATCCTCAGCCAGCAGGTTTTACGTATCAGTGAAGCTGATATTTCTGGGTGAAATTTCCAGAAGATACAGGAGAAGGACGGAGTACTGTGAGCGGAGAAGTAAGCAGCCACAGAAAACAAGATTTCTGGAGTGAGGTCAGAAGAGTGAGCAAAGACAACTGAGGGTGGAATCACGATTCTGAGTTTAGTTCGTAACAGATCTTGAGAAACTTCATTGAGTTATAAAAGATCCGTCCTTCAGAGTCAAGGACCCAGATTGGAGAATGAGACAACCAGTGAATGCAAGTGCTGTGTTTAATGAGTTTGAGTGGGAAATTATGGAAGGAATCATGATAGTTCTCGGCTGACAGGGCAAAGAATTTTGTGAGATGAGAAACCCTGAGCACATTTGTATTGGAAAGGGAGAGGCAGAGATAGTAGAAGGTCGGAAGAAAGCCTGAAGGAGAGGAAGAGAGGAGTATTAGGACAGAGGGCAAGAGGAGGGAGTGGATAAGAAAAAAATGTGCATCCGCTTTATACTAGAGAGAAATCTTAAGCATTAATCCATTCCTTTCTTCCTTCCTCAAAAATAAAAGAAAGCAGAGGGAAAAATCTTAGATTAATTCTTCTGGCTGTTGAGCTCATGGCAAAATTGGGATGGTTGCCTATCTGGAGAAGTTGCTAGATAGCTGTCTGCTGTCGTTTATCTGGGCTGCTTGAGATCTCTTGGTAAGCAGAAGATTGATGTGTCCCATAATTATCTTCCCTTTCCTGTGTTGTGCCTCAGAATGACCTCAGTGGTGGGACAGACAGTGAACATCAAGTTCTTTCAGTACTCTGAGGATGCCTTGCCTAATGAGACCAGACACTTTTGGAATACCTGGCAAAGAAGCTGGACCTCTGGTAGTCTTGTCCTTACGCTTTGGCAGAGCAGCACTACACAGTCTGTCTAAATGAAGCTATCCTTGAGTCATAGAATCGTAGAATCACCAGGTTGGAAAAGACCTCTTGGATCACTGAGTGTGACCATTACTGTCTGCCACTAAACCATGTCCCTGAGCACCTCATCTNATTTCCCACCTCTCTCTGGACCTGGTCATCCAACCACTTTTCCACCCAGGAGAGTGTGTGCCTGTCCAGTCCAGAGGCTGACAGTTTCCAAAGCAGAATGCTGTGTCAAAGGCTTTGCTGAAGTCCAAGAAGATACATCCACAGCCTTTTCCCCACCCAGTAGGAAAAGACCTTGTCACAGTTGGCAATCAGTTTAGTTTGGCAAGACCTGCCTTTTGTAAACCTGTGTTGACTGGGCCTGATCACCCAGTTCTCTTGTATGTGCTGTATGATAGCACTCAAGATCACCTGTTCCATGACTTTCCCTGGCACTGAGGTCAGACTGACAGGCCTTTAGTTTCCTTCAAATCCCTCTTATAAATGGGTATAACATCAGCCAGCCTCTAGTCCAGTGGAATTTCCCCAATCAGCCAGGACTGATGGAAGGTGATGGAAAGGGGTTTGGCCAGCACATCCGCCAGCTCTCTCAGTATTCTCGGATGGATCGCATCTGGCTGCATAGACTTGTAAGTGTCTAATTGGCCAAGCAAGTGTCTAACCACCTCCTCTTGGATCATGGAAGCTTTGTTCTGCTCCTGAAGCTCCTGGGGATGTACACAGAGGGAACAAATTTCCTTACTATTAAAAACTGAGGCAAAGAAGGCATGAAGTACCTCAGCCTTGTCGTCATCCTTTGTCACAGTTGTTCCCTTCACATCCAGTAGTGACTGAATATTCTCTCTGGTCCTCCTTTTACTACTGATGTATTTACAGAAAGATTTTTTTATTATCTTTAGCTGAACTGGCCAATTTGATCTCTGGTTGGGCTTTAGGCCTCCTGGTTTTACCTCTGCACAATCTCACTTCTTCCCTGTAGTCCACCCAAGACATCTGTCCCTTCTTCCAAAGTTCATAGACACTCCTCTTCTTTTTATGTCCACACAGATCTCCCTGCTCAACTAAGCTGGTTTTCTTCTCTGCCGACTTAATTTTCCAGCACATGGGAACAGCTTGTTCCTGCACTGCCAGGATTTCCTTCTTGAAGACTACCCAACTCTCTTGGACTCCCTTGCCCTTAAGGACTGTGTCCTATTGGACTTTATCAAGCAGCCTTCTGAACAGTCCAAAGACTGCCCTCTGGAAGTTCAGGGTGGCGGTTCTGCTAACCACCCGTCCTCACCTCTCCTAGAGCTGTGAATTATACCACCTCATGATCACTTTTCCCCATCACTTTTGAGTCATAACTGGCATGGGAAGAGCTGACCTGTGGGTTGTTCTGGAGGCGGACTGTTGCTTAGTGATGGCAGTGCCATCCTGTAAATTGTGTTGCTCCAGTTTTGATTTCTCTTGCTTGTTTTGAAATTAATGTGCAGATCTCAATACATGACATCCAGCCTTCTCGGTGATGTTTTGTACCCTACCAGGCTTTTCTGGTCTCCCTTCTTACCATGCCTACACAGTTATCCTTGTCCCTTTGAAGTACATATACATAGCAAATAATGTTTTATTAATGTCCTCATTTCTCTCCATGTTTCATTCCAGCCTCTTCCTGGTCTGTTTTAGACCACCACTCTTAGTTATTCTGAAGCATAGTCATTGTCATTTGAGTTCTGTCTTACACTGTCACAGCTGAGTTCATCTGTGCTTGTTCAAGTATGTCTTCATTCATGCAGTACTTTCATGCAGATCTCTGTCAATAGACAGAGATCATTCTCAGAAATATAACAGGTCCCTACACACCAAATTCTGTTCATCTGGCAGTTTGAAGATGCTTAGGAGCCATTCATCAAGAGTATGAATTCCTTTTGAAAGACAAGCCTGAGGCATATGACAAAGTATGATAGAATCAGTAAGGTTGGAAAAGACCTCCAAGGTCATCCAGTCCAACTGTCAGCCCAACACCTCCATGCCTACTAAAACATGTCCCTAAGCACCACATCTACACTTTTTTTTGAACACTTCCATGGAGGGGGACTCCACCACATCCCTAAGCACCTTGTTCCAATGTTTCAGCACTCCTTCAGTAAAGAAAGTTTTCCTAATATCTCATCTAAACCTCCCTTGGTGCACCTTGAGGCCATTTCCTCACATCTTGTCACTTGTTACTAGGAAGGAGACCAACACTCACCTCACTACAGCATCCTTTCAGGTAGTTGTAGAGAGTGATAGTGTTTCCCCTCAGCTTCCTTCTCTCCAGGCTGAACAACTCCAGTTCCTTCAGCTGTTAGTCATAACCATTTCTCTCTAGACCCTTCACCATTGTTGTTGCTGTTCTCTGCACAAACTCCAGCCTCTCAAAGTCTTTCCCAAAACTCAGCATAGCATTTCAGATGGAACCTCACCAGTGCCTAGTAGAGGGGGACAGTCCCCTCCCTGGTCCTGCTAGCCATGCTGTTTCTGATACAAGCCAAGATGCTATTGGCCTTCCTGGCTGTCCGAGCGCTCTGCTGGTTCGTGTTCAGCCAGCTGTTGATCAACACCCCCAGCATCTTGTCCTCCAGGCATCTTTCCATCCTTTAACATTGCATGAGGTTCTCGTGACACAAGTGCAGTTCTTGGCAACTGGCCTTGTTAAAACTCATCCTGTGGCCTCAGCCCGTTGATCCATCCTGTCCAGATTCCCCTGCAGAGCCTTCCTACCCTCAAGCAGATCATTGCTCCTGCCCAACATGGTGTCTTTTAGAAACTTACTGAGGATGCACTCAATCCCCTCATCCGGATATTGATAAAGATATTAAAAAGGGGTATGACATGTAACTGTACATGCTGATCTTGATGTATCCTGTAGACATTGTGGCAGTTGGGTCATACTGAAGGAGGGTCTCATTACAATGTAACAAAANGGGACATGGTTTAATGACTGATAGGAATGGTTGGACTCAATGATCCCATGGGTCTTTTCTAACCTGGTAATTCTGTGATTTTATGAAGAAGGAGGATAGGCTGCTAGCCTGGTGCTTGATAATTGCTCATCTACTTAAATTTTCAAAGGAATTCTGTTCTTTGTTGAGATGAAACTCTTCTGCTTTCTCCTGATGGCCCTCACTTCAGCCAAGGTTACAGGAATGAGTTGCATCTGGCAGGAAAAACTAGTGAGGGAAAAATCGTATTCTGTGATTTGGCTTTCACAGACAGATGGGTACAGCTGATTCATTCTCTCTGCTCGGCTCTGTAGAGCAAGTTAATACTTAAAAACAACAGATTTATGGCATAGAAATTGCAGCTTGCTTTGGTATTCTTGTCTGACTTTATGTGATAATTTTCTGTTTGGAAAAAAGCACTCACTGAGGTGAGAAGCACTCTCAGCTTCTTGACCCAAGAGTCGAGTCACTGGANAGAGTAATTGGGGACGGTTTTTTTTTTTTTTTTTTTAGGTCTCTGAATAATCAGCTACCAGAGTTAGAAACATTCATAAAAGAATCAAATTATTGATTGCTCAAAAGTTACAAGTTATAAAATTACCAGCGCCCTAGTATCAACACGTGGTCTGAGGATTTAGTGCTACTTTAGGAGACAAAGCACTATGCAGATCACATAAACTTTAGTTTATCTGTGCATTTTTTTTCAGATCTGTGGCCAAATGTTGAAATGATACTTTTATCTTTATAACCATTGTTGTCATTTTTCAGTTTGACTATGATAGATTCTTGCTGCCCTGGCAATCTAAATGCTGTCCACTGTTCTGATTCATTATTTTTGGCAAGGCAAGGTATCATACACAAGAGTTACGGAGAATAAGTTGAATTAAAATTTGCCTGAAATACACTTTTTTAAAAAAATAAGCAATATTTCTTTTCAAGATAAATTGTTTTTTATCTGCCTAGATCACTTGTTTTCATTCTGGGCTTGGTATTTTATTTTTTAAAATTGTATCCAGTTTTTATTTCCAGAAAACTGACTTTATTTTTTCTTTATGCCCAGTACAGAACTGCTTCCAGAAATAACAACTTGTCAGTAATCTTTCCAAAGACTCACAGTGTAACAAAATGAAACAATTGATCCCTGAGTCTAGATTCTTAAACACTGACAAGATAAATTAGAACTTCATTAAATTAATGATTCAGTAATTAAAAAGGAGGATTCAGAGGAAAGGCTTAGAAAAATTGATGATATATAAATGAACTCTGCATTAAACTTGCCATTAAGCAGAAGAACAATGAGTCATAAATTGCATTTGTATAAATGCACATGCTTTCTTTTGGGAGACAGTAATTATTACACCCAGGAGCATTCTCTGGAGCATCTCCCACTCAGTTACTGTCAGCATCAATTAGTGCATTATGATGAAAACATCTGAAATGATCTGAGGTTAAAAAGAAAGACTTTAAAATTTGCTATAGGCTTTCCTGTTGTAAATAGTTTGGAGGCATCGATAACTGGCAGCTTTTTTTTTATACAGAAGCAATCAGATTTACAAACGTGTTAGTAAACACACCTTAGAAATGCTAGAAAAGTAGCATTCATTTTTTTAATGATGTAATTTAACATCAAGTTATAAGTGTGTCATAAGGAAGTTATTAGAGATTATCTGATTTGGCATATGATGATGTCTTCAGGGCTCCCTTGTCATATCTATATACTGAAATGGGAAGAGGAAGCACTCTGCATTTCTTTTAATTTAAAGTGTTAAATGAGTTTATCTGATGTTCTTTTGTAATTACTCGGCATTTCTGTCACGTACTGTGTAACCAAACATGAGTGAACTGCTGAGAAGTACTTATATGTCATATTACATAAGTTTATCTACGTAAATACTTAAGTACATTTATATTCCTAATATAGTCTCTGTTGGCTACAGACTGGAAACTAACTGAATCCTGCCATCAGTGCTGCTCTTGCCAACCCCTGAAAATAGGCCTCTTTGAATTCCTGAGTCTGATTTAAGATTGTTGATTTAATATTTTTAGAAGAGAGAACGAGCCTAAATCAGTGGAGAAGTAATTGGCTGA
>WAAB01013576.1:21760-34928 GCA_013389865.1 Piaya cayana | reverse complement strand
GCAACCGTGTCAGGGGGTGCACAGCAAGTCACAGTAAGTCTTCCAAGAAAATCATGTTGTTTTCCTCCTTTGTCAATTCATTATCACATTTCTTATTATTAGCATGCCACGCAATACGAGTCATAGCACTATGGCTACTACCTCTAGGAAGGACCAACTGCACATACTTTTTATACACAAGTCATTTTAGCACAGCAGCAAGAACCTTTCCAATTGCCATCACACTGAGATCTCGTGTATGATGATGGTGTTGACTCAAATCATGGTTTATGCATGGGACATGGGGCCTAAATATTTCTAAGCTAAGACTACCAAAATTCAGGTAATCCAGTCCTTTTCCGATGCAACCACACAAAGTCAAATCATTCTTTAGAGGAATTTTAAAATGCAGCAGAACAATTTACTGTAGATGGAGTGGATCAGCGAAGCTGAACAGCTTTGAGAATAACAATATTTAGATTGATAAAAGTAGGTTTGAAAGGTATATGCTCCAATTACTGCCCACTCAATTTATGCAGCTATAACTCTTACCCACATTTTACTTGGCACATACAAAATCCAAAATCCAAAATTCACTGTTTTCACTGGTAACAAACATTTTACCAGATGGTCACTTAAGCAAGTGTATTTGCTTGCTGATACAGAAACTTTGCAACTACTACATTTTTATAACACTGACATATTTATAAACCTAAAAGCTGTTTCAGCTCTTTTATGAAGTCCAATATTGTATAATTGATGCTGCAACAGAATTGCCAGTTTCAAAGAGAGTAGATCTAATACATTTTGGTCTAAAGCTTTTCCCTCTATGCTTAAAGATTTGCAAGTCTGAGTGCATTAGAAAAAATGACTATCAATGCTTTGGAATGCTACTAACAACATAACCATTGCCTGTAGGCTTCCTTCCAATATGCAGAGATTTAGAGTACACAAAGAGGTGTGTATGTCTTTCTACAACACTTTTGGACTGGACAACAGCAGATCAGAGGGTATACATCCAAAGAAGAACCTGCCAGGCATAAGATAGTCTGCTTACTCCTGGTTTAACATCGCAGTCAGCTTCTATGCTAAACATCTCAAGCGTAGGAGTGGTAATTAATTTTCAGGGGAATAGTTCAGATGGACCCGCTCAGACAGAGTCTGATCCAGCCAAAACTGAACTCATCTATGACATTAGGTTTGCCCCGCACAGCTCATGCTGAGACACTGGCAAGCTGACAAACATAAGTCTCATCACAAAACTTACCAGACTTCAAAGACAAAGGATTTGCCATGTCCAGACATGCATATGTTTTCACAATAGGTTCTCAAAGTTTTCTCTAAATGGCACAGAAACATCATCTACTCAAAAGAGAGGAATAGAGTGGATTATCAACAAAGCTACTTTGTAGAAAGTTTATAGTGGTAGGACAAATAAATTGATACACATCCATCCTATGAAGTCATGCTTTACTTAATGGATGCCTATTATCAGTGGATAGGGTTTTTTTAAATGTAGGATTCTCTGTGCAGTATAATTAAGTGGAGCTAACTGGTAGCCTCCATTAAGTAAAGCATGACTTCATAGGATGGATGTGCATCAAAGTATTTGTCCTACCAGTATAAAATTTCTACTTTTACTTTCTCGTGCACTTAATCTTCAGTTACTAAGAAAAAAGCTTGGAAAAAGGGGTTTCAAAAACCCTGAAAATATGATTTGCACACTAAACCAGTAAAAGCTCATTATAAAGACAGGGACAAGCAGTGTTATTTGGACTCTTTGTGTCAGCTTGAAAAGACATAGCTCAGAAAGAAACAGGAACAAACCAACCACCCAACAACAATAAAAACAAAGAAAAAGAGCATCAATCTCTTTCTAACAGGGTTAGCAGGCTTCACGCAACTGTTCAAACAGATGAAATCCACATTAAATGGAATTTATACACTTGTCTATCATAAAAGAGTCTAAAATCAATGTCCAACGCACTCTTTTACAGTGATTTGTGGAGGAAATCTGATCTTCCATTTTAGTCTGCATATCATTACCATTTTCCTGTGGTAAGCCTGGTTCTCTTATTCTCATGCCATACGGTAAATCAAACTCACAACTGAAGTAAGTAATCATAATCACAACAGACTGACTGTAGGAAGACTTCAAAATAGGCAATTCCTGTTTTCCAGTATAGATCTGTGCATTATCTCTATTTAAATATTTATTTATTTTAGCTAATATTAATTACTATTTAACTCCAAATTGCATTCCTTTCCTGGCAACAGTATAGCTTCAGTTTAAAGTGTATTCAGTAAATGTTTTATTGTTCAAGAACCTGCTCTCTCTAGGAGCACCCTCAGCGATATGACAGAAACAAAATTTGAGAAAAACCTTTAGGATGCAAAAATTTGAAGCCACTTCTTTTAGCTACTTATTTTTCAACACAATATCTGAAGGGAAAATACAGAAAGAATTTATGGGTGTACTGAGCCAAAGAAATTGTTCACCTCAACAACTGAATTTAAAGCCAAATTATAATATTCAAGACTTACACTTTGAGTGCCCTTAGTTAAAGGGTAACAGTCATCTTTTTCTATTCTGTTTTGTGTCATCATTCTCTCTCTCTCATAGATACACAGAAGAACTGTAAATCTCCAGGAACTTAACAGGCAGCAAACATTTCTTTTGTCTTTACATTTCTCTATCTGTTCTCTCCTCATCTCCTTTCTACGCCAATATACATTTGTAGCCATTTTTCTTTTCTAAATGAATCGGATAAACAGAATGTATGATATGCTTTTTTGGTGGGCGTTAATATTTACTATTATCATTAAATCATATAGTTTACTACGTTATGTGCAAGGATTACTTCCAATAAAAATATATAATCTAAGAAAGTCTTAAGTGGTATAACAAATGGGTATTTTAATTTCTCAGGAAGACATTCGAGGATCCTTCCCCTCAGTAAGTTTTTTTTTTCTTTATATTCAGCCTACTTTTTGCCATTATTGTTAGTAATTAGTGATTTTTTAATACTATTGTTGTATAATTACATTATCATACTAACATTGTTTTGATGCTTATATTCTTGTACTACTCATAGAATGTTATGGTTCCCTAACTCCCAGGCATCACTATTAACTATTACTTCTTATTCCGAGGTAGAATTTAAGAGATTTCTTAAATGGACCAGAAGTATGTTGGTAAGATTTTTACAAAAATTTAATTCAAAATATTATCTCTTATGATCTGAACATGTGCAATACATACATTAGGCTTATAAAATCATGAAATCACCAAGGCTGGAAAAGACCTTTAAGACCACACATTGCAACCATCAGCCCAACACCATTTTGCCTATTAAATCATGTCCTGAAGGGCCTCATCTATAGGTTTTTTAAACATCTGCAGCAATGGTGACTTCACCACTTCCCTAGGAAGCTGCTTCCAGTGCTTGACCACCCTCAGTGAAACCTCTCTACTGCCCTATAATTGTTATTCCCCTCTAAATGTTTTTAAATGTGTTTCAATTTGCCAACACAGCATGGCAGTCAGATACAACACAGCTGTTAGAAAGGTCTTCAAGTTTCTAGATGCAGCTGAAAGTACCGTTTGCATGCAAACTACTGTCATCTTCAGAGCAGATACAACCAGGATTACAGTGTCCACTTCTGCACTGTACGCTCATGCTCATAAGGTGCACACACATGTGACTGAGTCTACTGCTATGGAGTTAAATGTTATTTTTATATTGATATATTAATTAGTACTTTTGAAAGCAGACTCTCAGTTTGTTACGTTATGTCAATCTTTCAAAGCTCACTATTTTTTCCTGATGATGATGTATTACAGCCAAATATCTCTCACTACCAACTTTATTCCAGCTGCTTCAAACCCCTTCTTACCTTTATAGCATAATCTTAATATTAAATACTGTATTTACCAAATCCTAATATGGAAATTGGGAGAGGGAATCATCCACAGTTCAAAAGGAATATCAATATAAAATCCAATGATTCTTTGCATTAAGAACTAATGGCCTTTGGAAGACAAAACTACTTACTTATGCATTAAAGAGGCAATATATTTACATTCTCCCAGTCCATCAGTTTTTTCATAGAATCATAGAATAATCAGGTTGGAAGAGACCCACTGGATCACTGAGTCCAACCATCATCAAGTCCATCCACATAAACACTTCAAGTGTCTGAAAACATACTAAAAATAATAGCCTTCTTTGTTATTTTCTGGGGCTTTTTTAGATTATCAAATTACAACTCTCTTCAGTATACTTCCTAAAAGTTGAGGTTTCAGGAAGGAACAAAGACTTACAAAGCATCAAGCTATTTATTTCAACAATGAGTTATTAGTATGTTTACAGTAACTATGCATGCAAATGTGAAGGCAACAGTTGCACAACCACAAAATTCAACATGGTGATGGTCCAAATGTCATCTGTCACTCACACGTAACAGACAAGACGTTCACCTGAAGTCTAGTCAGCTCTCTTTACTGAAGTTTTATTTAAAAATCAGTGCTTTGTTTTTAGATCACAGTAATTTAAAAAATAGTGTTCTCACACACCACAGTATTACACATCACCTTCAAACAGTGTCACAATTAAAAGCAGTTTTACTAAGAAAATTTCACAGGTTAATCTAAGCACTTGTGTGACAGGGAGCTCTATTTTTCTTCCTCAGGCTTAAAGCATTGTCCTAGGTTTCCATATTTTACTTCATTTCATTAAGATACCATCACTGGAAAATAAAGCATTAATTATAAAAATACATGGCTTATAAAAAGTTAAAATAGATTGACACTTTATGGAAAAGCTAATATCCTCCCCAAATGCATTTAAACCAGCTACAATTGCACCAGCATTTTCAGGGAGGTTGTATTAAAAAAAACAATCTATCATCTTTGTCTTAACATGTCACCAAAAATTTTCTGTGGATTCTGTCTTACGCTCAACACAACAGTCTGCAAGAGAAATGGAAAACTGCAATAACCATTCTACAATGATTTCCTTTAGCATGCTATTCCAGCTGCACCAAAGTTTCAAAAATTTCAGCTAGGTGGAATTTTGATATACTGATGTAAAGAACAATAGGTGGTGTCTGATGTCTGACTGGAAGCAGAGCTTAAAATGAAAAAAAGTAGGAAAAAGCAGTTCCTTCTCATGCTTACTTTGAAGAGAAGACCATACCCAGTCCTTTAAGTCTATAGATCTTAATATGAAAGACAGTACAATATCACTACATAGGAAGAAAATTTTGGAGAAAAATGGCTATTTAGTTAATAGCCATCACAACTTCTGATCTGAAAACTCCAAGCAAATTTTCAACACACTCTTTGCTGTGTTCCTAATGCAACCAACTTTAGTGATACCATTACACCAGCTGAAGTTGGATGCCTCTACAGCTAGCTGAAGGGAATAGAGATTCAGCAGTGAATGGGGAGACAAGCAATTTTTTAAAGGACTTTGTGCTGTATTTGGGGAGGTAAATAAATACTCCTAGCAGCTAGTGAAAGAAATACAAATTCATTGTGGCAAGGATAAAAGCCTCTCATGTGAGAGTTGTAGAGCCGCAGTTGCTTCCCTATAGAACCAACGAAAAAATAAGTCATTCACCAATATGAAAGCAGCAAATGCTATGACAGTTAAGAAATCCCTACCTGCACTTCCACATAAAATTCTACCATTTCATCTTTTCACAGTTAGAGAACCTCAAATAACTGAAAGACAGAAGTTGCAGAAACAGAAAAATCATTCAACTCCCTTTGCACCTCCCTTGCATCATGTTTTAATTCCCAACCATGATTCTTCTTTGTGTAAGCAAACTGTAATTGTTTTCTTTCATGTTTCAGTGGGAATAGAATGAGACCCAAAGCTGCTCCATTATAAATGCTGCCCGTGCCTGACTTCCGCCAACCATTTGAGATAACCTCTTTGTACCTGAAACATTTTCAAATCATGTGAACGCCTACACTGCCTGTTCCATTATTTTAATTCTGGCACAAAAGAGGTCACAGAGCAGCTAAAACTCGTCATGACTCTGCAGACAGCTAAAGGTTGTATCTCCCTATATAAAAAAGGGCTGAGCTCTTAGGAAATACATCACTTACTGCTATTGAATCTTTTTCTTTTTTTTTTTTTTAACACAAGTCTGTCTTTGAAAAGCCCTATTACTTGTTTCACTGTTGGCAGTAAGACTAGAAATTCCATTATCAGTGGTTTCCAAAATATTGTTAACAAGCCTGGAGTATAACTCATGCAAATAATTTTAATTTTGAAAGTATTTTTACTCTGTTAAGGATAATATATTCCCATTTAGTTTCCTTGATGGTAAAAGCCACCAAGAAGAGATGGAGCCAATCAAGGAAGAAGCAATTGCTTTTCTGTTGCTGATGGGACAACAACTTGGAGCCAGTCAAGTTTCCACTGAAGCATCAGAATGCTGACATGAAGAACAGCACTGTTAACTATCGATTCCTGTCAATCACAAAGCAACTTTCTGAAAAACTGTTTAAGGCTTCACCCACCCAAGCCCCAGAAATGCTACAGCAGTATTTTAAAACAGCATGCACCATTAAGCTTGAAATTATACACATATTCATTTTTGTCTGAACCACATAAGTGAACAGACCATGATGAGAGAATCAAATTTGATGGTTAAAAGATTCACTGATTACTATGAATTGTCAGTATTTAATTAAAATACTTTTCCTCAGCCAAGAAGGTCATTACTTTCTAATGGGAGTTGGAACACTTCGTTGCACTCTCAGTTGTCACCACATCTTTGGCACACTAATCATTTCTCTCAAATCAACTATGTTTGCACTGGAATTGTGTTGCGCATGTAAAAATAATTAGAAAATTTCTGAAACTGTTATCCTGCATCACTCAGTTCTGCTATTTAAATGCCATAGGCTTAATTCTGGGAGGAGGAGAGGGGCACATAAAGTATCCTTTTTTGTTACACAGAGTTATACTTGAGAAGGAGCTAGAGTTTTGGGGGGTTTTTTATCAGTTTGTGTAAGCACAACTAACAGTCTACCTACGGAAGCTTGAACAGTACCCAAAATGATAGTTACACATGCATATCAGATAGCTGAACATCTCATCTGGGACCTTTGATGTTGCCTCACAAAGCCGGCTGCCTGGTTACACAAATTTATGGTGATTGAGCGTTCAAACACCCCAGTACACATGAATAATTGGTGGATCTGTGAAGAAATAATTTTGCTTTAAATGACTGTAAAGTAACTACCTTGCTGCCAGGGCCACCATCAACCCTGCATCTAGGGCAGTGCAGAGTCAGCAGCCCACTCAGAGCTACCACCTTTCCATTGTGCTCCTCATCTGAGCAATGTGCTGCCTGGCACCCCCTGCACAAGGGCAGCCTGGCACCTCGATTCACGCACAGCATCACCGCTATCCAAGGAAAGGGTCAAAAAGCAAAAGCACAGCTACAGCCCTGAGACAAAGTGCACTGAGTAACTCTCAAAGGAGGAACTATAAAAAAACAGTGCTTGCACTTGTTCCCTGTGACTCTGATACAGGATAGAATCATACAATAGTTTGGGTCAGAAGGGACCGTAAAGCCCATGCAGTTCCAACCTCCTACTCTGGGCAGGGACACCTCCCACTGGATCAGGTTGCTCAGAGCCCCATCCAACCCGGCCTTGAAAATTTCCAGGGAGGGGGCATTCACAGCTTCTCTGGGCAACCTTTGCCAGTGTCTCACCACTTTCACAGGAAAACATTTCTTCCTAATGTTTAATCTAAATCTCCCCTCTTTCAGTTTAAAACCATTCCCCCTCATCCTGTCCTTGCACTCCTCAATAAAGAGCCCTTCCCCAGCTTTCCTGTAGCCCCTTCAAGTACTGGAAGGCTGCTCTAACATCTCCTCAGAGCCTTCCCTTCTCCACCTGAACAACCCAAACTCTCTCATCCTCTTATGACATGGGAGGTGCTCCAGCCCTTTGATCATCTTTGTGTCCAGCTCTGGACTCGCTCTAACAGATCCATGTCCTTCCTACACTACATCTTCATAGCACTCAAGTGTGCTCAACCCGAATCCATGAAACCGCTCTCAATGTTGAGCACATGAACAAACGATTCCTTGGATCACAGCATACACATGAGATGAATGATAACATGAGATTTTCCTCATAGCACCCACATCATCACTCTACTGCAGTTCTCATATATTGTGCAAGGAAAATATCTGGTAAAGAAAAAGTGGATATTTAAGACACAATAATGGACAGCTCCTTAAAAAAAAAAAAATCACCTTTCCCAAACAGGCTGTGCCTAGTTTCTGATGATATTGGGCAGACAGGCACCAGCCAGATTCTTTCAATAAATTTCAAACAAACACACAGCTAATAGAGAATACTGGCATCTACACAAATCATACAGAAAAAAACTCAGAATAGCAATTTTCTTATTAAACATGTATATCTCTCTGGGACACCTATGTTTACTTGGTTTATCAGATGGCAACACTAAACACTAAGAAACTGAAGACGGTATAAAAATCTTTGATTTAAATACAAAAAATGCCAAAGATGGCAAGTTAGTATGATCTTCCTTTAAAATATACATATATTACTTTTAGCACTTATTTTTTTGTCTAAAAGCAGCAACTGAGAAATTTCAAATACTATATACTGTTGGAATCATTATGAAGTGACAGATAATAGGCCAGACTGTACAGCATTAACCCCATCACTGCTTTTGAAAAAAGACCCACTATAAAATCATCTAAAAACAGACTTCAGATTGCCTATCCAGCTAACATGGAGTGGAGAACAAAGATTCTTTCTCCTCTGGTATGATTTAATACTAATATATGTGTGCACTGGCATGAGAAAGCTGTATCTCAAATACTATGCTGTAAAACAATGAAGTAGAAATTTATGCTCCAGTAACACTGGCGAAAATCAGTTTTCTGGGTTTCATTGCTGGTGTTAAGAGGATTTACCTGTTTGCAAATCAGTACTGCTAACAAGATTTATCTCTAACCTGGTTTAAGGTCAAAACATGCTCACACATCTGACAACATTGCAAAGTAGCCACTATTCATTTCTAGATCCAACCTCCTCACCTCTCTTTCCACCTGAAATAAACCAGCTGAATCGAACATAAATATCCTTGGCCACAATTCCTTTTCTAACAGAGATTAAATCTGTAACTGCACTTGAGGATTTCATACTGTAAAATAGCAGGTGATCAATGCCTGAAGCCCGCATGACTGAAAGATGCGGCACTAAAAAAGCACTGGGATTTGAAGAACGATGGGTGGAATGAGAAAGGCACAAAGCTTTCTTCCACCTGTCACATAATGCTGATAAATCTAACCCTGCAGGTCACACCTTGCTGCTGGCTCCCCTGAGCACACTGATCGATACCATCTCTAGTACAGAGTATCTGGCCCAGCTTAACATAGAAAAACTCTTACATACTTATTATGGCTCTTAAATGGAATCAATTCTTGCATTAAGATATCTTAATAATATGAGTAAATTGATAGTTAATAAGAATTTTATCACCTTTTTTTGTGAATTTGATATTGAAAAGATATGGTGAAGGTAATAAACAGATTAGGAAGCTACAATAACTCACTGCAAAATCTGTCAGAATTACACTTTTCTAATCCAAACTACGCTACCTTTCATTTAAATTAACTCTATGGAAGATCAGGGATGAAACTGATTAGAATTTCCTTTCTAAACATTTACAAACTGGCTGCAGATGGAGACTGTGTGTTGGATTCACATTGCCACACTGGGAGGGGAAAAAAAAAAAAAGCACTTTTACACTTCTGCAGTTAACTCCTGAACATTTGTCTGTTTGGTTTATTAAGTTAGAAGTTACTGTCTGTGGTACAACCAAACAAATAGTGCCTGAAGTTGGAACAGCTCTTTCAATTAGCATTATCATACAAACAAGAACATTTGCACTGTGACTGAGTAAGTGGCTGGTGCAGGCAATAAGAAGGACTGCTGTCTGGGGGAGACTGAAGAACGACTGCGGCGTTTGGATGTGACACCCATGCCAGCTCTCCCCACCCACATGCACCCTTTTCCAAAACTGTATTGCATATGCCATCTCAAATCAGCCAAACGTTATCAGTCAGAGGATGCGAAAGTATAAGTGAAGTACCACGAATGGCTGGCTCCTTTCCCTCTCTGCAGCAGAAGGAATCCACAACATCAGAGCTCAAGCAGTGGAAGGTGGAGCTGGAGTGGCTCCACACACTAACATAGTAATGGGACAGGGAAGAGACCCTGACAGTGTTTTGCGGAACCAAACTCTATAACTCTGTTAAGGGTTATAAAGCAGGTATGCGTTTATTCGCCAGCGGGTGCGAGGGGGTAATCCTCCTAACGCGCACACCAGTCTAACAAGCAGATAGATATAGTATGAAGACATGCCTATTCATAAGTGCCTATTACATATTCATGACCTTCCCCGTTCCTTATTATAATTAGATTCGAGAAGCTTCTTCTACACTTGTGCAGGCGCAATGTTGTGGTCTGGGACTCAGGGCTGAAGTCATCTTCATCTTCCTCATGAACTGTCCCCTGAATTCAAACTGTGCGCAGGCGCAGTCTCATCCTGGTTGAGCTGAGCTGTTTGCTGCATTCCAGCTTCAGTCTTATCAACATCCAAGGTCTTCAAGTCCTTTGCTAGCAGACAGTGCGTATTTCAGTAGTCTAAGCTGTTTAAGTTTACTTAACATTTCTGCAGTTTTTCTAACTAATGTTTATGCCCGTACATCAACAGGGACTCACTCACATGTCCCTGTCAACTAGCCCTACACAAGGAGCCTCCACGTTCCCCTCTCCCACCACCATCGTCCTTGCACTGGGACAGCCCACAGGTCAACTCCTCCCCAGTGAAACAAGGGGAAAGGCCAAGACATTAGCCCAGTTCTGGGAAGGGAAGGCACCATCGCATGAAGAACTGCCTCTGAGGGCTCCCCAGTGCTAGGGCACCATCAGGAGGCCACCAACCAAGACAACCAGCCATAGCCAGCACACAAATAAAGCTGTGGCACCAAGTGGCAGCTACATCCAGGACCGAGTTGTTGCAAGGGCTGCTGAATGGGATGCTACACCTCAGACCGCCAAATTTGACAGAGGTTTTAGACAAATGGTCAGTGACAAAGTAGGGCATTTATTTTGGAAAGGAAAGTATAGACTTTTGTTCCCCTCCTTCCAGTCCTAAACAGACAAGCACACACAAAAATATTACCCAAACCATAATGGAAAACCATGAAGTCTTTCCTAAAAGACCCTATGCAGAGCTACAGACTGGGTGAGGTCTGTTTGGAGAGCTGCCAGGAGGAGAGGGACCTGGGGGTGTTGGTCGACAGCCGGCTGAACATGAGCCAGCAGTGTGCCCAGGTGGCCAAGAAGGCCAATGGCATCTTGGCTTGTATCAGAAATGGTGTGATCAGCAGGTCCAGGGAGGTTATTCTCNTAAAAGTGTTCATCTTTTGCAATGGTGAAAGCAGCCAAATAATAAGACACATCCAAGAAAAGGAGTGGAAGGAAAAAGGGAGGGGAATGGAAATGGAGCCTGTAGGGCAGGAAGGCATACAAGAGCTTAAAATGTCATAACCACACATTCAATTAGAATGGAAAAATTTATGTTCCTGATCCTAAAATTACACTACACAGAAGAAATAAAGTAATTCTTAATTTTGATTCTCCGTGTATCCTGACAGATCAAACACAAATTAACTCCAATGGTAGAGTCATTGGACTAGCCAGATTAATCATCCCAAACTGCACAAAGGCACGTACAGGGAGAACCAAGGACACTTTATTCACGCAGCCAGTGTCTGTCTCCTTGTAGGCACTTACATGCCTAAATGTTTAAAGTTTGAATTTTGATATTCAAAATTTTAGACATACCTAATTTTGTTCAGATTGAAAAATATCATACCATGCCCTGGTATTTAATTACACCATCTATTCTATTTATCGGCCTTTAATCCGCTTGTCAAAGCATCCTGTTGTTAGTTGATGGGAATGGTTTGGCTTTGTTTTAATGAAAGACTGGCCAACTCAGTGCCTAATCAAATAGAAAGGCAGCTGCGATACCACTGCATCTTCTCAACAAAAGCGAAGCAGTGTATCTGACAAGCATGAAGACAACAGGGTTCTATCCATTTTGAACATTTACTAGAACTCAAATCAAGTCAGATGGGCTGCTAATCAAAGGGGAAACTGGAGGGAAAAAGAGAAGTCACATAACAACTAGAATTAAAATGCTTTTATAAGTAAATGTATTAAGTTCCTCCTAGTAATCATCATAATTACTGGCAGCAGATAAAGATTGTCTTGTCAGATGTCACAGAAATTCATGCTTTTACAGAATATGATATACAAAACTTTCTCAAACTACCAAATTAAAACCAAAGTAGATTATCTCAAAACAATACATTTGCTACTTTGATCATTCATGTAGGCAACAATGTTATCATGTAATCACTGGTATTGATTTAATTTAATTTGTTTAAAAGTATTACCCTACTTTATCAAATTATTCCTGTGCTGCTGTAAATCTTGTCTGAGGGTTAACTGATCAAAGCATCTTCCACAGACATAGATTTAGAACTGCCTCTAAATTGGAATGCTAACCCTACTGTTAACTCATCTAGGGAAACAGCCTTGATAACTGCATTACTTAATTATTTACGACAGGGCAGGTTTGATGTAACCATAATTTAGTATTTCTCTGAAGAGCTCCAAGCTAGGATATTTTAGTTGACTTAGTGACTAAATGAAACCAAATCTGACTGACAAGGTAGTTACATTGGAGATGTTCAGGTTTTGCAGGAATGGTGGTGTTTTCTAATGTAATGCCTCAGAGCATTCTGAAGAAATAATGGGATCACATTTTTACTTCTTATTGTCTGCTCTGTCTGCATGCTGGGATAGCCACTGGTATGACTTAAGGACAACACTACAGATTAAAAGTGCCCATTCCTTCCTCTGTAATTACATCAGCACATCTCTCCCAGTAAACAATAGAAATGGAGATTGTGAGAATGAATAATGGGATTGGATTCAATGCTGAGGAAACAGAAGCCAGCAGAATCCAGCAATCACTGGCAAACCTGAAAGCAGCAGATAAAGGCTTCTTTCACCCCCCCCCCCCCCCCCTCAGCTTCTTTT
>WAAB01013576.1:0-21733 GCA_013389865.1 Piaya cayana | reverse complement strand
TTTGGTTTTGGGTTTTTTGGGGTTTTTTTTTGCCAAGCCAGAATAAAACAGCCCTCAGTCTAAGGTCACATTTGCATTTACCACACAAATACATCTTGCTTCCATCTCAGCAGCAGTCAATAAGTTAACAGCTGTAACTATCAAAATAAATCAAGCAGCTTTAAATTACAGTAACTCCTGTGACCCTTCAATAGGTAATTCAGCCTTTTATAGAATACTGCTTTCTGCCTGTGAACAGTACCTAACATTTAATTCCAGTTTGACAGACCTGGTTAGTTTTGTTTGTTTGACTCTGGTGGACATTTTTCAAAAATATCACACAGCAGAACCTACTTTTCCAGGAGAACTAGACAATACAGTGTGTTACCTGTCAAGATAAGAAGAGATTACACAATTATACCTTTGTATACTACAATGACTGAATTCAGTACAATGTTTTTGGTAGGGAAAGATGCAGGTGTAGTTAAGAGTGGATTAGCACAGGATCATAGAATAATTAAGGCTGGAAAAGATTTTTATAGGGTATGTGGTCCACCTCCTGCTAGCAGGGCTAATGCCAGGTTAGATAAGGATGTTCAGAGACTTGTCCAACCCGGTTTTGAGAACTTTGAAGGATGCAGATACCACAGTCTTGGGTACTTGCCCACAAACTGGCTCTGCTCATTTTTAAGAAAGCAAATCCAATGAAATCTTCCATAAGACCCTACTATCTTTATGGTATTTATTAAAGAAGAAGGTGACAGCATAAATTGATGTACCTAGTTCACCTCAATGAATTTTCTTCTATTCAGATTTTTACCTAATATGTATTAATGAGACAGAAATTTTTTATCAGACATGGAAAGCAGTTTCCTACCCAGACAGCTTTGCTAACTTTTTATACTACTTTCCTCACTTGAATTCCTAAACAAAGTCAGCAGAATTAAATCCACCTAAATAGTCTGTGAAAGAACCTGACTCTTAAGATTTAGAAGCTTGATGATCTACTTTTGTTCCAAGTTTAATTTGTTTGCTTTATTTTCTTTTCAATTCCTTCTATTTTTCTTGTTGGTAGGAACAGAAAATTACCAGAGATACAGCATTTGCAAATGGTATTTTCTTAGACTAGATTCTGGCATTGCCTTGTAAGACAGAACACAGAACTATCTTAAAGCTTCTTTTCCAAGAATAAATGAAGATATTTACTACAGAAAATGAAACTCAACGTCTTTCTTTAAGTCTTGGGGCTATTTTCCTTTAACATCTCATTTGTCAGCAGCACGGGAAAAACTCCAGTCGCACAGCATTGAATCTCTTTGTAAATAATGACACTGAGAAAAAGCAACTACATTTAGTTTCAGCTGAAGGAGATTTTGTTTATCAGAGAAAAAAGGGAGGGGGGAAAGGATGTTTTCTTCCCCTTATTATATATCAAAATTTATTAGAAAACTATATAAGCAAAAGTTCATCTTAGATTGTGCAAATTCAGAATCACAGAATGGTGTTGGGGTGGAACGGACTTTAAACAGTATCCAGTTCCAACCCCCCCATCACATGGAGGGACACCTCCCACTGGAGCAAGTTGCTTGAAGACCCATCCAGGTCTTCAAGGCCCATCACGGCCTTAAACACCTCCAGGGACGGGGCATCCACAGCTTCTGTGGGTAACCTGCGCCAGTGCCTCACCACCCTCACAGGAAAACATTTCTTCCAAATACCTCATCTAAATCTATCCTCTTTCAGCTTAAAACAGTTTCCCCTCATCCTATCCCTGCACTCCTTGATAAAAAAGCCCCTCCCCAGCTTTCCTGAAGCCTCTTTACCTACTAGAAGTCTAAGATCTCCTTGGAGCCTTTTCTTCTCCAGGCTGAGCAAGCCCAACTCTCTAAGTCTGTCCTTATACATGAGGCGCTCCAGCTCTCTGATTATCTTCGTGGCCTCCTCTGGACTCTCAAATAGATTCACATCCCTCCCATGCTGAAAGGCACATATACAATTATTTTGTATGTACAATATAAAGACAATTTGCACTAATATGATTGTATCCCTCACTACAGAAGTAGAATCATAGAAGTAACATGGTTGCTGAAGAGATACCGATTTGTGTCTTTTATTGGTGACTGTAAAAAACCTACATGGATTCTGCCCACTGCTTTGCACTTTCTGTGACTTCCGAAATATTTCAAATCACTGCCCTGGAACTGCCTACTGAAATAAGCACACATTCATCATATTTAATACCAACTTCCACCTCTTCAGTGAACTGCAGAGTGTAAAACTACACAGAGCCAATTAGAAATGACAGATGTGAATAAAATTTCATAAAAGCTTTAAAGAAATGACCTTTAAATAATAAAAATATCCCATGGTTTGAAATATCTGAGTCAGATATAACAGATGAGATGACATTTCTGTACCCCTTTTTTCTGCCTACTTGCTGGGTATGCATTAATGAACTGCACATAACTGTCATAATAAATTCAATCTGTACATACAAGAACATAAGCAAAAATCTTAAAAAGTAGCAAATAGAGTATCATAATTAACTTCCTCCAAGTTATCTACTTGCATTTCCTATCTTTCCAAAGTAAAAGATCCTTTTAATAATTCCATTGGTGTGTTCTAATTTTGGTGGTAGCGATCTTAAAAAAAAGCAACGCAATGAATCATACAATCATAGAATCACCAGGCTGGAAGAAACCCATCAGATCATCGAGTCCAACCGTTCCTATCAAACACTAAACCATGCCCCTCAGGCACCTCATCTACCTGTGCCTTAAACACCTCCAGGGAAGGCAAATCAACCACCTCCCTGCATAGCCTGTTCCAATGTTCAATGACCCTTTCTGTGAAAAANCTTGTGGTGAGGGGCCCAGAACTGAACACAGGATTCAAGGAGCGGTCTCACCAGTGCCGAGTACAGAGGGAGAATAACTTCCCTGGACCTGCTGGTCACATCGTTTCTGATACAAGCCAGGATGCCATTGGCCTTCTTGGCCACCTGGTCACACTGCTGGCTCATGTTCAGTCAGCTGTCAACCAACACCCCCAGGTGTCTCTCCTCCTGGCAGCTTTCCAGACATACTTCTTCTAGTCTGTAGCACTGCATAGGGTTCTTGTGTTCCAAGTGCAGGACCCACCACTTGGCCGAGTTAAACCTCATGCCACTGGACTCTGCCCAGCAGTCCCACCTGTCCAGATCCCTTTGCAGAGCCTCCCTACCTTCCAGCAGATCCACACTTCCACCCAGCTTGGTGCCTTCATCCAGGTCATTGATGAAGACATTAAACAGGGCTGGAGCCAGCACTGAGACTTAGGGAACACCACTTGTCACTGGCCTCCAGCTGGATTTAACACCGTTTACCACCACTCTCCGGGCCCAGTCATTCAACCAGTTTTCCACCCAGGAGAGTATGCGCCTGCCCAGGCCAGAGGCTGAAAGTTTCTAAAGCAGAATGCTGTGAGAAACTGTGTCAAAGGCTTTGCTGAAGTCCAGGAAGACCACATCCACAGCCTTTCCCTCATCCAGCAGCCGAGTCACTTTGTCATAGAAGGTGATCAGGTAAGTTTGGCAGGACCTGCCTTTGGTAAACCCTTGTTGACTCGGCCTGATCACACGGTTCTCTTGTATGTGCTTCATGATAGCACTCAAGATCACCTGCTCCATGACTTTCCCTGGCACTGAGGTCAGATTGACAGACCTGTAGTTCCTGGATCCGCCTTGTGCCCCTTCTTATGGGCATGACATCAGCCAGCCCCCAGTCCAGTGGCACCTCCCCAGTCATCCATGACCACTGGAAGATAATGGAAAGGGGTTTGGAAAGCACATTGGCCAGCTCCCTCAATACCCTCGGGTGTATCCCTTCCAGCCTCATAGACTTGTGGGTGTCTAGTCGGGCTAGTAATTCTCTAACCACCTCCTCTTGGATCATGGGAATCTCGTTCTGCTCCTCCAACCCCTGGGGTTGTTCGCAGAGGGCACAACTTTCTTTACAATTAAAGACTGAAGCAAAGCAGGCATTAAGTACCTCAGCCTTCTCCTCATCCCCTGTCACTGTTGTTCCCTCTGCATCTAGTAGGGACTGCAGATTCTCCCTAGTCCTCCTTTTACTGTTGATATATTTTTAAAAAGATTTTTTATTGTCTTTCACAGACTTGGTCAATCTGATTTGTAGTTGGGCTTGAGCCCTCCTGATTTTTTCCCTGCATGTTCTTGCTTCCTCCCCATAGTCAACCACTTATCTTATTACTACCATTAGTAAGTTGCTTGGAGATGTGAAAATTAAACATTTTCCACTAAAACTGTCAAATTACGTGTGTTTTGCCTTAGTGTAGTTTCTGTTTTATAGTCCTGCTGTAACACTAACAATACCTGGTACTGTCCTCCAATCATCAATACTACAGCACTGAGATGCATTAAAGCTTGCACTGGTGTTGCTGCATGTGATGCTAAATGGTATTTCGAAGAATGCCATGACATATGCAATCTCTTGAAATTCTGTAATTGATTTTTGGTTCTGCAGTTTGCCACAAGGTGTTACAAGTCACAGAATCACAGAATGGTTTGGGCTGGAAAGAGCTTTAAAGATCATGCAGTTCCAACCCCACTGCCATGGGCAGGGTCACCTCCCACTAGAGCAGGTTGCACCAAGCCCCATCCAAGCTGGCCTTGAACACCTCCAGGGATGGGGCTTCCACAACTTCCCTGCACAGCCCATACCAGTGCCTCACCACCTTCACATGAAAAAAATTTCATCCCAATATCTAACCTAAATTTCCCCTCTTTCAGCTTAAAAGAGTTACCCCTCATCCTATTATTGTAGTTCCTTACAATATCCTTATCATGCTCCTGAGTGATGCATTCAGCATTTAAGTATCTGATCTAAAGAAGAATTAAGTAAAATTGTCAGCATTTTTTCATCCATTCCCCACATATCTGAGCTGCTCAAGAGCTCAAATCTTCTTTCCATGTGCCAACAATACAATAACTTCAGACAGAGGATATCTTTCAGTACTAGTTTGTCCTGCCCACAAAGACACTGTTTCAATAAAAAAAGTTCCAGTGGATGTTGATTAGATTAAATTAATACCATTTATGGTATAAGGTTGATTTGGTAAATAGCCTGCTTCTACATTTTGAAAGTAAAGCTAGATCACTTGAATTATGAAGTTAATTCAAACTTCAAAGCCTTTAATATTTTAATGAAAAAAGAAAAGTTTAAATTTAAATGAGAAATATAAAATATATATACACAAAAACACACACCCTAACTGTATTTCTAACATCATTAATTTTTCTTTATAATGATCAGGGACAACAATTTTTCAGGCTTGACTCTTCCTAAGAATAAAATTCCCTGAAATACTGAAAATTCTGTTGGAATGTGATCTTACTCAATTGATACTGAGAGATATCAACATTGAAGTACAACCATCATTGTCATTCATATGTGAATGTCAATCTTTATGGCTGATTACAGGTATAAACATTTAAATACATTTACCTTTTTTCAGTGCCTCTGAAGGGCCGTACCTGTTCCGGCTTACAATTCTACTGATATCAAATGACACCTCCATGTATCTAACATCCATTGTTAGCCTGCTTTGCCTACCTGTACTCTTATGCCTAACAGATCAATGAATGCTTTGTGTAGGCATCATATTACTCACTCTGCTATTAAAAACACCAAAAAAAAAAAAATCAAAGAAAAAAATAAACCAAAATCAACAACATCCACCCCAATAATGCAACTTCATTGTTTTTCCTGTGAAAACACTTCCCACAGTTTGTTCTCTCATGAATCGAAGCTCATTAACAGATGAAAGAAGCCCTGTAAATGACTTCAAAGTTGTGAGAGATTTAGATTTAAATCTAATCAATTATTTCTGTATCATCCACATTGTCTTAAAAAACATACCTTGCACAAATGTTGCACACGGAAATTTAATAAAGTAAACAGGGAACATGTTAACAGGAGCATGATGATATCAGTGTTATCCTGCCATCTGTGAAAAAAGTTCACAGAATTCCATAAAGCACTGGTTGTCAGAACAGCAATCCTTTAAAAAGCTATTTAGATATACTGGGATTTCATCTACATCTACACACTTACTTCATTGTCTGCCATGAAGAAAGGCAACTGCGTGGGAGAGATACAACATCCTTTCCTCCTCTAGGTCATGCCCAGATAGGCATGAAACTGTTCTGCAGCACATGTGTCACCACGTGTCTGGGAAGGAGCAGACAGCAGTTCTTTCCAGAGAGCTCACCATATGTCTCCCAGAGGGGACTTACTAGTCTGCTAAAAACACCAGCAAGAAGTTGAGCTTTACTGGAGAGCAAGCCAAATCCCACCATAAACACCAGAGCACAGGAAAAGGAGACAAACGTAAAGGTTCCTTCAGATCTGCGTATGGAATTAGCTTTGTCATATCTTTCAATAATAAAACGAGCCCTGATAATTATCTAATTGTGTCTCTTTTTTAATATTTCTCACATTCTCTTGCATACAAAAACAGACTGTTCATCATTCAGAGATAAACAAGGTGAAGCAGTTTCTACTCTAGTATCACACCATGCTTATTGGCCTTTTAAACTGCCCCATAACTCAATAACTATTGTCTCCTACGTCAGTGGGGGACATGGAAATTATACAGTAATAACTTTGGCTTGATAATATCCTTTACTTGATAATCATGTTATAAAAACTGTTTCATCCCAGTTTACTGAAGAAGCAAGCCAATACATAGTCTAAACAAGAACAGCCACATGAATATATTTAAGAATATTAACATAAAAATAAGACTTTAAAATAGCTGCTGTTTCCAATGTTGCAGCCTCTGCACTACATGAGAACTGGCAAAGCATTCATCAGCAACACAGGATGGCCTCACTAATCCTGAGAAATTTGTAAGAGAAATTTGCCTGCCCAAGCAAGTGCCTGACATTCAAAAATAACTTCCTGAAACGTAACCTGCATGCAAGAGTTCAGCCAACTAATAGGCTGTAACTAGGCAAAATGGGTACATTTTTATGATGATATTGACAGCTTTGGTTCCACACTTCATCTTTTAAATGCCACATGCATCTCGGTTGGTGAATGTCAATAGCACCATTGTGGGGGTTTTTTGGTTTTTCATTTTAGTGAAATTACTCATTTTCTGCAGTCATAACAATACTGCAAAATTAAACAACTCTTTGGATACTTGATCCCAATAGCTCAATCTTCTATAAGGCATGTGCCTCAACTACACTTCTGGATATGGCTAAAGCTTTCAAGACAGACGTTAACAGCTCCTTTCCTTGGCTCCTACTTAAATTCTCACTCAAAATCCCCAGTATCCAAAATAATAAGTATATTATTTACAAATTGAAAAGAAAATGGAGGAAAACTGTAATATGTATCAGGCTTCATACTGGTTTTTCCTCCTCGCTGTTGAGAATCATCTTGATCATTACCCAAGTTATCACCGACAGGTTTGGTGCTTCCACTGCTCCACACTTAATTTTTCCATAGTCAGAAAGTCTTTTTAATAGCAGGTGTATTGATCTAATATTCATTCCTCAATCCTGCATGTTTTCTGGTCTACATGTCATAATTGTGTTCTGCTAACAATGGTCTAATTATGTCCACAGGACATCTTAATTGAACATAAAGCCTTCTTTGGGAGCTGAGGCCTACGATGTTGTTAGCAGTCCCATTTCACTTTCTCTTTGAATCTGACCATGTGAGATGTTAAAAGCTCATCATCATCTACTTTCAATCACACACAGACAATGCCTAAGAGTTTGACAGGACTGAGTGTCTCAGGTTTATAAAACAGAGATGTATTTCTCATAGAGTCTATCACTCTCCTGGAAGAACAGGAGAGAATCTGTTATTATCTATATGAAGTTAGGTATTCTTTGCTTTTAAATAAATTCCTAGATGCTAGCATATTGAAACAGAGGAATGTTTACTATACTAATTGACAAATTAATTTTAAATGCAAGCTTTATACTTTTCAGAAGACTCAATTGTTATAATAGCCAAGCATAAAACCAGTATTTTCTCTATTCACAGAGCAAAGGATAATAATTATCTGAAAATAATTTTTATATTTCATAATTTACATACAAGTACATATTTTATGGTACCTAAACTTAAATATGTGGAATGGAATCCATAAAATATCAACCCAAATTTTATTTCCCAGTTTCTAGGTCACTCTTAACAATCAGGCTTTCTGTGAAATAGCATCTCCAAAAGGTCACTACTCCCTCCCCACTTTACACCACACACAGATGCCACAACAGTTAGTAAAATTTATTTTAATTGCTTTTTCTCCCCCTGGACTTTTTTTCCCTGACTCTTTTCTTTATACAGCAGGGAAAACAGTGAACAACAGGAAATAGGTAGAATTGGGGTTTTTTAAGTTGTTTGTCTGTTAAAAAAGTTAAACTGGATCTGAAGGGCATTTAGCAAAGCACAGTTCATATCAGTACAACTGTTCCCCATATGCCTTTGTGCATTCATAACAAAGTTTCATAACACAGGCAAAATAAGCCTTAAATTATTTCTTCTTCAGACTTACTAGGTGACAGGAATCTCTAAGTCATATTTACAATGATAAGTAATAACTTGGGATTTTAATATCAGAAATGTTTTCTTAGGAATAATCCTTATCTTGCACAGAGTGCTTAATTGCTGAAGTATGACTGCTCTCTAATAACCACATTTGCATTAAATTCAATTCTCCTACGATGAACAGGCCAAGCTCACTTCTGCCTTTTCTTCCAAGAAGTAATAAAATTGTCAGTCCTCATTATCATGATAACATTTGGACTTCAATCTCAAGTCTTCCATTGCCTTTTCACACTGTTTTTGATTAATTAGACTTTATAGACAGGTCTAATTTTATACAGGAGGAAAATACTGATAAAGGGTAGAATTAATTAGCAGATAATATCACCCTAAGAAGGCTTTTAATGTACACACTAAAGAACATATGCCCTAGAAATGCCTATTGAAACATATTCTTCATTTAAATTTCATTGGGAAAAAAATCCCAAACATTGATCGTCTTCCTTGTTTTTCCAAGGTATATGAAAATCGTGTTCCTTAAAATAACTTCTACATTCACATTTTTTCCTAACCAGCATTATCCTAGATCAATGTCAACCAAAAGTAAACATTTATTAAAGGCAAGCAGGCCATAGACACAGCCAGAATGTTTTTTGGGGAAAAAAAGAAATGCATCAAGCTGCTACAGATAATTTAATTGAAATTAGTGGGCTTATCAGCACTCAAAATAGTTTTCTCACATGTAAGATCTGGAAAATAAAATTCATTTATAATGGCTCTCTCCTTTGCACATTTTTTGTATAGCACAAAATTTCCTCCCTAAAGTTAGCAGTTACATTTTAAAGTGAACTACAGAATACAATATAACCCTTAAAATCACAGGGAAATTTTCAAATTATTAGGCTGACTTTGGAAAAATATCTTGTGCACATAATTACTTGCCCTTTGAATACCTCCAGTTCATGCAGCTCATTTTTAAGTAAGTTCCCATCTATTCATTTTGCTCATGTCATTATGAATGCTCAATATCGTAAGTCCTACTTCCTCAAGGTTTGCAGAAAGAGACCTCACTCAGGACCACAATATATGCTGCACTCAATAAGAGTGCTTCTTCAGGAAGACTTGGAGTTGCCACCTCCTCCAGAGCAGATGGAGCACAGAGAAAAGCTGCACTGAAATCTTAATAGACCTTAACATTTCACAGTTATTGAAATGATTCTAAGTTTCTTACTTAAATTAGTCATGAGACAAACAAATTGCTAGCTATATATGCAGAGATTTCTATCTGTATAAATACAAGGGATTTATTTGTTCCAAAAGCTTGCATATCTTGATTACCCTGATTCTGCCATAGAGGCTGGACACATGTGAGGATGTGTAGTCAATCCACACTTAACACGAGGCTAACTGAAGCAGTTTAGATGAGATCTTATATTTGATGGCAGACAACTAATCCCCGATGCAGTACAACGTGTACAATCTTGAATCACTACTGTGATGTTATCACCCCACTCTTTTCAACCCCTACACATTAGAAGTGCAGCCACGTTGTAATCCCCATACTCCTATGCTGCAGTGTCCCATCAATTTAGAACACCCAGAGGCAGTGCTGCTGTTTGAAAAAGGCATGGTCAGATCTCTCACTCATCTCTGCCTCCTCAAACAAAGCTGTGGAAATCATCCATCTAAATCCTCCCTGATCGCCTTGCAGTGATCGTGCTTCCAGAGCTGTTCAAACATATGGCCAGCAATCAGGCTGTGTCTAACCTCACATTTACGAGAAATATTTAGAACAGCTCAGTGTCCTTACTTTGTCTGTAATTTCCACTTACACATATGTCATTCCCTTGAGACATTATTACCCTGCTGAAGTGTAAAACTGTATCCATATACATTAGAAAAATAACAATGAAAAATGTTTCATTATCTAGAAAATATGAAAAATGATGCATTATAAATTGTCCATGTGGCTTGCAATAAATGTCGTCACTCACAAAAGGGACAAAGTTCATTTAATTGCACAACCTGTAAATTTCAAAAGGCAAGGTTCCGCATGTATCAAATTGCAAAAAACAACTGCAAGAATGACTGCACATTTTTGGCTGCAATTTAAAAGCAAAGCCTGCTGAGCTATATGCTTGGGGCACAGTTTAGTTTCCACAATGTCTACAGAACTTCAGAAATTCTCATTGAGTCAGACAAACGCCTACTGAAAAAAACCTATTACCTATGTAAAGATCATAGAATCACAGAACGGTTTGGGTTGGAAGGGACATTAAACACTTTCTAGTTCCAAGCCCCCTGCCACAGGCAGGGACACCTCCCACTGGATCAAGTTGCTCAAAGCCTCATCCAACCTGTCCTTGAACAACTCCAAGGATGGGGCAGCCACGACTTCTCTGGGCAACCTGTGCCAGTGCCTTGTCACCCTCACAGGAGAAAATTTCTTACTAATCTCTCATCTAAATCTCCCCTCTTTCAACTTGAAACCATTTCTCTTGTCCTATCCCTGTACTTCCTAATAAAAGGAGTTACACCTTACTGTCTTGTTCAAAAGCAACTGAAATATATTACCATGAAGCAAGAAAGTATCTTATAATATCTTATAATATTACAAGGGAGATTCTCAGATTTCAGATGCTTTCATTAAGAACCAGTCTTTCATGAACTAAACAGATACAGAATGTTCTCAAAGAATTTCAAAGTAATTGCTTTATAACGTAGATACCTCAAAACCACAATTAAGGAAAATACTTTCTATGAAAGTAAATTTATGATTTGGTGACTTCTGGAAGTTGCAGCCCTTGTGCTACTTGACTCCCACTAACTCTACTGCCTGTTGACAAGAACCGCGTGACAGAACTTGTGGAGAAAACCACAGTGCTGACAGGCTGAAGTAATTAGAGACTGAAACCAGGTTAGGCAGGATGCTTATGCTCTCCCTACAAGGAGTATTTATGCTGGTCTGTGACAGATAATAAAGGCACACAGGGAAGATTTATTGCTGCTATTTCCTGGCAAATGAATGCATGAAATACTGATTACATACACAAGGAGAGCTTCTGAGAGAGTATGAACTTCAAAGGGGTACAACAGAAATTATGACATTTATTTGTTGACTTTGTAAAAGTCAACATTATATGCAGGGTAGTTTAGAGCCACTACTTCTGTCCTGATTTTATTTGGACACACTACTACTAGCTAATGACAACATGAATATAAAGCCTGATTCTGCACATACGATTCCAAAACCTGATGAGAAGACATCTAAAAAGTACTTCTAGGAAGAAAAGAATTGTTACTTTTGCTGAAATGTGTTTAAATATACCTACATATAGAAATAATTATCTATAAAAGCATATGCACACATAATAAATATATATACACCTGCATTCATATATACCTGTCTGTATCTGCTCACTGTAAATTTGCCAAAAACATTGAAGCATTTCTTTTGTACTACATATAGGAGTACATACATGCTTTTCTGTATATATAATGAAAACTGACCCTGATAAGCAGTTGTTACTCTATGCCAACTACTAGGCTAACTTAAATTACAGCTCAAGCACTCATACAACTACAAAATATGTAGCAGCAACCTCTGTACAGGTGACTTTATATAAAACCAACCTAAGAACTCTGATTTATCCCAAAAACACTGCACCCATCATCACACCAACATGGTGATTTGTGATATATTTGTGGACTCCTCATTAGACACTTTCGAGTTTATGAAAATATAGGATAGAGAAAAGCTGGAGTAAAAGATCTGCAAAGCCTACTTGGAGCTCCTGAACAAAGAGCAAAATAATTCTGTTTGCACTGCAATTTCCATTTATTCTGTTTTGTAAAGGCATATAAATTAACTCTGCATTTCCTATTTTAATACAGGCAGATACTGCCAAGCCAACCTTACCTGGTTTACAATTTTTAATATTCATATTTTCAGTCTAATATGACAAGTTTTATGTATTTTCAAGTTGCATATTGCATTTTACATCTTACCTGTATATGTGACACAGCTTCATTTTATCTTTCTTACTTAAGCAATATAAACTTGTCTTCCTTATATATGTGGATACTCAAGGAAAGAGAAACAAGGTAGTTTTACATGCCAGTAGTGTCAGTAAATCCTGCAATTAGACCAAGAGCAGATGCTCGGAATGCAAGGATCTCAAGCATCAGATTTTGCTGCTTTTTCTAAAAAATATATTTTATCTTCATCAAATGACAAAATGAGATATATACTGTTGAAGGTTTCAAACACTAAGAACTGAAGAGTTAAAGGTACCCTCTCATTTTTCCTCATTTGATGCTGTATCCCTAATCAGACCAGGTATGCCTTAATTGGATTAAGCAATATCACTGGAGCTTTTTGTGTTTTGAAAGCCTGAACAAACGGATCAGCATGCTGAAATCTGCACCTCAAAAAAAAAAAAAAAAAAAAAGAAGTATTTCCACTTCGATTTGTTTAGCCCAAAGAAGGGATTCTACTTATACTGGGTAACTAGAATTACAGCAGGATGTCAGAGAGTTAATTCCAACACAGCCTCAAAGGAATATTCCAGACAAATAAGAAGTTATAAAACAAACATATTCCCTTCAGCTAAACAGGAAGAACATCTGAAACACACTCTACATCAACTCCAGTTCTGTCAAAGTTACTTCTACACCACAGCTTTCTGCATATATTCTCATTTAAATGTGTTAAAAACAAATGGAAAAAAAATGCACTGGTCTGTTTGTGTCCTTATGAGATCTTTTCATGAAAACTTAATATCTAGGCTTTTTATCACACAATTTATATAACTAGTAATTCCTTGAAATACGGTGTAAGAATAAGAGCTTGAGTGTAATCCGAGACCTGGAAATGCTAATTTTTAGCTTAACACTAAGTCAGTGAATGAGAAACAAAAAAACTTTAAACCAAAGAAGGGCAACTGGCACCTCCAGCAAAATGGCAGCACACGAGATACGCTAAGCATCTTATCAGATGAATCAGTTACAGGCACCTGCATCTTTATTAAGAAGGTGGTACCTGCCCTGCTGCTAGGGACCTTATGGAACTGAGCGCATGAATCACTAAAGGAGTTACCAGGGGGGTGGGCAAGTTTGAGGTATACTGATGCTTTTTAAGCCAAAATGTAATCATATCTTCTGCATTGTATTTGACAGAGTTAATGCTGATTATCAAATAACAGCTTTTCAACTGCTGCTGGAGGGGAGTGCAGAATGATTTGAAATAAAATAATTGACACAGATCTAAAAACAATGCTTGGCCAGGTGCAAGAGAAATTAGGTTTGCTTATTTTTCTACACAGATCGAAGGACAGCTTGAATGATTCATCGTTAAGCAAGTAAACAAAAGGGGGGTGTTGGGATTGAATTTCACCATGATTTCCTTTAAAACTTGCTGTGAAACCATAGCTACACTGTGTTGTGACAATTAATGTGACTGGAAGAAACATTAGAGAGAGGCAATGAAAGCAAAAATGCATCAGACCAGTCTTTGATGTTGAAATGGGGAAAAGCAAGAACTAATTTCTGTAATTGTAGTACCATCTCTTTAACCCTTTGAAAGTACAATTGCTTTGCAGCATCAACAGTATACTCCCTTAATCCATGCTCAACACTTCTTCAGTAATTATGTTCTCAATTTAGAAAAATGTATGGTTGCAGTTTGCTACAATTTCTATTTTAGGATTAAACCATGTTGCACATCGTATAGCTCATTCAGTGTTTAAAAGCCATATTGTACGGAGGAAAAATAGCTAATTTATTCCATCTTTGTAAAATTAGACTTCATATTGCAAACTTCTGAAAAGCATTGAACACTTCCAGTTCCCATAGGCTTCAGTGATGCTTGAAATGTGTAAGGACTGAAATCCTCATAAACTAACAGTTAGAGATTAAGATCCTCACATCTGAACGTTTTCAGTCAGATAAATGACGATGCTATGTATGAACTAAAGCTCCTAAAACAGAAACCTTCAAAATTAGAGTTCGTACAGCAAGAAGAAATATTTTATCTACCTTGAGCAGATGAATAAATCTACTGAAGTCAATGAGAATTAATTAAATGAATGGAAGTCACATTGATTTCAGAGCAACCGAAACTTCACCCCATGTACTTAACTCCAAACAAAACCATATAAAAACATTAACTGGCTGCAAGCTTAGGGATAAATATAAATTTGACCGACTATTTTTGAAACCAATACTTTTGACTCAAGCTTCAGTGTTATTTGAACTGATTTTTGTTTTAAATTCTGTATTCTGGATCAACTCAATAAAGTATTATTACCATGTTTATTTTTATGAAAATCAAACAATACTTTATTCAATGAAAACACAGGTAATTTCAGTTTATTCACAACACATGACCAGTATGAATACTTTACAGACAGGAAGCTTTGTTGCATTCAACATACCTGGCTTCCATTTTAATAATTATTTCAAAGACAGATTTTGTAATCTCATCTTTTTAAACTATTTCATACTTATTTCATACTTATCAATAAATATGTAACTTAGAGAATTACTTGTACCTTACATCTAATCTAGGCTTAGGAAAGAAAAGCAACAATCCAAAATTACCAATACTAAAACCAGTGAAAACACAAGTAAAGGTAGCACAAACAGCAGTGGCAGACTTCTTCCTAACTTGGACATCATATAAAAGTAGGTATCTCATTTTTGAGACAATGCAAATCAATCTCACACTTTAAAAAACTGTAACAAGACAAGTAAGAAACATACTAATCATTAATACATAAAAAAGTGACATCACACTTTACTTAAGCCAAAGTGTAAATATAAAGTGCTTACGCTCAAATGGATTAAAACTATCTCAAAGCATAGTAAAAGTTTTCAATGTTTGTAAGTTCTAATGACAGCCGTATATGTGTACATCTAAAATGTAAGAATTAATAATACTTATTCCTTTTAAAATTTATTTATCAATGTAAGGACTTGGAAAGACCTCAAGAAATTATTCTCAGTTATTTTTAGCCACAGTGCCAATGAGATCAACAATATTCAAAGTCCATTCTGTAAACTTGCATATCAGCAATCAGAGAGACAAGACTCTATGGCTTCTCTGTACAAAAATCCTTTTTAACTTTTGTTCATATGTTTTAGACACTCTGAATTTCTCATGAACACACAGGGAGAATTACAGGAGTTCACACCAGTTTTAAAACTACTAACCCTCTCACTAGTACAAAAAGATCCAATATTTCATCACTTCAGCCTGACAATCTTTACGCATCACAACCCAAAGAGGACAGATAAGCATTTTCTTTCAGTTCTCACTGTCTATGATGGATTTCATTCCTTAAAAGACAACAGGGGAATGTCAATGTTTTTATTACAGGTACTTCTATTATTTTAATTAAAAAACAGAAATTACTTCATAAGAAAGAAAACAATAAAAAACATGTATGGTTTTGTTGCTTGCAACAGGTATGACAGTACTTGGGTATAAAGGCAGATACAGGCATTGGTGTCAAGAAATGCTAATTCATTATCAAGTAAGATCCTCATAGGATCTAAGTACAGTATAAAACCCCCTACCTGATAAACCATATGGGGACCATGATTTTTTTAAAATGACTGCCTGGGTGATTCTATGCCTGACATTAGAAAAAATAACTGCAGTACTCATGGTCACTGCATATATAAATTCACAGACTGCTTTGTTAGGATCATTACATTGGTTAGTTTTAGACATGAAGGCATATTCCAGCTATACAAGAAATGCAAGGGATTACTAATTTAACTAGAGTCAGCAAAATGAATGTGTTGCACAACCAAGGTGCGCTCTATGGGAACTCAAAAAGCAGGCAAGGCTTTCTGCTTTGTTATTCTATCCACATAGGCTGATCCCATTTGGTTTCCATCTATGAAAATACTACTTCATCGACTACTGGACTGGATTTCAAGAAATGTTCTTAAAGAAATTATTGCATTGACAATATTGCTGAGAATTAAAATTGTTCCTCTATGTCCCTTGACAGTCTTCAGTATAACTTTGGGATTTTTAACATTCCTTTATTTTTTATTAATAGAAAACACACATTTTCCTGGTATACTCAATCTTAAATAATTTTCATAGCAATTAGGGTCAGAAGGAGTTCAGAAGATTGCAAAATACCTATTAAAACATGAGCACATTACTTCATCAATATATATGTACGATAATTGAAGGTATTTCTACTCAGGTAGTTCTTCTAAAATCATGGAGAGGGCAATCAATTCTTAATTTTATGAAAGACTTTTACTTTGAAATCATTAAATTATTAATTATGAAATCCAGATCAGTAAATGTGCTCAAAATATTAAGATGGTTGTACTTAAGATTCAACACCATATGCTCCAGCTGTATCCTGCCTGTGTAGCAGCCCTGTGAACAGACAGAGAGCATGCAAGAAAAGGAACATTATTGTTCCATCATACAGGTCTAGCAGGAGAGTTTATTGCTGAAATTACCAGTCCTGTTGCAACTATCAGCTATCACAGACAGAGAGGTACAGGTACAAGTCTGATAGTGATACAATGGTTACTGTATCTAAATTACTGATACTTATGTATAAAGAAAGAAAAGTATGAAGGCACAGAGCAGCTATCAAGTATGAATCAGGATTTCTGAATGACTCCATTTGATGTTTCCACTCCACTCTCCCTGCAAAAGCATGGTGAAAGAGTAAGGTGAATCTGAGAAAGAATAGAGTTAAACGTGTCTGTGGGAGCCTGGAAAGAAAACATACAGATTAATAGAATGATTTTACTTACTGAACAGTTTCAGCATAATTACAGCTATATTAAGATTGTCATAGTGAGGCATCAACAGTGCCATCAAAATGCCTACATAAAAGGTGACTCATCAGAGCCCTAAAACTCAAGTGAAACAGTTACTGTCACTTAAAATGGTTTAGGAAATGAAAGCCAATTTTATGAAGCCTAACAGACTAACTTACTATGCCATTTTAATTATTTTTCATTCAAACAGCTTTTCTTGGCACACAGAATGAAGGCAACAAGGAGAATTTCCATTTGAAAACCATGTAGCAAGATGATATCAATTAATGATGCAAGAGTAAAAACAAAATAGGAAAAAAATAAAAAAGAAAAAGAGAGATGACATCTAAGATGCTAAATAGTAAAGCTCAGATTTACAGGGGTGGAAACAAGGAAGTAGAAGAGCCTGCAGGCCTTTGAATTTATACATAGTTGCTTAATGAATGGACATATTTTCATAGAATCATTAAGGCTAGTAAGGGCCTCTAAGATCATCCACAGTCCAATCATCAGCCCAGCACTGCCATGCCTACTGAACCATGTCCACGTCTAGATGTTTTTTGAACACCTCCAGGGATGAAGACTCCATCACTTCCCTGGCAGCCTGTTCCAGTGCTTCACCATTTTTTCAGTAAATAAGGTTTTTTCCTAGTATCCAATCTAAACCACTCCTGGCACAACTTGAGGCCATTTCTTCTCATCCTATTACCTGTTACTTGAGAGAAGAGATCAGCACACACCTCACCACAACCTACTTTCAGGTAGGGAGCAATAAGGTCTCCCCTCAGCTTCCTCTTCTCCAGGCTAAACAATCCCAGTTACCTCAGTGGCTACTCATAAGACTTGTTCTTCAGACCCTATTTTGCTGGAAGTGTGTCTGATGAAGAGTTATGCAGGAATTACTGCTAAGGCTGCAAGTACTTAATATGCTTAATGGTTTGTCAACGTCAGCAACACACTACCTCTTCAGGTCCTTTTTGAAATTATCCCTCATAATCCATATTCCATGAAAAAATACAAGAGAAAATAAACAGCGGAAAATTATGCTACACCATGAATAACTGAGAAGCTACTGATCACCAAGTTACTTATTTCAGAAATACTGAGGTAAAGTGCACTGAAATTAAGAATCCAACAGCAGTAGCAGATAAAGGAGATGAGTACTGGCAACTGATCTCCTGGCCATAGTGAGCATTTTCAATGGGAAATTTAATATTAAAGTATTTTCCTAAGAGCTCAGACCTTGTAAGCACTTCGCAGCATACCACACGTTGTTGATGTTAGACTGACAGTACCTACTCTCTTCTAGTGGGATGGGAAAGCCTGGAATTATACATCAGCTTATGAAAATCAACAATAGACTGACTAGTTCTCAATTTGAGTAGAGAGCCAACTTCAGATGGAGGTTGTTTCAAAACGATACTATTAAGATTTTCATTCTTCATTCTTTCATAAACTTCTCAAGATTTTCCAGTTACATTACTAATAATGTAGGAATGTAGACTACATAGTAGCTGCTTCGTAGAATCATTGAATAACCAAGTTGGATAAGACTCACCGGATCATTGAGTCCAACCATTCCTATGAAACAGTAACAACCTTAATTGTCTTACAAATGCTCTCTATGTGTTTAAAAAACATCCTTCCAAGCTACATCCCACGATTAGATCGGGCTAGCTTACTCTAAAAATGAAATCACCTGTCATGTGGCCTTGCACCAGCTATGAGTAATCTGTGTTCTTTCATCCCCAGCTTTCAACTCACATGGCAGTTTTGAATACAAGTGTTTTCCTGAGCAGAAAACAGAATAGATGTTAAGTGAGAATACGTCCAGCAAAACCGCTTGCATTGCATTAAGGGCTGCTACAAAAAGACACCTCAATTTAATTCCATGCGGCTGTTCCTACCCACTGGTCTTTTAAAATGCAGTAAAGAGATTGTGGGGGTTTTAAGTTATATAACAAGAACCCAAAATAAAGCATCACATACTCACTTGTATTATAAAAGCACAAAAAGCTTCAAGCACTAAGTAGCACAGAACTGTTAATTAATTTGCAAGGGTTAGGTTCTGCCGCTGTAAAATGTGACAGAGACTCTCTAGAACACTCTGTAAGTATCTGAACAAAAATTTAGTTTCCATATCTAATGCTCTGCATCTTCTACTCAAGCATTCACTTAAAATGAACTACATGGTGACAAAATGTAATCATTTTGAATGAAAAGAAGAAGGTATAAACCAGAAGAATTGGTAATTTGTAGATGATGACTATACTAGATAGAACAGATGAAGGACAAGCAAAGAAACAAAATATACATGAAAGTACACATATGCTGGAACCACCTTCAGTCCAAAGAATATTTTATAGAACTCCACAAAGTATCTGCTTTTTTCTAGGTAAAAGTGTATGGCTTGCTGAATAAAATTTTTCAGTTTTAAATCAAGTATTTTGCTTTTTCCTTAATCACTCATACAAACAGAAATGAACACACAAATGCCTTAGAGCAAACAATCGAGTTCACCAGCATGGTAGTCATTTTTGGTTAGCTTAGCCGTTAAGAGTAGCATGAATAGTTTTCTTCTGTAAATGATGAGGAAAAAAAAACCTCATGCTCTCTATTACAAATCCACATGCAAATATAACTCACCGAAAACCAGACAAACTTTGTTATGTAAAAAATCCAGTGTGCACGAGATTTATTCTACAACCCAATGTCTGGAAAAAAAGGCAACAAGAAAACTTCCTACCAGAGCAAGCTGAAAAGAAATTATGAACTCGAAAAATCGTTTTCAAATCCGACATAAAGGAAACCAGAACTCACCTCAGGTATGCTACCTTAACCTTGTATCAGAAGAACGCATGGGTTGCCATAAGCAACCTGAACTGGCAGTTTACACCTTCGTGGTCAGTAATTCAAGCTAACACTGACTGTAGCAGCACTGCAAGGCTGTCTCTGAGAAGATGAGTTAATGTGTTTATTGTTATATCAGCTGTTACATACATGCTTGTCTTTTCAGAAAATAAATAACTCCACGGCAATCAACAGGTAGCGTGTCTGGAATACAGTTCTTGCACTGTGGTGGGCTAACCCTGGCTGGATGTCAGGTGCCCTCCAAGCTGTTCTATCACTCCTCCCCTCAGCTGGACAGGGAGGGGAAAATATAACAAAAGGTTAATGTGCTGAGATAAAGACAGCAAGAGATCATTCACTAGTTACAGTTACAGGCAAAACAGACTCAGCTTGGGGAAATTAAATCAATTTATGACCAATCAAATCAGAGCAGGGTAAAGTAAGAACTTTTTTGTCCCCACCCCTCCATTATTCCTAAATGGAATTTCACCCCTAATTTCTCTACCTCCTTCCTCTGAAACAGCACAGCAGGACAGGGAATGCGGGTTATGGTGAGTCCATCATACATTGTCTCTGCCACTGGTTCCTCCTCAGGCTCCTGCCCTGGTCCAGTGTGGGGTCCCTCCCATAAGAAACAGTCCTCCATGGACCTCTCCAACCTGGGTCCTTCCCACAGGCTGCAGTGCTGCACAAACTGCTCCAGTGTGAGTTCCTTCCACGGGGTGCAGTCCTGCAGGAACACTTTGCGCCAGTGTGGATCCTCCACAGGGTCACAAGTCCTGCCAGCACATGTGCTCCAGCACGGGCTCCTCTCTCTGCAAGACCACAGGCCCTGCCCCAAATCTCCACCTGCATGGGCTTCCCATAGTCACAGCCTCCTGCATGTGCATCCACTTGCTACACCGTGGGGTCCTCCACAGGCTGCAAATGGATATTTGCTGCCCAGTAGGGTTCTCCACAAGCTGCAGGAGGACATCCATGTCACAACTGTCTGCATCACAAGTTGCAAGGGAATCTCTGCTCCAGAACCTGGAGATCCTCCTCTCCTTCCTTCTCCACTGACCTTGGTGTCTTACACTCTTGTTTCTCTCACAGATTCTCAATAAGTTACCACTTAAATAAGAGCCAGCAGTTCTTGATGGGCTTTGGCCAGTGGTGGGTCCATATTGGAACTAGCTGGCATTGGCTCTATGAGACATCACGGAAGGCTGTAGAAGCTTCTCACAGAAGCCACTACGATAGCCTCCTACTACCCAAACCACACTATGCAAACCCAACACGTGTATGATTCCCACAAAACTCTGACGTGAAAGAATATAAACTGTACATTCAAATGCTTCAAATATTGGTTTCCTGCAAGTCTAATACGTCTATTTTCTAGTTTCCTTATTTACATATTAGAAATTAGTTTATAGAGCTATAAAGAAATGGCATCATGTGAGATAAAACAAGCCAGAGTCGCACCTGTTTCCTTCTTTTCTTTCATTTCAGCTAATCACTTGTCTTTTGAAAACCAATTGCAACCAATTTCCCTATCA
>WAAB01013573.1:0-17445 GCA_013389865.1 Piaya cayana | reverse complement strand
CACCGGGGCTGCTCAGGCCAGGGCACCCCCCACGCCGGGGCCCCCCAGGCCGAGCTCTGCCCGCCTTCCGAGGAGCCGCCCTGCTTGCTTGAATCGTATAGTCCCCAGGTTGGAAAAGACCTCTTGGATCATCGAGTCCGACCATTCCTATCTGCCACTAAACAATGTCCCTGAGCATCTCGTCTACCTGCCTTTTAAATACCTCCAGGGACGGGGGCTCAACTACTTCCCTGGGCAGCCTCTGCCAGTGTCCGATGACCCTTTCTGTGAAAAACTTTCTCAAGATGTCCAGTCTGAACCTCCCCTGGCGCAGGGGAGGCCAGGCACCTTGCCTCCTCAGGTACACTTTTGATCTTCACGTGCAGGACAGTGATTTCTGAGGTGAGGTTGTTTTCCCTCAAGGCGCTGGTGCTCTCAGGAGGCCGAGGCGCTTAGGCTTCAACTGCTAATAAGGAGTCCAGGGAATAATTATAATAAATATGTTTGCAAAACAGTGCTTTGCTTTGAATGCAAGTGTTGTGCCTGCTTTGGAGAGGCATTTGTTCCTAGCTTTGCTACCATTAGCTTTTTCTTTTTTTCTAATGGAAAATGTAGTAATTACCATTTATAGATATTACCATGATCTTAATGACAATTATTTAATCATAGAGTCATCAGGTTTGAAAAGACCTTTGAGATCATCAACTTAAACTGTAGCTGTCTACTACCAAAACATATCCCCAAGTGCCTCACCTACCTGCCTTTTAAACACCTTCAGGGATGGTGACTCAACCACCTCTGCAGGAAGCCTCTTCCAGTGCTTGATAACCCTTTCTGTGAAAAAAAAAAAATTCCTAATGTCCAGTCTAAACTTCCCCTCACACAGCATGAGACCATTCCCTCTTTTCCTGTTCCCTGTCACCTGGGAGAAGAGCCCAGCTCCCTCCTCTCTAGAACCTCCTTTCAAGTAGTTATAGAGAGCAATGAGGTCACCTCTCAGCCTCTTCTTTTCAAGGCTAAACACCCCCAGCTCTCTCAGCCGTTCCTCATAAGGCCTGTTCTCCAGCCCCTTTACCATCTTCATTGCTCTTCTCTGGACTTGCTCCAGAGCCTCATCATCCTTCTTGTTGAACACAGGATTCAAGGAGTGGTCTCACCAGTGCTGAGTACAGAGGGAGAACAACCTCCCTGGACCTGCTGGTCACACCATTTCTGATACAAGCCAAGATGTCATTGGCCTTCTTGGCCACCTGGGCCACTGCTGGCTCATGTTCAGTTGGCTGTCAACCAACACCCCCAGGTCTTTCTCTGCCAGGCAGCTTTCCGTTGCACGGGGATTTTGTGTTCCAGGGGCAGGACTCTGCACTTGGCCTTGTTAAACCTTATCCCATTGGCCTCACCCCATTGACCTAGCTAGTTCAGTTTTCTCTGTGGAGCGTCCCTACCCCTAAGAAGATTGACACTTGCACCCAGTTTAGCGTCATCCACAAACTTGCTAAGGGGGCACTTGATCCGCTCTCCCTGGTCCTGCAACTAGCTTTAACTCCACTTACCACCACGCTCTGGGCCTGGCCATCTAGCCAGTTTTTAACCCAGCAAAGGGTGCACCTGCACAGGCTAGTGGTAGACAGTTTCTCAAGTAGGATACTGAGATTCTGTGTCAAAGGCCTTAGTAAAGTCCAAGAACGCAACATCCACAGCCTTTCCCTCATCCATCAAGCAGGTCAACTTGCCATAGAAGGCTATGAGATTAATTTGGCAGGATCAGCCTTCCATAAAACCATGCTGAGTTATGATGATGTCTACTTCTTGACAGTAAGGTGAGAATTAAATGACTAACTTAAGCTTATGTTGCAAAATAACCACACTGAAAGCAGATTTATTAGTGACTTGAAAACAAATTACTGCTAGATTAACCTTCTAAAATTAAATTTGAATTCCTTTTAATAAAGTTTTGACTTACTACAACTCATTATCATTTTTATAAGAAAATTAAGATCAATGTATGAATGCTTTTAATTGTCTTTTTTTTTAAAAAAAACCCAAACCAACCAACAACACAACACAACCCTCAACTTAGTTCCAGCATCATTTTCAGAAGAATTTTCTACTGGTTACCTCCTGGGAGAACTTCTACACAAATATGGCCTTCAGGATGACTTTAATCAATTTTCACAGAGCAGGTTAGTACATATGAATAACAAGTCTGTTACAGAAATTAGTCAAAACATTTGTTTTTCAGTTAGGATTTGCTAATGCAGTGTGAGTAGAACATCTAGAACTTATCAAGATTTCATGAATTTATCAGTGGGTCAAAAGTTACTTGTATTTGATGCATGGATTAGCTTCATGTTTCCAGAGAGATTGATTGTACTGCTTCATGAAAACTATGCATTTTAATTGTAACTGAGATAGTTACAGTGGGAGGCTAGGCCAAAAGTTCAGCAAGGCCTTCAGGGGTGTCTTTAGGAGTGGAAGTACTGGCACTATCTCCTTGACCAGGGTAGAGCCAAGGAATCCAGAAGTCTGGAGTAGTGGCAACTATTACACTTCCACTAAAATGAAAATGGTGGGGATGCATTGTTTGGCTCCGAGTGAAGCCCTGGTGGAAGATTATAAAGGAATTTATAAGTTTACAAGTAAACTGGTGTAGCATCCACAATGAAGTAGAAAAAAATCAAACAGGAAGTTGAAAAATCTGCATATCAATCAGTGTTCATGATACGGTTCACCACATTCCTTGGCTTATTTTGGCAAGAGGTAGACCTTGGTACATCTGTATTTCAAGGGCGCTAGGCTGTAAATCATCTTCCTATTTCTTCTGAACCATTTTTTTTATATTCTCTGCAGTTTCCATTTAATTACATACTTTCCTATCCCAGTCTCATCAGTTCATAGGAGAGAACCTTGGGCACTGCTTACAGGGGCAGTCAACAAACACAGTGGTTATGTGCAGCAGTTTTTGGGCTCTGCTTCTAGGAATTCTAGGAATTTCTCAGGAATTTCTGGGATTGTCGGAGAAGTCCTGGTAACTCTTCAGGGTGCCTGCTATTGCTGCAAAACGATAGATTCAGGAGGCTTTCACTTGTAGCAAGCTCTAGCAACTTTTGACAAGTTCTGCCAACTCTTCCCAATAAAAGGGTGCTTTGACCTCATGTCTCCAGCTACCTGCTGATTAGGGAGGTGCAGTTTGTGAAGATGCACTTCTGCAGGTGCAAGGAGGGCTTAGAAACTCTGCTGAGACAGTGTATGTTTGCTCAGCAAAGTTGGTAATGCATGGCAGGAACAACTAGTTAGAATGTCAGGTGCCTCAACTCATCTTGTTCCCCAGAGAAGTTGAAAGTCCATAAAGAAGTGGCTTTACCTGCAGAGGTGTATGTTTGGGGACGATCTGCATCACCAAGTAAAGCTGCTGCAGGAGGAGGCCAGTAGACTGTTTGTCATCATAGATGATGAAGAGGAGATTGACTGGATCTTCTCTGAGAAGCTGCAGATACAGGAGCCTGAACCCACTGCTGTACTGAGGAAAGGCAGGCATAATCTGTTCTTATTCAGTTGGGAAAAGGGAATGACTGGCAGCCTGTGACTTCTGGCGTGAGAAGGAATGTTTCTCTTCTGTCTACTGACCTACAGCTGCAGAACCAGTTCTTTGGCTTGATTGCAGAAGAGAGGCTGGCACCTCTGCGCAACAATGCACCTGTGCTGGCTAAATCAGAACCACACAGGAACACCAGGAAGAACAGATGGGTGATAGTAGTGGGAGGCTTTCTGCTGTAAGAGGCGGAGGCCCTTGTCTGCTAACCTCAGATAATAGCTAGGGAGGTTTGCTGGGGCCTCAAGTCCAGGACTGCAGAGGTTTATCCAGCCCTTGCAGTGTTACCACTGCTGCTTTTGTACAGATGCTGCCAGACTAGCTATGTGGCTCTGGGGGCAATAGTCAAAAGGTATATGAGTTCAGATGGTTTTTTTCTTCAGTTCTGCTGGTGAGGTGGAAGGGCTGAGTGAGGACTGGGTAGATTCTACAGGTCAACAAATGGCTGTCCAATTGCTGTCTAAAGAAGGGCTTTGTGTTTTGCAGTTGTGGGATCCTCTGTGAAGATAGAGGTCTGCTAGGGATAAACAAAAAGTTGGGCAAAAGAATCTTGCCAACAGCTGTCAAATGCAGTGAAGATGGCTTTATACCAGGAATGAGGGAGAAGGGATGTGGTGACTCTTAAACAAATGAAGAAGTGATGGACCTGAATTGCAAGCAAGAGGTGGAGTTTGATATGAATAAGAGGGACAGAGTAGTGCAGAATGCTGTTCCCCTCAAATCTATGTGTGCAGTTAAGGAGGTGCTGAGAAGACAGAGTTATGGGAGAAGCACTCACACTTTTTCTGGGAAAGCAACTCAGCTAATTGCCTCTCTGAAGTGCCTATATAGGGGGAACAAACAGAAAGAGTTAGAAACCTATGTGCGTATCATTGGAATCACAGAGAGGATGGTGACATAGTTCACACAAATGGAATGCTGTCATGTCTGGATATAAGCACTTAGGAAGGATAGACCAGGAAAGAAGGAGTTGTGCTTTATGTGAAAGAGCAGAGGAAATTCATAGAGCTCTTCTTGGGATGGATGATGAACCAGTTAAGAACTTACAGATTAGGATTAGAGAAAAGTTCAAACTGGGTGATGCTGCAAGGATTGTTTACCAATATCACTTGACCAAGAAGAAGTTCATAGGGTTTTTCAAGACAACTGGAAGAATTCTTATTTTCCTAGACCTTGGTCTGAGCAGGAAATGTTAACCTAGTTGGTAACTGCTGGAAAAGCAACATTACCAGACACAAACAATCCAGGAGGTCACTGGAATGCATTCATGATAGCTGTGTAATACACATGATTGAGGACCTGAAGAGGGGAGGTGTTCTACCAAACCTGGTATGTATAAACAAGAAAGACTGAGGGCATCATTGACTGGGGTGACCATGAAACAGTGGAGTTCATGATCTTGAGACGAATGAAGAAGCTAAAAAGCAGCATCTGAACTCTAGATTTCAGAAGAGCAGGGGTGAGAAGCCCATGTAGAATGGTCCTGGGGAGAAGAGAGTCCAGGACAGCTGACTGATTTTTCAAAATTTTTTTTTTAAATTTGTTTTCCCCATGTGGATCATCTCCTCCAAGCTCAAGAATGGTCCATCTCAGTATGAAGAAAACTGAGCAAAGCCAGCAGGAGGCATGAATAGATGGAAACGATGCTACTGACAGAACTTAAACATAAAAAGGAAGCATACAAGATATGGAAGAAGAGTCAGGTTGTCCATGAGGAGCACAGAGGTGCATCCCTGAGTGTTCAGGGATGGCTTTAGGAAAGTCAACAGCCATTTTTAGTCAAAACTGGTGGGAGAATCGGAAGGCAATTGGAAGGGCTTTTACAGGTAACTGCTCAACAAAAGGAAGGCTAGAGAAAACCTGAACCTACTGTTGAGTGGAGCACAGGACACAGTGAAAAAAAAATCCCCACCAATATGCAAAAGGCTGGGATACCTAATGCTCCCAAGCCCCTGAGAGTGTTGAGAAAGTCTGCAGCAAAGAAGGACTTACCCATGGTGGAGCAGGATCAGCTGACAGAACTTTTACGTAAACTGGAAATACACAAATCCAAGGGACCTCGTGGCACACACCTACATGTGCTGAGGGAGCTGTCATTGCTAGGCCACTCTCAATTTTATCTTTTAATCACGATGACTGGGGAAGATTCCTGAGGACCAGAAGAAACCATAGAAGTAAGGAGATGACTGGGAGTTGACAGCATGGTTTTATGATGGTGAAATTATGCCTGACCTGACAACCTTCTACAGTGAGGTGGTGGTTGAGTGGCTGAGAGAAGATCAGCATATCCTGTTTATGTTGATTTTTGACACAGTCTTCCTTAACATCCTCATAGGCAAACTGATGAAGTATGGACTAGGTAAGTGGATGCTGATTTGGACTGAAACCTGGCTGAACTGCCAGGAACAAGGACTTGTGATCAGCAGTGTAAAGTGCAGCTGAGGGCCAGTGGTAAGTGCTGTAGCCCAAGGGCTGATTCTGAGGTCAACACTGTTTAACATCTCTGTTAATAGGCTGGTAAGACAGGGTGTACCCCTCAGCAGGTTTGCAGATAATACAAAACTGGAAAGGTTAGTTGATACAGGGGTGTGCTGCCATTCAGAGGGATCTTGATGGGCTAGTGAAAGGCTGACAATAATTTCTTGAAGTTCAGCAAAGGAAAATGCAGAGTTCTGAGTCTGGGGAGGAGAAACTTCATGCCTCAGTACCAGGTGTGGGCCAGCTGTCTTCAAAGCAGATTTGCAGAGAAAGGATTGGGAGGCCCTGGAAAAGAAGTGTTCCTGCAGCAAAGAAGGCTAAACAGCATTGTGGACGGGCTATATTAAGAAGATATGGCACTGGTGGGAGAACATCTGGAGTGTTGTGTTCAGTTCAGGACTACTCAGTGCAAGAAAATGTGGATGCATTGGACCAGGTCCAGAGAAAGACCCTGATGAATATGAAGGTCCTGGAGTATCTAGCATATGAGAGGGAGGAGAACTGTATGTGGTGTTAGTTATTGTGGCACTCTATGACTTTGCCAAAGTGTGTACCATATTGCTTTAAGGACATCCTCTGGGTTTTTTTATTCAGTCCAGTCTTGGTATCAGATAGATGTCATGACCATGCTTATGGCAGCAAGTTGGAATTGAAATTAAGTTTGTGTTCTGATTTTGTTGTTGTTGTTTTCAATCATACAGCATTGCAAGTGCAAAACTTAACAATTTTTCTCGCTTGGAGCCCACGCTTCGACTCCTTGGTGTACAGTTTAATGAGAATGTGGCCCGAAACATAATGACAGGACAGCATGGGGCTGCTACAAAGCTGTTGTATGAATTATACATTGCTTTAGAAAAAAAGAGAAAGGCAAAGCCCACTGGAATAGCCATGGAAGCAATGAGACCTCCAGGAACTGCAAAGCTTCAGTCTGTTCAAAGTGCTTTGTATCAAGAGGTAAATAACTGTGCCTGTTTTGTATAAATATATAGGAAAAAAAGGTAGCATACTCATACATGCATCTCAAGCACATTACATGTTAAAATACATATAGAAACAAAATCTTGTAGTTGTTCTGCAGCCGCCATCTTACTCATTTGATCAGTACAGATGGCGGATTGCATTGCAGTCTAGGTATCAACTTAGACTAATTTCTCCTCCAGGAAATTTACTTATATTGCGTTGACCTTCTTGCTACAGTGGTTTGATTCCTTCTGTTGCATTTTTTTCCATATATTTACACTAAACTCCAGCCTGCAATAATCATTTGCTGTGAAGAGGGAAAAACAAAAGGAAAAGAGAGTATCTAGGAGGAAGTCAGTATCAATGTGTTAGATTCATTTAGGGATGTTCTTGTCTTGAACAGGAATGTTCAGTGTGTGCAACCATAATTTGTTATCTGAATGAGCAGTCTTTCAGAAGCTATATATAATGAATCATATTCAGCTGGGTGAAATTTCACTTTTTTTTCTGGCATAATTCCTGAAAAGTGGTCTACAAGAAGAAAGTTTACCAATAAGCACGAGATAGTACTAAACATTCAAAAAAATTCCTTCACCTACGTGTGGATGGCTTGAAGAAGGTAAAGTGACTGAGAGTAGATCCTGTCAATAGATAGGTTCACAATGACATTTGGATCATAAAAGAGTTGAGGCTGGAAGTGGCCTCTGATGGTCACTTAACCTATCTCCCTGCTAAACAATGTCAACAAGGGCAAGTTACTCAGGACCTTGTTAACTTGTGCTTTGAATATCTCCAAAGCTAGAGACTTCAACAGCTTGTCTGGACAAACTGTTTATCACTCTTCCAGTGTATATATATTTTTCTTTTTTTAATGCTTAAGTCATATTTCCTGTATTTCAGTTTGAATATAATAGAATAGTTCAGTTGGGAGCAGCCTACAACAGTTGTCTAGTCCAACTGCCTGGCCAGTCCAGGTCTGACTGAGAGCTAAAGTATGTTATTAAGGGCATTGTCAAAATGCCTCTGAAACACTGACAGGCTTGGGGCATTGACTGTTGCTCCAGGAATCTGGTTCCAGACCACATCTCCATAAAAAAATACCATGTCTAAACCTCCCTCAGTGCAGCTTTGTGCTCTTTCCAAATGTCCTTTCACTAGATACCAAGAAGACCCCAGTACCTCCCTCTCACCATCCTCTCAGAAAGCTCTAGGGAGCACTCAGACTCCTTGTCTCCAAATCAGGAAAAATTTGGCATTGTTCAAGTTCAAATCTGCATCTTCTTTTCAATGGAGCTAGTCCTGCTTTCTGAAGAACATTATATTGTGTTTAGTTGTTGTTCTTTGTACATTAACACAGGCAAACATGGTTTGAAATGGCTATGACAGCAATCTTATTGTTTCTGACTCTTCATTACTTGACATTTAATTATAGCGCTTGAAAACTTTAATACCATGTCAAACTGATTTGCAGCTAAAGCAAATTTCAGATCGTTTTGAAATAAAAGCTAAGGCAATAGAAGAAAAAATGGCTCGTACATGTACTGTGGAACAACAGAAGGTTCAGAAGCTCCAAGAGGAACAAATTGCTCAAGATATTGAAAAGGTGACTGCTTACTTCTCAGAGACTTATTAAGAAGGGTTTTCTTAAGGGCATGCATTTAACCACTTAGTTAAAGCCAATGTGAATGCTTGTTAATTCTGTGCTACAGTCATGTTTATATATAGGAACAAAGAAAGGGAATACACATGGAAATTGTTAATATGTCAATATAAAGCCAGTTTACTTTTATAAGAGCCTTAAAACATTAATACTTAAAATCACTAGTGTTAAATTAAGAGTATTTGTGTATTTTTGTGCATGGAAAGTATATTTCTACATGTGAAAACGAAGTAAATTTCACAGCTGCCTGTGTTTAAGGTGTCCTTGTAAAAAGAGGTTTTTGACATTCTTCATTTGTGAAGCAAAAGCCAGGAAAAGGCACAGGAAAGGGAATCTGTAGTGGGTGTGGCTTCAGAATATCTTGTAATGCTTTGTAGCTGTTCTGATAAAGTGAAAAATAGGAACTAGTTTCAGTAGTATAGCCTGTAGTTTATACAGGGGAACTGGCCATCTGTACAAGGGGTGTTGAACTACAGTGAAATGAAGTTGACTGGGAGTCTTGCTGTGGTTATGGGCTGTTCCATTGCCACTGCATAAACAAGAATGAAAAAAAAAATGCCCCTTCATGTATCTAGATGAGGAATATCCAAAACATATTTGAAATAAAATTTTAAAAGAAAATTTTTGTATCTTATTTGATGTATTGCATATTTGTTTTTAAACTTTCTTTGATTTCTTGTAAAAAACTTTTTTGTCCCCAGTCAATTACACATTTTAACTACATGTTTTGTAGTGCACTTTGACTGGTGTACTTTAAGTGTTACTTTGTGATCGTCTGAGAGTCATCGTTTGGTGGTAATATTACCTAACGGTATTCTCATTTTCTGTACCAGGAAACTGATATTCTCAGTTTCTGTGCTGAATTCTGACCTGAAACAGGTACCATACTAGAGCTAGAATTTAATACAAGTGCTTAAATGCCTACTATCTACTGAACAAATGGCTTTTCTTTACAGATGTGCTTCTGTTGCACTGTACTATTTGTTAATACAGATGTAACATATATATATGTGGCATTTTCTGACAGTGGTAATGAAAAAGTATTTCTTCATCCTCAAATATGGAGAACATATGTTTTGCTTGCATCATATTGTATTGATCCACTTTAAGAAAAGAGAAGTCATTTGCTCTAGCCTGGAGCCTGGTATTGCCTTCTATTTTTTTCATAGAAGATTTTTTCCTTATGGCTTAATTATGTTTATTTCATAGATGTATAGGTAGTATATTAGAGCCATAGAGTGTATATTGTTTCAATCCAAGTATCTGAACACATCATGTTGAATATTCAGCATCACATAGGAAGAAGGAGACAAAATGAAATAATGGCCAAGATTCAAGCAGCTGTCATACAGGTTCCAAAGCCACCACCAAACCGCACTATAAAAACTATTGAAACCAAGGCATTCTTAAAGAAGAAAAAAGAAGCAGAGGTAACTATCATCTATATTCTTGCAGAACATGTGACATTTTAGCTTCTAGTCTTCTAAGTAGAATATGTGAAGTAAAGCCATTAGTGTTTCATTCTCATCTGTGCATGATGAAGTTTTGCAGTATAATGTATGAACACTGTAACACACTATAAGATTGTCTGCTCTATCAAAAATATTAGTAACATTTGAAACTTGCAATAGTCTCAGGTCAAATAAAGAGATGATCGCAGTGCAGCAATCAGAAACAATATTCTGTATTATCTAGTGCTGAAGAGTACTAGGATTGTAATCTTACAGTTCATGGGTCATATTGTCATCATGAGTCCTAGTATTGCCATTTTTTTTAACTACACAACCAAGACAGATGCATTTAAATGTAGAGCATAGGGACATAGTTCCTTGAGTAACTGTCAGGGATGGATTCAGGCTACTAAAAAAAGAAAAGCAAATCATAGCCTGGAATATCTTGTTTCAAAAATGGTGGGATGCTACAGTCCTGTATAAATCAGAATTATCCTGGAGAATGATCAGCTGTAAAAACTGAGGATTTTCTTTCTGGTGCATTCAGGTGCAGCTAAGAAAAGTAGGGAGGGAAAGAAGTGAAAGGCAGAAAAAGAAATAGTCTTGTCTTTTTTCCTTGATATAACTGATGGCTTAATATGTTTTCTGTGTAAACATTTCTACTGTGCTAACATGACATAAAAATAATTCCATAACACTAACTCTGTTAAACCTTCCTTAAGATGCTTTGTGAAAAGAAACATTAAATTTTGTGTTACTTTGTCAGGAGACATACAAAGAGATTAAAAAGTTTGAGGAGTCTGTGGCAGGAAATGCCCCTGCAGGACACGACAAAGTAACTGGAAGGTAATTTTTGGATATTACATTGTTAAGCTTAGAAAGGATCCTACCTCAGTTGTCTTCTATGTATATATAAGTATAGCCATTCTGTCCTCTATAGTGATAGGCATACTATACTCAGAAGAGGTGGCACTCATGCATACTGCTGTGACAACTCGCATAAACAGGTTGTAACTAATAATTTTACTAAACTGCACTCAGTGTATTTGGGTATATTAAAGAGTAACCCATCTTTCTTTGATATTCTGTGAGCCATCCTAATTTCCTGTTTCTGCAGAATTTGTCTTCGCATTAGAAATTGAACTAATTGACAGTTGGCTCAAATCAGTGCTGGAGCCCTCCTCTGGACTTAGTGGTGATTGTGGGCCACAAAGGCATCAAAGAGTAGCCACAGTGCTACAAAGCGTGCTGACCAAAATAATTCCATTGGACATTTGTCAGTGTTGCACATGCCTACACTAGGGATCTGTATGAAAACAGCTCTAAGAACTATAATTCCTATAAAGTAAGTAATCTTTTTGATCTTTTCAATCAGTGATATACAAGAATCATTGCAAACACAGAAGTTCCAAGCAACAGACTTAGAGACTACAGCACCGACAGCAACTGAGCTGTTAAGTGTTTATTCAGATGATGAATATATAAGAAAAATTCAAAAACGTTTGAAGGAAGATACTTTTGCTAGAGAACAACGAGTAAAGAGACGACAAAAAGTGCTAATGGAACAGTTAATAGCACATGAAGCACAAGAGGTGAGAAAATGTGTGCTGAAGTGTATAACCAATGTAGTATATAACCTAATAATGTTCTTACAAGTACTTTTGGAAAGTTGAATGACATTTGGAGGCAATAAAGGGAGGCTTATATACTTATATCTGAAACAATGGTTTTTTATGACAACCATTGTCTTTGAAAAATATGGGAGGTTGCCCATTTTTTCTTGCCACCTTTGTGTTGTATCTCATCCTTATGAATCATAAAAGATAAAATGAAGACAGAGCTAAGATTATTAAAAATCAGTTAAAGACCTGTCTTCTGTGCCCTATCCCCCCACTCTGCTCTGCCAAGTTGAACTTTAAGCTATCAGCATGTGAACTGGTCCTGAAGAAGGTACTATTTAAACAAACCAAACCAAACACGGCATTCCTCAGTTGAAACCTGTATTTACAAATGTGTCCTAAAAATCTTTACATCTGGATGGAGTGAATTCTGAAATAGCTGTCCTGGCTGGTAAGAAGAAGCAAAGCATTTATTTTGCATTCCAGAGCTTTGATTTTTGATGTGTTCTGGAATAAAATATGTATTGCACGTCTGTGTTGTGTCCAAAAATGTGTGTGGCAGGTTATTCCATTTACATCCTGTTGGGTAAAGCACAAGACTTCAGATTTCTCCTCAGGCACTCATTCAAAAAAGCAGCTCTTACATTACTGTTTTCACAGGTAGCATGAAGTGTAATGATTGCATCCAACAGAACCTTGTAATTTGCTTTGCTTCTGTGATTTCTAGTTATCGTTTACATTGGTGTTGTACTATGAGTCCTTGGCTTAGATTATATGTGTTAAACCTATATCCGCTGCTGTTGCATAATAAAACACACTTAATATGTGCAACATCTCTGAAAAGAAAAAGTATGAAATTACATATATATACGCATATATTTTTAAGCATTGTTGTGTAATGTCTAGAGATGTTTTTGGAGTTGTTAAGAAAAACTTACATTTGTTGGGTTAGCATCTAGAAATTAGATGACTTCTCAATACCTGTCCCAGGCCTATATTCTATGAGAGTAAGAACACATGTAGTACCTTAGACCAAGAGCCCACCTATGGATGTAACCAGTTTATGAGCTCTCAAACAAAGAGATTCTGTGTAATGTTCTTATTGATATGCCATAAAGAAGTTTTGCAACCCAGCTGTCTGAAATCAGTGTAGCAGCAAATCTTGCTTTTTTTTCGCCTGCTGTCAGCTATTGCAGCCCCTGCATAAGCCCAGCAGCTTGGACTAGTGGTTCCAACAGCTCTATCTATCAGCTGGTGACCATCTGGCCAGTAGCAATCAGGGATATTTGGTGGATACAGCGGCTCTAGGCCAGCCAGTGTTGTCAAGATCAGGCAGCCACTTCATCTGCAGTTGTGGTAGGAGACTTGCAGGTTTGAATGTGGAGGAATTGTTGCAGTGCTGTTCAAATCAGACTGGCCGCAGTGAGGGTCCAAAGCAAAAGTAATAATAGCATTTCTAAATTCCCAGAAAGGAAAATCAGGATTGGTACAGGAACAACAGAAGTCACAAAATGAAGGAATTAGAAGGAAAGACGAGTGAACAGTTGTCTGGAACAGTAGTCTGACCAGATCATAGAATCTTCTTAGTGCTGATCTGTTTCTAAATCAGCAGAGGAAGGAGTGACTGGTTGGAACTCTGTGAGACTGCATAAAGTAGATGTTACTTGTTTTAGAGAAGTGTAAAGCAGAAGGAGATATTGTCTTGCTTGGGTTTTTTTTTTTTTTGAATAAAATAAAATAAAAATATACAAAGTAGTTGAAAATTAATTTGTCCTTCCATTAACGTTGAACTGATATGGATTTTCAGGCTGAAATTTTAGCTTTCTTGTAGACTTTAGGGTCATATTTTTACCTATGATGCATAAAACTTGAACAAAGGCCAGGGGATTAGTCTTGTCCCTTTGGAGTGCTATAATGTGTTTCATGTCTATATGTATAAACCTTTACCAAGTTTTTGAGTTCTAGCACCAGTTCTTGAGTTGCAGCATGCTACAAGCTGTAATACAAGTCAGAACCTGGGATAAAAAATACTTTAAAATTATGTGATGCTTCTCTACATGGAGAGCGAGGTGATGCTAGTCAGATTTTCATAGAAAGGGGTAGGAAGAGTTTGACAGTATCATGGCTTCATTCCAATTGAGTCTTTGATCTCCACCATTTCAACAAAGTATTTGTTCTAACTACTTGTTAATTTTAAGTCCTCTGTTCAGATTTTATCTCTCTGAATTAAAAAAAAAGTTATCAGGATGATGTTACTGTCAGCAATAAGTTGAGAAGATGCAAGTAGGAGGGCAGATTAATTCTTGCCAGATTATTGCTTGTCAGCCAAATAGATTTATGTATTCTGAGCTATAAGTTTTATAAAGTTTTAAGTTTTATAGTTAAGTTTTAAGTTTTATAAGTTATAAAACTTATGACTACACAACGGGACAAAAATGTTGCATTTGTATTTAAATTAAAGAAATAAACAGAAAGATAGAAAACTGTGATATAGTATTTATGTATGAACAACATGAAACATAAATGGTTGGACTTGATGATCCAGTGGGTCTCTTCCAACCTGGTTGTTCTATGATTCTATGATAAACACACTAATAATTGGCCACTGGATGACACTGTTGTCTTAAGTAGGTAAACTGAAAAAAAGTATGTATTATGCTTTCTCAGTAGTAATTTTTCAAATGATTACTACAATGTCCAATTCATGATATTTATGACTTCTTTAGACAGTTCACAGCCCTCTGTGAAGAAGTTAATGTAAAATATGAGGTCAAAAAAATTACACTGCCATTTTTATTTTAATTCCTAGTATGCCCAGAAGTTTCACAACTTTTCAACATTAGGGTTTAGTACTGTGTCCGAATATTTGATTACCTAGAGTACTGAAGTTCTCTAGCAGCTGACAAACAAAAGACTTCTTCTGGATGCACTGAAATGTTCTAAAGGACAGTTTTCTCATTTCCTTTATAAAGAGCTCATTCACCTACATGAGGTGCTTTAGTTTCACACTGGACCAACTATTTGCACTGTGGATGTCAAATGAACACTGGTTATGACATACTGAGTCCAAAGAAGCACGGGGTAGAACAATAGCAAATGACACATAGCATTAATCTGAAAATATATTAATCAAATTGTTGCTGTTTTATATTTTTCCATTTCATTTGCATGCATGATGATAATTCTATGCATAGTAAAATAGTGTGTGAACAGTACAGTACAAATAGAGTACAAAAAACACACTCAAAATGACATCCTCATTTTGTGATAAGCTTTGCAGGGAGATAATACTGCATGTATGTGAAGCACTCTGGGATAAAAGCTTGAAATTATTACGTCTTTGCCATTAGATCTATCATGCAGTGTCATGGGATTCAGTGCCAGAAAAAGAAAGTGCAAAGCTCATATTTTGGTTAAGATAAGAAAAATGCTGACAGGTTTTTATATCAGCTTTGTCTTTTCAAATAATCTGTAATTAATTGGAATGTATTTTAGTCTTAACAGTCTAAGGGCAAAGGAGCTTAAAAATACAGGAAGATTTTTGTTTGAAAAATGTTGGCTTTTCCCTGGCGTCAGCATTTAAGATCTCTTATTACAAATCTGTTGTTCTCCTTATTGCAATTAAAATAGCCATGTTTTGCAGCTTTGTGTTAGAAATCTGTTACAGGTGTCTTGATTGCTACCTGAAAGGAGTTTGTAAGTGAGGTGAGTGTTGGTCTCTTCTCCAAAGTAAATAGTGATAGTATGAGAGGAAATGGCTTCAAGTTATGCCAGGGGAGGTTTAGGTTGGTTATTGGGAAAAAAATCTGTACTGAAAGAGTGTTAAAACATTGAAACAGGCCACAGAGGGAAGTGGTTGAGTCACTGTCCCTGGAAGTGTCCAAAATCCATGTAAATGTGGCACTTTGGGACATGGTTTAGTGGGCATGATGGTTTTAGCCTGGCAGTTGGACTTGATGAACAGAGGCCTTTTCCAACCTTAATGATTCTGTGATCCTATGATTCTAAATTTAAGGCTATGCCTTTAGCATGGAGAGTGCTTTTATCAGGACCTGGTAGCTGCATAGTAGTACTTTGTGATGTAGAGGAGTCCTGTGCAGGTCCTTCTGTACTGCTGGTTTCCTCCTGTGTAGCACAGATCTAGACCTCTTTGTAGGGTTTGTTCTTTCATAATAGCATGATAATATGTAACATAGTTTGATTTTTCACTTATAGTTGGACTTACGTAATGTGTTCTGCCCTGTCTCCATCACAGATAGCTGATGAAAAATAAACAAGAGTAAAAGAAAATAGAAGTGATACTTTTTTTTGGTTTGGTTTTCATACTACCACTAACTGGCTTTTTTTCTGTTCTTAGGAAATTAATTTGAACACTTCAGATTGGTTCCCGATTTAGGTCCTTAAATTTGAATTTATATTGCATAGCAATTTTGCTGCGTCTGAGACAAATATCCAGGAAATCAGAAATTTCCTCTAAAATTCTGCTGTAGGAGTGATAACTGGCAATAGGATTTTAAAGCTGATGCTTTTGCTTAGAACTCAGAAGCAGTTCTGGACTCTGAAAGTAGTGTGGCAGAACTTTAGGTTATGCTAAGCATGAATTTAGATACCAGGAGCAGTATAGAAAAATATAGTAGTGAGAAGATGCTGTTATGTTTTGTTAAGTACCTGGAAAACTAAGAGCCCACAGCCTTCATAGTGTCTATGCATACCAACCATGCTTCAAGCAATGATTCAGAATTATATTCTTACAATACTGAGTAGGGGATTCTATTCATGTCCCAATGAGAACACCAAGACTGTTTCCTAAGTCTTACAATTTCCTCTATTCTAAATGTTTCCACATATCCCCTGTCTCCTGGGGAATGGAGAGGGTAATTACTTGAATCCTGAGAAAGAATGAAAAGGTTCAAAACTGTAGAATAGACTGATAAGAATCCAGCTGAACATGGCTGAGAATAGGGACTTGTGGAGATCTAGGGTATGTAGGGGAAATTATGACTGGTTAATGATTTGAGGAAAGGATATATCTTTATATTCAGGAGCAATTATTTGAAATATGTGTAGTTTCTTTGCAGACAGGAAATACTCAAGTTAAAATTGAGTTAATCTGAGCAAATATATTTTTAGAGAGTATCTCAATTAAGACATATTTAGAATTTACTTTGGTACTTCTAGAATTCTTGTACAATTTCAAAAATACTATTCATAAATAAATATGTATATTGTTCTGGATTTAGGTACCAAATAAACAGCTAGTGTTGTTATATGAATCCCTTCACATTTCTCATGTCAGACACTGATGAGTTGTCTATAAAGTAGCATTAAGCACAGCTTATAAACTATTCTTTTTTAATTTTTAGGAAGCTTACCAAGAGGAGCAACTTATCTACAGACTAATGAGACAATCTCAGCAGGAGCGGAGGATTGCTGTTCAACTCATGCATGTTCGACATGAAAAAGATGTGCTACGGCAAAATAGAATTTTCAGGGAGAAACAATATGAAGAAAGACGACTGAAAGATTTCCAGGAAGCTCTTGATAGAGAAGCGGTAAAAGATTATTTTCTCCCTGAATTGCTGTAGGACTGTTACAGTAATTTCTGGTTTTAAAATGGAACTTTTATTTTCAACTGTTAGGATTTAGGATTTTTCTAGGGACAGAATTATTTAATGATGGGTTGAGTCCTGGGTCCAGCCCTGTTCA
>WAAB01013563.1:29640-47574 GCA_013389865.1 Piaya cayana | reverse complement strand
ACCAGCACACCCTCTAATATCTACCCCGCATCCAGGCACTCAGTGCCTAACCTAAGAGTACTGAGAGCCAAAGTGAAGAAAATGCAGCTTGATTTCCCATCTATCAATTCTGACACCTCTCTTAAAGCTACAACTTGCTCTTTACCACTACAGACAAAACTGTGACCAGAAACAGTGTGACCAGCAGGTCCAGGGAGGTTCTTCTCCCTCTGTACTCTGTTCTGGTGAGACCACTCCTTGAATCCTGTGTTCAGTTCTGGGGCCCTCACCACAAGAAGGATGTTGAGGTTCTGGAGGGAGTCCAGAGAAGAGCAACAAAGCTCTTCTCCTGGAGAACAGGCCCTATGAGGAAGGGCTGAGAGAACTGGTGTTGTTTTGGCTGGAGAAGAGGAGGTTGAGAGGAGACCTCATTGCTCTCTACAATTACCTGAAGGGAGGTTGTAGAGAGGAGGGAGCTGGCCTCTTCTCCCAAGTGACAGGGGAAGGACAAGGGGGAATGGCCTCAAGCTCTGCCAGGGGAGGTTTAGGCTAGACATCAGGAGGAAGTTTTTCACAGAAAGGGTCATTGGGCATTGGAACAGGCTGCCCAGGGAGGTGTTTGATTCACCTTCCCTGGAGGTGTTTAAGGCACAAGCAGATGAGGTTCTGAGGGGCATGGTTTAGTGTTTGATGGGAATGGTTGGACTCAATGATCCAGTGGGTCTCTTCCAACCTGGTGATTCTATGTTTCTATGATTCTATGATAATGGGTAACTCCTTTCCCCATCCAACTGCTTTGGAGCTCATAATGACACTGTGAAGCATATCTTGTTCTGCAAATTCTCCTTTCAAGATAAATTAGGGTCATTCTTTTTTTAAGAGAAGGAGCAGGGATGGGAGGAGGGGACAATCCAGAGGGAGAGAGACAAATAATCTTCAAAGAGAACAATTAACAATCAATTGCAGAACTGCTGAGGAGCAGAGATAGACACATATTTCTAGCTTTTATTTCTGATTAATGAGGGAAAGGCCTGGTATCCCCTCTCCTCAGCTCTGAGAAACTAGTCTACTGATTATGTCATAACTGATCCACAGTTGTTCTCTCTGAGGATTATTTATCTCCTTTTTCAAGATTGCCTCTTCTGAGACTTTAATAAATCAGATTCAGCCAGCACCAGCACTTGCTAATTTCTGCCTGAAGGGGATTTGAGTTTTTCTTCAAGCTCTTGGGGCACCTATTTGCTTGGTTGCTTTTGCTTTTTAAAGAGTTGTATTTAAAACATCATTTTCCAACACTGTAGCATCCGGATTGCTGGTGGTTATGTATTTGCATTGGATGAAATCAGCAGAAGGGCTTAGCACTGATATCATTGCTCTGTACTAGGGACTGTACAGAGATGACCTTGGCAAACTGGGGTTTTAGGGTCCTGTAACTATATGCCATGGAAACCACCTTGCTTTTCTCCCCAGCCTTCAGGAAAGAGTGAGATGGGACAGGATTGCCAGCAGCTTGGAAAAGCCCTAGGGTGAGCCATCTAGAGCCCAGATAAAGCTGCAGGATTAAGGCAAACAGGTGGATTTGGGGGGGGTAAAGGAAGTCAGAGAATAGAAAAGATGCTCAAAGCTAAATGCATGCCACAGCTAAATGTTTGCTTCAAGGAGACTGTGAGTCCTGCTTCAGGGCTTGTGGAGCAGAGAACAGAGCCACTCTGTCCGCCTTGGTTTGCAGCCCTGCATTTTGAAGGAGAGTTGCTCTGATGTACTGGGGCTTGCTGTGCCCACAGCATCCCTGTGAGCTGTCTCAGGATGTCACACAAAATGAGGGTCAGCTCTGCAAGACATTTCTCTTACCATCACCCTGCAAGGTACTTTCACTGCTTAATTTGAACTATTGTGTGGATACACAGGGAGGCAGCCCTTCCCTACCAGAGTTATTCTCTTAATGGGGAAGGAGGAGGAAAATGGATGGTGTCCATTTTTGTGGGTAGCATAGAGGTGACAACACACTTGTTTGTTGCTCTGCAAGTGTAGATTAAAGATTTCATGCCTTGTTCCCTTTCTCATTCTCAAGGCAATCCTTTGTGTATGCCTGTGTGTCTGTATCAGTGTCTCTGTTACTGCCTACATACACACAAGGGTCTATCTTGCATTAATGCCATCAGATAAGGAGGTCTCCTTAGGGAATTGTTCTCCACTGTTTTTATTTTAATATGACAAACATTGCGTGCTTGAGAGGTAAATGAGATGGTGTTATTTCTCTGACTTCCTTTACGTTCTTGTCCTAATCTTCCCACCTACTTCAAGCTGTTACTACACACATTCTCTCTCTATTCCCTTTACTCTGTGACTCTCCTTCAGATTTTTAGGCCAAGCCTCTCCATGGGCTCTGATGGGATCAGGTTCACAAACCTTCCTGCTATTAGGTTTCCTAGGAGGACGGCCATGGGAAGGAGTGTTACCAAAGGCCATGCTATCCCCAGGGCTGTATACTGTAGCCTGCTTTGTGATCAGGCCATTTCCTCCTGGTTGGACTGATGAAAGCTACACCTCTAAAAACCTGCATAAATAGTTCAGCTGAAAAAGAAAAAAAAAATCATGATGAGACTGGAGAGCCAACTGCATCATCAGTTCCGCTGAAAATGGCAAGCACAGATGCAGGCTCTCTAAAGGTCATCCTGAGCCATAGAAAACCTCAACTGAATTCAAAATACTTCCACTCCTTATTGGCTGCAGCATATGCATTTGCAGATAGGCTCTAGATTTCACTCTTACTAATGTTGTTTGCCCTTTGCCAGCATCAGGGTCAGACCCCAGCTTCCAGAGAGAAGGGAGCTCTCCCTTGTTTGGGTTTGCCATGGCCTGCTGTGACTAGATGGAAATAAAGGTACACTTTCTAACATCCATGAAGCTAGACCTGGTAGCAGGATCCCAGCTGGCCTCACCCTTGGCAACACCAGCAATGCCATCGGTTAGTTAAGGAAGCTGCTGTGCACCTCTCATGTTAGAAATCCAGCACTCACTATTGCCCTGCTCAGGTGGGGAGATCTCCTCCTATCAGCTTAGTACAAAATTCTACCTAGACAGCAAAGCCATGCAGACCCTTCAGGTATCTGTGTGGTCCCAGGGCTGTGAGGAATATGTGGCTGCCTCCTGCTCACCTGTGTTAGGAGGGCAGACTTGGGCACAGGATATTCCAAGGAAAAAAATCATCCAGATCTGCTTTGAAATGTGGTGCAGTTATTAGTGGAGATGCAGCAGCCTGTGAATGGCAAACCTCTTGATTTAGAATTAAGTTGACATTTTGTTCCAAACCTATACCACATTATCATTAAGGAAGAGTGCTTCTCACGCAGCCCTGACCAGATCTTGGAAAACTGGCAGGCGTGGAAGGCAGTTCTCACTAGCTGTATGCTGCAAGGTAGATGTGGAAAACCAAGCTGTTAACTGCGAGGGCTGCCTGAGATTCTGAATGCACGGCCATAACTGCAGCATACTTTCAAACACATGAGAAACCAGGCAGCGTTATCACTGATGATAACCACAGAGTGAAGCTACAGGTCACACTTGGACCCATGAAGTCTCACTGCTTTGCCCAGAGATGTATCCTTGGCTTTTGCTGACTGCAGACAGATTTCCCTTCTGCTCCTGGACCTCTCTGCCAGATCCAGCTGGCTGGTGACAACCCCAAGGAGGGAGTCAGTAGATGCTTCAGATAGGATTTATTTTATATATGTGTATATGTATATATATAAGTATATATGTATGTATGTATATAAATAATGTGTGTGTACATATTCTAAGGTCTTCCTCAGAAAACCTGTGTCATTCTTGGTAATGGAAAGACTAAGGTGTCTTACTAGGTGTCTTATGAAAACATAAACCTTGGACATCATGCCACATCTGCCAGCTTTCTCTTCCTGCCTCTAAAGGACCTCAGCTATACTGTCTCAGGCATGGGCTCACTGGGCTGGGGAGACACCTAGTTTTTGGCTATGTCCCCTATTCTAGGCACCATTGCTGCAATTCCAGCTTGTAACAGTTGAAACCTGATCTGTCAGTACAGGTTACCTTTTTCATTCATGGAGAGAAATAAATTTCTAATGTCCCATGACCAACGGTCTCTCTACGGTAGAGAGATGAAGCTCGAGCAAGAATTGCCTTCCAGACCTAGGACAAGGTGGCAGGGCTTTAAAGGCTGGCTCTGGTTTTAATGCCGTTTCTTCAGTATCCAACTCTAGGGAGGTGAGACCTGCCCCAGCATTGCTGACGCCTGGCACCACTTGGCTGCCCAGTGCGTATGTGAGGACACTCCTGTTATGATGCTTAGACCCTCTGAGAGACACTCATATGACCAGCCAAGTGGTTCAAATATTAAAAATTCTCATCATTTTCCACCAAATGACCATAGTGTGCAAGAAGGCATCAGACTCCTGGAGAGAAGAGTTCTCCCAATTCCACAGTTGCCCCAAGGTTTCCATGACTGGCTGATCTAGTCCAGTGCCTGAGGGGAAATTTGAGGCTGAACCTTGCTCAAGAGGGATGTGCTGTCTTACACTGACTCCCTCCCACTGCATGTCTCTGTCAGATGGGGGGACCTTCCCAGAAAAAGCAGGGATGAAGAACAATTCTCTCCACAGTGGGTGGCACTCATTACATGGAGCAAGTGCCTGGAAACACCGGAGCTGTGCAGCTTTGCTCACTAATGGGGAGGTCTGGCCTGAAGACTACAAAATGTGTTATTTTTGCAACTTCCACTCCTGCAACTACATCGAGTATAACAGGAAAGATTATCTTGACAGCTCTCTTACCTTACTCTCTCATTAGAGCTCATCTAGCAAGGATGGGAGGGGGGATAGTGAAGCAATTTTAGGAGGCTGTGCAGTTTTTATGGTTATGTCTTATGATATGTTAATTTGCCAAATCAAATATATGTCTCAGCACTTCCACCTTTACCTCCTGCATGCCTGCAAAATAAATAGTCATATTAATCATACTTTGCCATTCTTGCTGGGGATTAGAAAGCAATTTGCAGAGATCGGTTAGGCCAGCCGTGCTGTCTTACTGTGAGGGTGCGCTGCAGGCACTGTGCAGCTGGGGAAGCTGAGGCATGGGGAAAGCAGAGCAGCTTGCTTGGAGGTGAGCAAGAAGGGGATGATTTAGTTCAATTCTCCCAGCTCCCTGTCTCCTGCAGGGAGGAAAATTGGCCAAGGGCAGCATGGAGAGGACTCACCAAAGATTTTAAATCAGATCTTGTGAATGCTCACTGGCTGGCATACCCCAGTGTTGGGTAGCGGAGGGAGAATAGATAAGGGACACCAGAGGAGTGATATGGGACAAGTGAAAACTACCCTTTAGTAAATCCAAATGGGAACAAAACCCAAGGTTTTTGTTGCAGGCAGCTGAGGCTGAAGCCAAGTGCCAGCTAGGTATTGAGTAAAAGGGGTCTAATGCTTTAGTATGGAATCTTGCTTCCCCCTTCCCTGTCCTCATAGCCACCTGCTAAGACAATCTTTTCTTTCCTTGCAGCCCTAACTGTGCCTGTGCCTGCTTTTCGTCTGTCTTATTCTTTGATGATTTCATTTACACCAGTTCCCTGTCTGTTGACACCTGCCATCAGATCTGAGCTTCTCTATGCTGGAGCAGGCTGTGACCCATGAGGTCCAGCACAGTAGAATATGTTATTAATAGAAATATAGTCATCCAGCAGCACTGCAAGCCAGGGAAAAATAACTTACTGTCTACTGTTCCTATGAGTGGAAATATTCCCAGGCATCCACACCAAGAGAAGAACCACCATGTCCATGCTGATATGAGGTAGCTGTGTTCCTGACCAGACTTACCAGGAAAAAATCAATGTTGCACACTGTAGTCCACAATTTTGGGAGCCTGTGGACCATGGAACTCACTGAGGTGTGAGCACTGCAACATAGAAGGCAATCTCTAAGCCCTTAAAACCCAGAAAACACTAGTGCCAAAGCTGTGCAACCAGGCATGAGGTCCAAGGCAGATGTGCCTGAGTAAGGGATGAGGTTAGAATTAAATGAGCGACCCTTGTGCCCTGACTGGGAGACCTTGTTCTTTTTACTTGAAACTAAGAGATATCAATGCTGTTAAGCATGAAACTGAGCCACTTGGTTGCAGCCACTGGGGGCTCAGGGTGCTCTCTGGGTGCTCTCCAGACTGCTGGCTCTGGTCATGCCAACATACAATTGCATGCTTTGCAGAGGTGTGTGCAGATTTACACTGAGCAGCAATGATTTACATTGACCTGCTGCTCCCCTGAGATGATGTTTTTGGTTTCTATAATGAAGACAAGTTGATGGATCACTACCAGCAACATCTGCCAAAAAATCCCTGCTTCACACTGCAGAGGAGACCTACCGTGGGGAGCATGGTATTCCTCATGGCTTCTAATGACTGAACTGAAACTGCACAACATGGGGTCAATGTGCTTTATTAGTCTTTTGTAACCCCTCCCAGGGTTGGCAACTCCATTGGAGATGGGTGATGTTTGTTCTGGGCACCCTATCATGTCCTCCACAGTGAATGACACCTCTTGCCCTCTGGCCAAAGAGCTGGCAGGCCACTCTGTTCCCCATACCTTTCCAGCATCCCTCCCATGCACATGCTGGCAACCCTGTCTCACTCTTGAAAGGCTGTTCCCTTTGTAAAGGAGAAGATATAACTGCAATAACCTGACAAGTCACTTACCCTTACAGCATGGCTCGGTTCCCAGCTTCTTTCTGACTATGTCCTTAGTCTTAAACAATTTGCATTAAGGTCAGACAGTGAGACCACATAGGACCAGTGGCTCCCACGTCTTCGAGGGGTTTATAAGAAAGTGGCTTTGTATTCAGTGAAGAAGAGGAAATAGCCATCTGCATCATGAGGGGCAGGAAATGCTGGAGATGCCGGTTTCCCTGTGCTTGAAATTGCTGTCACTCTCCAGCTCCATCGTGCAGCAATTTTAGAAGGGAGGGTGGAACCTTGTATTGCCCTGTCCCCTAGATTCCCAGGGGAGCAAAGGAGGTTTTGTGCTCCCTTGGAGGCTGTTGTGGGCTGAGATCAGCTACATGCTGATGCAGTTCATGCAGAGACTGTCACCTGAATGACTTGCTGGAGGCAATGTGGATGAGGGTGGAAGTTGTCACAGGAATTAAAATGATTGTCTCCCAATTATTTGTGAACCAAGCATGGAGGCATCCAACCACCATATAGAGCACAGTTCCCCAATTGCTCTGCATTTTCTGCTGCAATACGTACACATCTTATTGCAATGGAACAGCCTCTAGTGCCCTTGAGGACACTCCCAAGGACCCAAAACATCTGCACAGGGCTGACAAATACAGTGGAGGACCCAGACCTTGTACCGATATGAAAGCCAAGTGGAGTCTCCTGGACATCTTCCCAGGGGCTAGAAACCTCCACCAGATACAAAAATTGCTCCCTCAAGGTCACAGAGTAGAAAAGCAGATGGAGTTGGTTCATGTTTTCTTTTTTTTTTAACAAAATGGGCATTTTCCTAAGGAATTATACCCTAGATACTGTATTCAGGAATTACTCCAGGAAAGAAAAGATGCCTTTCATTTTGGGAACCTTTTCTTAAAGTGCCAAATTGATATGTACACTGACAGCAAACACATCCCAAACCTCCCTAAATATTTTTTTTTGCACACAAGAAAATTTGCATATGTTAGCATATGCATTTGATATATAATGTATACACTCTCTGAAAAGTAATTAGTATTTTTACAACCAGCTGCAGCAATCACATGTTCCTGGGCTCTGTGCTGGCATAATTGGATGAAACTCTTGTTGTATGTGTTCTACTGCTGATTTGAAGAACTGATTCAGTGTTCCCATCTGGCCATAAGATTTCAGAATTTCTATAAGTTCTGTAAAGTAGCTCCACCACTGCCAGAAGGTCAGAACAACGTGGGAGGCTGCGAGAACTTACACCAGGTGTTAAAGGTCACATCCAAAAAAACCTGTAAGGATTTCTGCTCACTCCTGAAATCAGGAAATTAGAGAGAGAAAGGAGTTTTGAAAGCCCCAGTCCCTGATAGACACCTGAAGAGTGCGGGTTATGGATTAAATAATCTTATTGGGGCTTGTTTTTAATTAGCACGTCACACAGTTAATCCTGGAAAGCCACTTCTGACAGCAGTATATCTTGGGAAAAAATGGTCTCTTCTAAGGACACTGTGAAGGCTTTCTGAGAATAAAGAACAAGACTCATGAAACTTGCTAAAGAAGATGTAGTACAACAGGAAAACTGTTGAAAAGAGAACTCTGCATATCACTGGATATGAACTAGCTGCTTAAAACTGACTGCTGACATTCTCCCACTATTTGAGTGAAAATGCACCTCATTCCCCACCCTGGCTGGATTTTGTCAAAGGGCAAGTGGCAAAAGGTAAACTGCAAGAATTATTTGCATGTTTCCAGTGCAGTTGTTGGAATGTGTATCAGCAGATTTAAAATCTTGAAATTGGGTGAAGAGGATTTTAAGAAGTAAGAAAGCATAAGGTCTGCTTTCAAGTCCCTACTCTGCCAGGAGTTTTGTTGAGCAAATCACTGTGAGTTTGAGGAAGGTTAGTTCCCCATTTATAAAAGCAGGTCAGCTGCACTTGTCCACATTGCAGGGGAATATGAGAGATAAGAACTCACATGTGCTGAGGTGCTATAGCAATTACAGTTACACTTGCATTAGATGGTTTCTGTGTTGCCTAGAGCCAGTAATTTGCCAGTTGGAAAATCACTACATTGAGAGGTTTTATTTGAAAGCAAACTCAGCAACAATGGCAAATAACATCCCAGTGGATCTGGAAGTGAGGGATGCCATGCTGTGAGAAGCTCTAACAGCAGGCTTTTAAACACTTTTGATGGAGCAAGTCTTGGTAGTCATGCTGGTGGATGGAGAGCAGTGTTGAAAGCCAAAGGGAAGTTGTTAGTTACTGCTTATGTTGTGTTGTGTTTGTTGGAAAACAGACTCCAGCCATGAGACAGTTCAGGCACCTGAGATCTTCAACCTTGTTGGCAATGAGGATCATTATTGCTGGTTTCTCTCAATGCATGTGAGCTAACTGTAAAAGCTGAAGGATGCAGCAGCAGAGAACATGCGTGATAGCCAAAAGCTAGGGGAAAGGCACTGCATGCTCCAGAGGCCCTTGGACATTCAAAAGTAAATGCTGGTTACCTTCCAGTCAAGCATCAATGTACTTTAGCTACTTTCATAGGCTGTGCAGAACCCAAAATGCTAACTATTGAGAAATTTATTTAGAAAGGCTGTGAGGAGAGAAGAAAATTGGGAAGTTTTGTTCCATTGGACCTAGCTGTTGATAAAATAGCAGCTCAACCCCGGAGTTAACTCTGTTGCAAGCTTTGAAGCTATTGTTCTTCGCCTTCCAGTCCCAGGAATCTGGGATTTGTGGATATCCCCTGGTCAATGCAAGTAATTTGTCTAAGTAAAGGTGTTGCCCATTTGCTGCAGGGCAGACTGGCACATGGCATGGGTACAGAACACACGGCAGCATGGTATGCAAAGTACCAGCCCAGAAATAGCAGCTCTTGGACCTTGCTGTAGCCTAACCATGTCTGTGGCCAGCAGGCAAACCACAGGCAGGAACACAATATGGCCAAGAGACATATGATGGACAAGAGGCATGTGATGGACAAGAGACACACTGTGGCCAGGAGACATGCCATGGTCAGCAGACAGCTGCCTGCCTACCATACAACACTATCAGAAGATAAGTCTTTTAGGGTCTATAATTATTTTCTCACTACACAATCTTCTTCCTCACCAACCAAAAGACTCTTGTTCAGGCTCCGAGTGTTACCATGGTGTTCAGGGCATCAGGGTCATCTTCCCAGCTGTATCAAAGCCCTCGCACAATAAATACTAAGATCTCTTGGCATCCATCAAAAAAGGGGTTGCAGCTCTCCTTTGTCCCCAGAGTAGATGCTCAGAGCTGTGTAAGAATTTTATGAGCCTGGACTCTGACCGCTTTTCCAACCACTTGTGCTTTTTGGTGAAAGAACTATCCTTGACTTGATCATAGAATCACCAGGTTGGAAAAGAGCCATTGGATCATTGAGTCCAACCATTCCATTGATGTTTTTTGGCAAAATCTCTTCACGTCTGCAGTAGCACAAAGGACCCAAAATCTGTGCAGTCCTCACATCTGCTGTTCTCACAACTTTATGAGGCATGCAGAATAGCAGCAACATTTTTTATAAATGGAAATTATTTCCACTTCCAGGTGTTTCACTCTCTCTATGCCCTCCCACCTCTGGTGATACAAGACTCATTCCTGGAGCTAGGTTAATATCATCACCTCCTAGGCTGGGCATTAGATTTTGGGAAATTGCTTTTCATTGTCTTTTTTCAGTCTAGCAGCTACTGGTCACTGATGGCTCTTCATTCTGATGGATGCCGTAGCAGTAGAGCTGTTCTCCCATAAAAGCATTCTGCTAGCTGAAGTCCATCCCTGCAGAGCTCATGTAAAGCACAAATAGGTTTCCATGGCCTCTCAGTTTTGCTATTTATCTCACTTACAGTTCTCCAGCTGCTCCATCTCCCAGTTTGATCAAATCCTTTTAGGCCTTCTCACAATCACTCATATTTCTTCCCTTCTTTCATTATTTTCTTTCCTTCTTCCATTAACAAATAAAACCCTAAATAGTTTGATTCCACCTGCACAGATTTCACCTCCTGCTCTGTACTCTTGCTTCTCCAAACCATTAATAAATATTTTCAACCACATCCCTCCCAAAGCTAGTCCATTAGGTCTCTCCTGTTTAACCTCTCCCTGCTCCAAGGACCATTCATTCACTCCAATCCTTTGCATCCCGTTGCTTGAGCAGTTTTTGACCCACAACAGGATGCTGTCCCTTATCCCGCATATGTTTATTTTCCGTAATAGTCTCCTGTGAGGGACTCCATCAAAAAGCCTTTAGAAAAACCCAAGTAAATTATGTCCAGAAGTGCCCTTTATCCCATTTGCTGTATTAACTCTTTCCCAGGTTTTGGCAGGCTCAGAAATCACAGTTTTCTGGGTCTACCACATTGGTGTTCTTCCCAGTGTGCTGTCTGCTCAGAAATGACCAGTTTTCTGCCAGGCTGGGATGCTTCAAGCCGCTTGATCCCTCAGGATCCAACCAAACAAAAGACCCAAAAGACTCCAGAACATAGTGCCATCTTAACACAGGGAGGGATTTATAATAAGGGCAGAACTGTGGAGCCCAGATTGAAGTTCCCACTTTCATTAGCCAGATCTTTCCTATGGAAAGTATATTTAGAAGGAAAAAATTACTTCCTTGCCTATTTTCAGAATTTTATTAATTTTTATATCTTTCATTTGCTTATTCATATTTCCTTTTAAAGTTTCTGTTTATTTAGGACTTTGTTATGTNGAAAGCAAGTGTAAATGGTATTCAAGAAAAGGCTAAAATCTATTATCATTTTGCAAACCAATTGATCTTTACATTTACCTGCATGGGATGGGTTGCAGTTAGTTTGAAGCAAAATGTGATTTCTTGGTATATAAGACATTGGCTAAATCATTGTTTGAACATCATATCTAAGTTTGGCATTCATCTTTTAGAAAGCTATTAAGAACTGAATCAGTGAACAAAAGAGCTGTGAAAGCTATAAGAGATCTAGGAAAGAAACCCTTGGAAATGAGTGTGAAGGAAGTTATTTTATTTAGCCTACCAAAGTGAAGGGCAAAAAGCAATTTGACCTGTAGGTGTCTACACAGGAAGATAGTATTTGAGATTACAGTGCTCTTTGATTGAGCAGACAAAGCAAAATGAGGTCTAATAGCTAGAAACCAAAGCTGGAAAAATTAAAGTTAGAAATAATGTGCAGCTTTTTCATTTTTTTTTAATTTTTTTTTTAATAGATGGAGCAAATAACCAGTGGAGCAATTTGCAAGAATGGAAAAGATTATCCATCACTCAAGCTCCTGAAGTCAAGACTGGACAGCTTTCTGAAGTGCACATCCTTTGTCAGTGCCCAGTCGCATGTGTCATGTGGGACTGCTGTAATTCCACAAATCAGGTCCTGCAGGAGGTCAAAACCAATTGCCATAATTGCACTGCGTGACTGAAATTCTCTGCATCTCCAAAACCTTTTCTCCACCATGTTTTTAAGACATGACTATTAAAAACTGCACAGTAGAAACCTCTTTTGAGGTTGAATATGTATCTATAAAAGAAAAATTTCCATGATATCCTTTTCCTTTGCCCTCTGTAGATGGCCTTAGGAAATGCAGAGACAGCACTGAACCCCATACCAGCTCCCCGTTCTGCTTATGTCTCAGTTGAGCACAAATGGAAGGTCTGGCTGAGGCTGATAACTTCCTGCCTATTGCTTCCCAGGGCAAAACAGCATATTCCTCCCATCATTGTCTCTTGCTCCTGGCATCTCCCTCAACCAAGCTATCCCCGAAACAGGCACATCGGGTGTTTCCTCTACTGGGGATTGTGTTTGTGAATTCCCTTCATCATGCTGGCTTTTGCTGTGTTGTTTTTGCCAGTATCAGCCAACCATGACTGCCTGTGCTTAAAGATTACTGCCTGAAACTGGTTTCATCATTTTCATGCCTTTTCCCTAAATGTCTGCCACATCCTAGTGTTTCACATCTTGTGTTAGGAAAGCAACGTTTCCATGCATACCCAAAACCAGGCAGCCCACAGGTCCTCTTAATCCTGTTGCCTGTCTCTGGTAGTGACCAAGAGCCAAGGCAAAGGGTGAGAACCAGAATGGGGCATGCTTTTGTGTCTCTGTTTCCAAACTCTCCTTGTTGTGCGTTTATAGAGCACCTTGCAGAGCTGGCCTGCAATGCAAGCTCCCCAGGGGCACACTAAGAGGAATCACTGCTATCAATTACTGCAGTTATTGCAATATAATTATTATTATTATTCTGTCATTTAAATTTCAGTAATTAATTTTTCCAGAGTCTAGTTAAGCCATTTTCTCTCTGCCAGATGCTGATCACAGCAAGGGTGAGGTACAGCATCTGCTGCTGGTCAGAATCTGCTTTAACTCATGTAAAACCACAGAGGCAGGTGCCTGATAAAGTGCAGACCTGGATCCCCTTGGTGTGCTCAGCTGGTGTGTAGTGTGATCTTTATGCTGCAGATCAGGCAAAACGTTAGTCTGGGGACATTGCAAACTGGAATTAGACTACAGTAAACTGGGACAGAATGGTTCAAAGCCAGGATGTCCAGCACAACAGTTTAACTGGTTCATCAGATTAATGTGAAGAATGGTGTCGGCTTTGTTCAGCTTTAGGCAGCTAAAGGCTATGTCTCTGGCCATGATAGTTGTCTAACAGCCTGCCGAGAAAGCCAGGCCCTACTGATGAGCAGTTCATTCCATCCTCATAGCAATGTTTCCAATTAGTAAATCACCTTCCCTACTGGATAAGCCTCTTTTTCTTCATCTATACTAGAGAATTCCAAAGAGTTCATTTAGACTAGTCATCTAACTAAAGTGGGAGGTGGTGAATCCTACTCTTCATGTTCTCAGTTGCAGTTTTGAAGATAAGAAACTTTGACATGTGAGAGGGATCCATCCATCTAGAGGTTTGGGAACCACCAATTCAAGATAAATGCAGGAAGGGCAAAACCAACACTGGTTTCCTCCCATCTCACAGTATCAAGTGATGCTCATAATGCACTGCTTTGGCATAAATATAAGCATAGTAGCCAAATGATATTACTGAGTGACAGCTCTGAGACCTAAAATGAGTGTCAGTTGGAAGGGTTCATTGAGAAGCATTTAGACATTTCTATTTGCAATAGCTTGGAGCTGGCTCACACCATATTCAGTATGTGAAATTAATCTCACTCGAGATGCTCTTACCTTAGACATCACCATTGCATCCATTAATAAGCCCTCTTCTGCTGCAAGCTCTGTTGAGGATTTTCACATCCAGACCAGCAAACCTTAAAATGAAGGCAGGGAACAATACCTCAAAAGACAGTCACTCTCAAAATGACTGAAGGTTCATAATAGTCATTCAGTCACTGAGGGCTGTCTTTGCACTGCTGTAAGGAAGGCAGTGAATGGTATCTTTGAATCTTTCAGAGGCAAGACAGTAGGCAGGATCTAGGACATTGCTACTATCTTCTTCCTTAGTATTACGTCCGATTTTGGATTTCTGCTTTTAGAAAGGACCTTTAATTAATTAAAAGAGAGAAAATTGCTGCTGAAATGACTTGATTTTGGAGAAGGTTGTCTTCTAGTGAGAAATTCTCTTCTGTTATTTGTCTAAGGGAAGATTAACAGGCAATTTGTTCATGGCCTATAGGTCTGAGCATTGAAAGAATGCTCTGAGGAAATAAATGGTACTTTGCTCTGTTGGAAAAAAGCAAATAAAAATCCAGTGGTAAGTAGCAGGAACATAGTAACACTGGAAAAAGAGTGATAACCAGAGAGGGGAGGAGCTTCACAGGGTGTCCCTTACTCATCTTGAAGTGAAGACTGGGAATATTCTCTCGTACACACAAACATTATGTGACTGATGCAGAAATTAGTGGGGTGGGTCTTTGCTCTCCTTGCTGCTGTTTGTTATGTTGAATTCTCTAATTGGATTCCCAGGGCTACAGACTGTTGCATTACCATGAGGCAAAAAGCCTTGCTCACGTATCACTGAATGACATGACGGTGTAGCAAATAATCTGCCATTTGTGTGTCAGGGAACAAAAGCTGTTCTTTAAAAGAAAGTACTTCACTTACATGTTTGCTTGAATGTTTCTTGGTGATTCATGGGAAGGCATCTGAAGAAAAAAAGTAAGATGAATGGATCAGAAACCAGTCATGAAACATCCTCCTTACGAATCAAGAAAAAGAGAAAAAAAAAATCCCAGGTTCTTCAGGACACAGTAGTAAAGGCCATGTTCAAGGCCATGTAAAGTAGGGGAAGCTTTTTATTATTTCACTAACTTTATTAGTGAGCTCTCTTTAGTGAAGATGTTGCATTGTTTCCCAGATGAAGAAAGGAAAATATTTCCTATAAAACCCTTGGTTGATGGTGGAACTGAAGGAGGCTGCAGGGTGAACCCCAGGTTTGTGAGTGAGATGGTCCTCAGGTGAGGCTGGACTTTGATTCTGCTCTCATGAGGCATGTTTTGCAACAGCTAGACTACAAGCCTGGGAATAAAGATAGCCTTGTTACTTGAAGGCAATTCACCAAAAGTAGATCAAAAAAGAGACTTAGAGGTGGAGCAAATGCATTGTGTGAACAGTTTCATGAGCAATAAGTGTTTTTTTTAAATCTATCAAAGGATGGTACCAGCCAGAAACACCAGCTAGAATTCAATTCAGGCAGGCAAAATTCAGTTCAGAAGGAAAGCACACGTTTTTCACTATGAGACTGATTAACCACTGGAACAAGCAATGAAGGAAGTAGTGGTTTCTTTTCCACCCCTTCTCACATGCTGATTTGGCTGAGATAACTCAAGTAGCTACATGTGGATCCAAAACGTGGTGGGATTGGGAGTGGGCTATGTGATGTGAGAGAACATCTCCTGGTGAAGGTAACCAGGTGGAAATCTACCCTCAGCATTGCTGCTGGCCAGAGTGGGTGATCATATGGTCCCTTTCTGGTTTAAACACAGACTGGACTTCTTAACTAGGAACATGCAGAGAGGCACTTCAGCAGGTTCTGCTTAGCTACAATTGCATAATGAAGTCCTCTAAGGAGTAAATGTTTCTGTTTAGTTCAATAATAGGGCTTCATTAAGAGCCTTTATAGACAAAAGGGGAAGAGTAACCCAATCAAAGGCTCCTAATGAAGAGAAAACAGCAAAGTAGGAAAATCAGAATTTACTACATGCCAGGAATACATGAGCCTGTTCCCTGCAATGAACTGGGATGTAGTTTCTTCCTTTCCTTGCAAGGACATTTAGGATTCAATTGCATAACAAAAATGTGCAAATAAAGGCATAAACCTAGAGAGGTGTTGGCATTCCCAGATATCAGTCCTCACTAGTGATTGAGTGCTACAGCATAGTGGTGCAAAAGGACAGCAACTGTCCCTGTCCATGCACCAAGGAGACCACTGTACACATTTGTAACCTCAGCAGGGCCAGTCACTCGTGTGAATGCTCTCAGGGATGAGCCTCAGTTGGATGCTCCCCAGCTGCAGGTGCTTAAGGATGCACATGCACAAATCTGCTGAGCCACCCCTCCCTCTACATGCCTAGTCCAAGAGGTAGGGAAACCAGGCAAATGATCTGAAATCCTCCAGTGCTTCTCTTCTTGGAAAGCAAAGGGTCACGGGCAAATTCAGGGGATAAATATAGCCCTAGGGCCTGGACCTGCTGCAACCAGGAAAAGACTCCTTTTCCACTGTCTTGGTCTTGACCGTCTTCCTTTACTGGCTGCATCTGCCAGTGAACAAGGGTGGGTGGTAAAGCCTGTAAAGAGATCCTTGCAGATGGAGTTGTCTCTGTAGTGTAACTTTTCCCAGCTATCAGAGATGTACAATCCCATCTCTATCCAAGACAGCATGATCCCTGTGTTGTGTCAGCCAACACCATGACCTGAGAATCCCAGGAAAGGTGACTTTTCTCTCAGAGCAGAAAATGGAGTAAAAATAAAAACAGTGAAATGTTTTGATCGCAGTAAATCATGGGACAAAATTTGCCATGGGAAAGGACCTCCTAGGCTGCTGTAGTCACCCATCCACAGGAACCAAGGCCTCTAATCCCATTAAGAAACTTATCTTCCCTGATGGACAAAAAAGCTTTCTCCCATTGAACATCTATTCTGATGGAAATCTTTACACCAGAACTCTTTCTGTCTCACAAAAGGCCAGGGTACAATCTAAGCCTTTGATGTTGTGTTTGGAGAATAATGGAAGGCACTAATTTGAATAGAATTATTGAAATGGCATGTCTGTTTCTACTATTAATAGAAAAGAGTCTTAAAACAATGACCAGCTGAGATGGGGTGTATTGCAGTGAACAGGATCAAAGACAGAGCATTTTGTTTTGGTTGTTGTATTACGGGAATGGCCTGAGGTCTATAATATGCTACGCTCTGTACAGAGCAAATATTACAGACCTGGCAGGATGCTTTAAGGGACAATCTTGGTGTCTGGGCTCTGTCTGCAGATCTCTTATAACTCAAGAGCTGCAGGGCATTAAGTGAAACTGGCAGACAACATCTTAAAACCAAATCAGAGATGGTGGGTCTTCATTTAACTAGGGAACTCCTTGCCAGAGGATGTTGTGGCTGCTAGGAGTTTATCTGGGTCTGAGGGGGGACTGAATGAGTTCATGAAAGAGATGTTCACTGAAGATCACGCCTGTAAGTCTCTAATATTTGTAACCTGACAAGAGTGTATTATACCTGCTTTCCATGGTATTATACCTTCCCTACACATACACTTTTATGAGGATGCTAAGATATCTGGGTTTTGATCTGACTAATAAAGTTGTTCTGATAGTCTGGATTTCTTCTGATCCCTGTATGTAAAGATGTATTTGTGTTTTCCTATCTGTGCAGCATTGCATAATAAGCTGAAAATCATAGAAATGTGTGGATTCTGTGGAAAAAAAAAAAAACCAAAACCAAGACTCAAGCAGTCTTTCCCAGGGGTCTGAATTTCTAATGAACTCTCTCGTTGCTTCTTGTGATTGTTTCCCAGGAACAGGCTGGCAAAGCAAATCTATGCGTGCTGCCCATATGCTGGTGTAACAGCATTCTGCTACAGAAACTGTCAGCCTCTGGCCTGGACAGGCACACACTCTCCTGGGTGGAAAACTGGTTGGATGGCCACGACCAGAGAGTGGTAGTAAATGGTGTTAACTCCAGCTGGAGGCCAGTCACAAGTGGGGTTCCCCAGGGCTCAGTGTTGCATTCAGCCCTGTTCAATGTCTTTATCAATCACCTGGATGAAGGCATTGAGTGCACCCTTGGCAAGTTTGCAGATG
>WAAB01013563.1:0-29242 GCA_013389865.1 Piaya cayana | reverse complement strand
CCAGGGGAGATTTAGGCTAGAGATTAGGAGGAAGTTTTTTACGGAAAGGGTCATCAGGCATTGGAATATGCTGCCCAGGGAGGTGGTTGATTTGACTTCCCTGGAGGTGTTTAAGGCACGAGTGGACGAGGTCCTGAGGGACATGGTTTAGTGTTTGATGGGAATGGTTGGACTCGATGATCCAATGGCTCTCTTCCAACCCGGTGATTCTGTGTGAATCTGTGAATCTGTAACCTGGGAGCAGAGTTGCAGAGATGGTATAAAGAAGCATGGGCTCACTTATGCTGGTTCCCCAAGGAGCTCGCAATGGGAAACATTTGGAGGAAGGCTGTCTGCATGGGCTGAAGAAAGATACTTCCTCTAGGATCCAGGAGCAGAACAAGAAAGCCTCAGGAGAGAGACAGCAGAAACCTGTCCTTGCCACAGGGTGCAACACTGAGCCCAAGAGAAGAGCACAAGTACCCCCAAGAAGAAAATTCCTACTGGTAGATACTACAGAGCCCACCAGTGTCCTCAGTAGGTGTTTTCATGAGGAAAAGAACACAGAGAGGGATGTAAGTTTATTCCCTGCCTTGTCATGGGTTTTCTACAGCTTCCTGCCTGGGACAAACTTTTCCTTTGTATCCACTAACTTAATCTGTTGAGCTCCTTCAATGGGCACAGGGAGACACTAGTCTTAGGTATAGGTTTGGTAGGAGGTGAAGAGCATCAATGGGAGTGTGGAGCTTGGGGGCCAGCAGTGAAAGTACGCTGGGCTGCCCTTTCTCAGTGTTGCCTTCTGTCCTCTGCTGTGCATGACGAAGACCTGCCTTACACAGCTGCTAAGAGGCTCTGGCACAGCTTCACCTGCTCCCTAAGGTAGAAGTACCCAGGCTAGCAATGTTTTCCTTCCCTCCATTCCTCTGCAGTCTTCGCTTGCAGTAGTGTACTGTGTTGGAGTCTGAAAAAAATGCACATGTTTAGGTCATGCAGGGCTTTGGCTGAAAGTAATCAAGAGTGAAAATGATCTAAGGTACACCCAGAAAAGAGATAAACCAGCAGTGGGTTTGCAGATCAAGCAATGGGGAGGGAGAGCTAGTTAAAATTAAAGCTATTAAATGGGAGAGACCAGAGGCAGCATTGCCATTTCTGATCTTTGTTGCTCTGTTTTTAATTACATGGCAAAGCTTCCTGTAACATTCCCATTTCTTTCATTTATCACGCTGAAGTCTCTTTCCTACTAATCACTGCAGCTGAAGCCAGTACAAAATTTTACCTTCCCCGGCTTGGTGGAACAAGACTGAAGACATCAAGGCTACCATGACAATGAACAGCATGGCAGACAGTGACGTTGTGTCTTGCTGCCTGTATGTGTATGCACTGCAACAAGAAGTCTGCTCTTTATCAGTGCCACTGAACTTTCTGCAAGAGCTGTCTGGGCTGGGCAGCCATCCCACTGACTGTGCTGTGTGAGGTAATGCAGGTGCTCCAGTCCTTGTGGGTGGGTGCTGCATCCTTCTGTGGGCCAGAAATCAGCAGACTGATGGCCTCTGTATAACATTTACTGCTCCAGGAGATGTTGTAGTAGCAAAACAAATTTCTTCTCCACTCAGGAACAGTAACACAGCCCAGACCTCTTGCTTGAAAACCCTCAGCTGATGTCACTGCTGCATCGCTACTACTTTTGCACACTACTGCAGAGTGGTGTTAGCTAGTTTGTCTAGCAATGTAAGCAACTTAAGGCATGTCTGTATGTATTCAAGAACATAAAACAAGCTCCACTGAAGGGTGTTGGCAGGTCATCTGGGAAAATGGAAGAAGGAGACCTGCCCAAGCTCACCATGTCACAAAGCTGGTTAATTTTGTGGTATGTATCCTGAAAGTCTACAGCCCCCAGCTCCAGAACAAACCCTGCAAGCATCATCTTTTAACCCTACTGTATACTAGGAATGCTCCAGTCCTGAGGCATCCTGCAGTTGAACCTGCTCCCGGTATAGAACCCTCAGTCACTGCTCTATCCCCTGTTTCACAATGCTGCCTCTGAAGCAGGGCTCTGCAATGCTTTTTGGTGAGCCTGCAAAGCTGTGTGAGCTGACATAAAACAGATGCAGAATCTCACAGTACTTGAAGAACACACAAGCTGTAGATGTTCCCCAGCATCCTCACCTGGCTGGTTGGTTGCTGTGTTTTCATGCACATTTTCTGAAGCATGGTCTATCATGAACACCAGCAGAGAGGACTGAAACCCAGTGTGAAATGGCAAAGGCCAGTGAAGGGTGCATTTAAAGGATTATCTCTTTACTTATCATCAAAGGGAGATGCAATGAGGAGGGGTTTCTCTAGCCTTTCTCCTTTCCTGTTCTTACTTTTTGCTGAACCCCATTTTTGCCAAGGAGACAGCAAGACATGAGCAGGTGGGAGGAAATGAGTGCAGTACACTTAGCCTGGGACAGAACTAGCAACAGGCAGAAGTCTGTGCTATAACCCAGGTAAGGTTAGTTAAAGACTGGCAAGTCTGTTGAGTCTTAAAGGCTGCAGTGCAGCTTCACTGCAGCTTTTGTTCCACCTTTCCTGGACATGGCTCACAACCTCATTCTTCTCTGCCTTTTGATAAATCTGTCTTGCATGTTTGGAAATGATGAGACAAAGCTCCCCAAACAAAGAAACTTTGAGCAGGTGTTGGATCTGTCAATTCATTTACTGGCCTTTCAGTTGGCAGGCTTCAAGTTGCATCTTCAAGTTCAGCCATGAAATCAGAGGGGTTATAAATACAACAAACAGCGTAAGATTTTTCATAAGACTCCACCTGCTAGCAGCTTTAAGGAAACAAAGTGCCAGGTAGTACCTAAAGTCTCTAGGGATGTTCACCAAGTGAGTCAGGCTGCAGTCCATGAACAATTCTCTTATCAGCCGTACAGGTGAAAAGATCTCTCACGACCTCTTCTGCCTCCAGCAGCTTTCTCCTCTCTCCGCTCCATTTGCCCCAGATGCATGCACAACTGGTTGAGAAGCCAGATGAACTGAAGCTGATCTGTCTTAAATACAGATTCACATGCATATTTCCTTATTTCCATAATTACACCTATATAGGCAGAATCAAAGAATCATAGAATGACCTTAGTTGGAAAGGACCCACAAGGATTATAGAGTCCAACTCCTGTCCCTTCATGGGACAACTACAAAATTTACACTTTTTGTATGAATGCCTTGTCCAAATGCATCTTGAAGGTTGTTAGGCTTGGAGCTCACTGCTTCCCTGGAGAGCCTGTTCCAGCGTTCCACCACTCTATGGGTGAAGAACCTTTTCCTAATATCCAACTTAATACCCCCTTGGCATATCTTCCTGTCATTCCTTTGGGTCCTGTCATCAGTTACCAGATAGAAGAGATCAGCACCTCCTTTTCCTCCTTCCCTTGTGAGGAAGCAGCAAATTGCCATGAGGTCCCCTCTCAGACTCCTCTTCTCCAGGCTGAACAGACCAAGTGTCTGCAGCTGCTGCTCAGATGAGTTCCCCTGTAGACCCTTCACCAACTTTGTGGCCTGCTTTCTGTCATTTCCCTGACTGGGGTTGTCATGTGGCTCCAGAAAAAAAGGGATTACTTTCCCATCATTTCCATCATATGCCATGAAGAACAACTGCAATATGTCTAGCCTGCCTTTAAATCACTCAAGCACTGACTCCTCTGGCACTTTCCTATAGCGAGGGTTCAATAGCCAAAACTAGCTCTCTCTGAGAGCACTCTTCCCTAGTCTTCAGCATAAATTTCCTCTTCCCTCTGCTCCGTGCAAGAGAGCTGTGGTACAACAGGTGTTTTATTTGCAGTGGCTTTTTCAGACAAACGCTCTTGAAGTCAAATATGGCTGTTGCTGTGCAAAGGTGACTCATTGCAGGGGTAGAGACTGAAGAGGGGGAACCTAGGTTGGGCTTCCCATGACACCAGGTAGCTGCTGAGCTGCAGGGAGCTGGTGGTACGTAGCAGGGCATCCATATGGCATCCTTGAGGATTCTTGTGAAAAAAAAGTGGAGGCAAATGAGTGGAAGAAAACAAAGCTCAGTGGAATGACCAGTGGNACCTTTTCCTAATATCCAACTTAATACCCCCTTGGCATATCTTCCTGTCATTCCTTTGGGTCCTGTCATCAGTTACCAGATAGAAGAGATCAGCACCTCCTTTTCCTCCTTCCCTTGTGAGGAAGCAGCAAATTGCCATGAGGTCCCCTCTCAGACTCCTCTTCTCCAGGCTGAACAGACCAAGTGTCTGCAGCTGCTGCTCAGATGAGTTCCCCTGTAGACCCTTCACCAACTTTGTGGCCTGCTTTCTGTCATTTCCCTGACTGGGGTTGTCATGTGGCTCCAGAAAAAAAGGGATTACTTTCCCATCATTTCCATCATATGCCATGAAGAACAACTGCAATATGTCTAGCCTGCCTTTAAATCACTCAAGCACTGACTCCTCTGGCACTTTCCTATAGCGAGGGTTCAATAGCCAAAACTAGCTCTCTCTGAGAGCACTCTTCCCTAGTCTTCAGCATAAATTTCCTCTTCCCTCTGCTCCGTGCAAGAGAGCTGTGGTACAACAGGTGTTTTATTTGCAGTGGCTTTTTCAGACAAACGCTCTTGAAGTCAAATATGGCTGTTGCTGTGCAAAGGTGACTCATTGCAGGGGTAGAGACTGAAGAGGGGGAACCTAGGTTGGGCTTCCCATGACACCAGGTAGCTGCTGAGCTGCAGGGAGCTGGTGGTACGTAGCAGGGCATCCATATGGCATCCTTGAGGATTCTTGTGAAAAAAAAGTGGAGGCAAATGAGTGGAAGAAAACAAAGCTCAGTGGAATGACCAGTGGCAAGGCTGTAAAGTGATGTTAATAGCAAGGAGCAGAGTTTCATGACAGGAGTCTGAATTTAATTGGGGACCACCAAGAGGTGCTGAAAATCCACTAATTTAACATCCCTTCTCCATTGCCAAAAAGTGTAAGACATAGGTGTGAGTGAATATTTTGGTGGAGATACTTATGTGGTGCCAGATTCTTATTCCTGCTGCTACGTACTCCCTTGTGTGCATTTTGCCAGGCTCAGCCCCCAGAGCAGGTTTCTTTCGCTTGCTGATGCACCACATGCCAGCTGAGCTGCGGTGACTCAGGGAGGTGCAGTTGGAGGAAATGCCTGAGCCAGAAGCAGTTGTTCAACTGCAAGTTAGGAGGTTAAAAACCTCAGCCAAGAGCAAAACATTTTCTTTCTTCTATCTGCTGGCACTGACAGTCCACACTGTGAAAGCTGCCATGTGGCAGAAGTACTTATGCTAAAATTGCCTGTACTGCTCAGGCAGAGCAAAAAGGGGGTTAGTACACTGCAAACTGTGTATGCTAGTTTTTGGCTGTAAGCTTTTATCTGGGAGTCCAACTCCCTTCTGCAGAAGTAACAGCTTGCATATAAACTTTCTTCTCCCCAGATTTTGCAAGCTTAGTGTTATATATGTGATACATACACAATCAGGGGTCCTGCATTTCAGGAGCAACTCTCCTGATACTTGCATTGGTCTGAAGTCAGTGGGAATTGGAGCTGTGGCTGGGCAACCCTCCTTTGACTGATAAGGTGTGAGAACCGCCACCACACCACAGGGCCTTTCTGTTAGCAGAAATCTGAAGAGGTTTTCCTCTCTTCCACCTGGTGCCCACTGCAATATCCCAGGGACTTCTCAGGGGTATTTGCACTCTTCACCTTCTGTTTCTCTTGTCAAATGAGTTGAAGTTGGTCTGCATTCTCCAAAATGAAGGCAGCACAGAGACAAAGATAGAGCACAAACCTGTCCATGAGGAAACTGAGCAAGGAGACTGCAATGTGCCTCACAGGAATCCGTTGTACCCTGGGTGTGGGAAACTTGGCACCAAATGTACAAGAACAATTCAGCAAGGCAGGTGGTAAAATGTAATTTCAGATCCCATGCAGGTAAGGGAAGGGAAGAGGGAAGAAGAGACTGATAAGACTCAATTATTTGATAGTAAGGCATACTTAATTTTTCATCTTCTCTGAAGTATTTGCATAGTCTTTTTGTGTGTGTGGCTTTGTTTTGCTTTAGGTTTTTTGCTTGTGAATTTATTTTAAAATGAAACCTTTCTTGTCTGTGCTACCTTGACAGCCTCTTTTTGAGTGCCAGCAAAACATTCTGTGTTTACTGCCAGCAGGAAAAACTAGCTCCTGGGAGCCTCACAATGCAATTACAATCAAGGTCTTGGAAGTGGGAGAAGCTAGTGAGAGATCACCACTTTGCCTGGAGCAACCATCCCCAGGCAGAAAATTCTGCTTGCACCCAGTCCCAGCTCCCAGCAGAGTAGCCTACACCTGTCCAGAGTCCATCTCAAGCCTAGAGGGTCATCATGGGTTACTTTGGCTTTAAAGCCCATGGCTTTGAGTTCAGGCAGGGCATGGTGCCCAGTATCATGCTGGTGGAGATATGCTAGGTAGAGCCAGATCTTGCTGGTCTTCTGCTCATTCAGCATTTTTCCCAATCAGAAAGTACTAAAGCCCAGGAACTGTGAGCGAGATCTCTGCCAGAGTGTTTCAACTAGTTATTGAGATTCCTTACTAAGCTCCTTCAGCACATCATCAGGCTGAGAAACACAAGCATCACTGAAAAAAAAAATAGATATTTCATTTAGAAATTTTGCTGAAACCCAACATTCAGCATTCTTTGCAAGAAAATGTGATTAAACATACCCTCTTTAGCTTGGAAACACTTGCCAAGTTTAAACAGAAAGTTCATTAACCCCTCTCCCCACATGCATTTTCCAGTGACTAAACTATTTATCTCCCCCCAGCTCAAAATACATCAGATTTGTATCTCACTGTTACACCAGACCACAGCACTTGTACTTAAGTACAGAACCAGACTTGGTCTGAGCCTCTCCATTCTCCTGCATGTCCATAAGTATGCTGGAAATCTCCAGATGATGGTTTTCAACCACGTCTTGGGGAAGGGAGAGGCCACCCCCAAGGGGAAAATTGGGTTATATCATAAAAAATAAATCCAACCCAAAAACTCTGGTGGAGAAAAATGAGCAATGTTCTAGTTCACTGGTTGCCTTGAAGCGCTAGGGAAGTGATCCTTGATGGCTAGCACAGAGCTATCCAACCACTTTGAGTTCTGATCCCCCCAGCCTTCCTCCTGATAGGGAATATTTATTCCATGTTGGCAGAAGTGTGCTCCAGGGTAGGAACTAATATTAATTATATGACAAAGAAACACATCCTTGGGTAGTGATTTGCATGCAGCCTTACATCAAACAGCTCAAGGTCCTATAAAAGAGGAGCAGAGTCCGTTCCTCTTCTCTGCTGCATATTGAATAAAGGCAGGCATGAGATTTGACTGCTGTGACCTTTAGGAAGTTCTAAGCTTGCTTCCAGACCCTGCAGACCCACACAGGTGACTGGCTTTGTGGATGCAGCTGGCACAGACCAGGCTGCCTGTCTTGATGGAGCAGTTCAAAGATTTCTGAGAACCTCTTGTGAAACACTCACAGGGGTGCAACAGCAAGCGGTGTCACAACCCACAGGCTACCTCCTTAAACCAGGATTATATTTACAGCTTTATCATCTGCAAAGAGTATCTGGTACCTTGACCTGCTGCATACTCAGCAGTGTGGCTCTCTAAGTTGCGGGTTGATTTATGGAGCGTGTCTTGCTTTTCTCAGTAAAAATTATAAATGACACCAAAAAAAAGAGGAAAAAGAAAAGTGACTGAGTCTCTTCACTTTGGGCTCTGCCACCATAACTGACAGGTAAAAGGGCAGGTGGGAAAATACCTGCTGAGAATGAAGATCTGCTAAACAGAGATCTATCTAAATTTCCCATGAGGTTATCCATGTCTTGGTGATTGAGTATGAAAATAACGTATTTTCAGAGCCAGATACCAGCAGAAGAATAGCCCAGCTGTGTTGGTCCTTGTAAAGAAGCAAATCTGAGGTGTTTGGAGTGGCCCAGCCAAGGGACATCTGATCCCAGAGCTGTATCTTATTTTGCTTATCCATGTCATTACTCATGGTGGTCTTTCACTGCTGGAAGATGAGGAAACAGCACCGTGAAATCCTCTGGCTCAAGGGGATTGGCCTGGAGATGTTTGGGAAATCGTATGATTTTTAACCCCCAAACAAAAAATAAATAAATTCTGATTTCTCAAAACCAAAACTTGCCTTGGGAAATGTTTGGAATTGATGGATTTCCCAACTCTAAAAGTAATTGTTCCCAATGCCTTTTGGAATTGTAAAACTACGGGTCTCTGACTTCTTTCAGAGCTCACTTAGAAATGCAACCCCAGGGTAACAGAAATGTTTGAGGCAATAGCAGAGGAGTCGGCAATGACAGGAGTGAAATACTTCATCTGTGCCAAACCAGTCTTGAAGGGTTATTATTCCTGTGCTAGCCCTATCTGGAATAGACATTCTGTTTGTTTTCTTTTTTTCTTCATTTCTTCTTTTCCTTTTCTTGGTTTTTTTTTTTTCTATTTTAAAAATGTTGACGGCATGGAAAAACAGCTCTAGGCTAGTCTGCTATTCTCCTAGAGTCCCATCATCTATGTAGGAACCTCACAGAGGTGCTACTTGCAGGAAACCACTGGGTTAAAGGATGGAGATACAAAGAGTGGCCTTCCTACAGAGGAGTTCCCCGTACCCTAATGATGTGAAACTTGGGAAACCCCTTACTGGAACAGAAGAGAGGGAAAAAAGAACACATGCAGTGGAACAAGCATGTCTTCTAAGTAGTCCAGTACCAGGCTGAACCTTAGTGACTTGGAGATAGGTATAATCCATTTGTATGGAGTGTCTGAGGGGAATCCCTTCCAAAGATCTCACCCAGAAATGAGAGCTCAGGTGTTTCTTATGCCTCTATTTACCCAAAGCTCTTTGCTTTCAAAATCAATACATTCTGGTCTTTTGTTTTGCTTTTAAATTGCCCTGAGTTTCTCTCTCATAACTTGAGATTCAGGATCTGCGCCCCCATTGCAGTGGTGAAATTCTTTTTCTCAAGGGAAGCGTTCAGTTCTTGCCTTGTCCTGCCCTGCCCCTCTGTTGAAATGTGGCCCTGGCAACACCAAGAACAATGCAGGGTGGGATGCATGGTGAGCCTCAGTTGCATCTGATAGGAGCCTTTCCATCAGTTACAGCCAGAAATGAAGCTTATTCGGGCACAGTTACCAAATACCTCACCCAATAAGGGCAGAGTGCTGCAGAAATAGCAAAGACATAAGGTCTTTATCTGTTTTCCTTGCTAATGCTGAAAAACCCAAGTTATACAGGAATCTCATTTACTGGTCATCCTCAAACAGGGTCCACCAAGGATGGAAACAATTTAAGGAAGGCTGCAGAACAAAAAGGACAGAAATGAGGGGAAGATGTTGCTTGATGGTATGAGCATTCTGGAAATCCCAGTATCAGGTGTAGAAAGGGGAGGTTGAAATGTGGAGAGATGAAAGAGAAAAATCTGAGGATGAAAGAGAACAGCAGCTGCTGATACAGTGTGGCTTCGATGGAGAAAGGATATACACAGCTGCCAAGTTTTATTTGCACCTACATGTGTGACAATTAATTTGAATTATTTATTTACCAGATTTGCATATTTTTTAATAATTTGCAGTTTCTCCTTCCATTGCTTCTCATACTGTTGCTGCTTCTGGAAGCTGCTGATAATCTTGGAGCTTTTTTTGTGTAACGTTTTATGAGAGATGCTCATGAGAGATTGTTACTCATTCCAGGAACACACCAGGATGGGAAAACACCCAACAAGGGGATGGGATTTCTCTTAAGACCTACACCAAAGTCCTAGTTCCCAGGAAAAATAAAATATTTTTAACCCAGGGTGGGAGGAAGCTGAAGGTGAGCTTTCAAAGGCTTGAGGACCAGAGAAACTAAGTGTGGGGAGAGGTCAGGAGACTGTATCACTGCAGAATGACAGGCAGAAAAAAATCATAGCATATTAACAAAAGCTGGGGATGATTCTCTATAAATATATCTGGGGAGTGTGTACCACAGAGGGAGAACTATTTCAGCCAAAGGATAGTGCTGGCATGAGAATAAATGGATATAAACTGGCCATGAATAAAACAGGCTGGAACTTGTTGAGGGCTTCAAACCATTAGAGCAATCAAGTTTGAGGTAACCACCCAGTAGGAGACATAGAGGGAGAAATCCAAAGATCTTTTAAGAGAGAATGGACTCCAGCTCCAGAAAGGCATTGTGATGTGTTGCTGCAACAGCAGCGATTGGGTTTGGCTAGAATGGAAGTCCCTGCCAGCCCCATGTTTTTGTGTTTCAAACATTTGAGAGATTTGACTTATTTTTTTGTGGATAAATATGGCTTTGTGAGCAAAAGCAAACAAACTGCTGCTGGAAAAATTTATTTGAGCACTTTTCAAGATATTTTAAGACAAAAAGAGTTGAAAACAGAAGTTGAAAAACCAAGTTCTCACTTCCCTTTCAGTGCTGTGACAGCCTGAGTTGTCCCTTCCAGATGGGGGAAGCTGTGAAATGAGGGCATATTGAAATGTCACCGTCCTGTAGGCTCAAAGGGAGCACAGAGATGGGAATCTTGCAGGCAGTGCCTGATGGGTTGCAATGGATTTGCCAAGCCTCAGGCAAGAAAAATATTTCACCAGCAGTAAGGAAAGGACGGTGTCGAGATTCTGTGTCAAACTCCTCTTCACCAGTGTCCTGACAGCCCTCTTATCAGAGGCTCTGTTTCACCTCCCAAACCAATCTCCTGCCTTATCCCAGTCCATGTATACTGTTTCCCACTAGGATGTTGCCAGCTGAGCTCTGAGCACAAGCTGACTTCTGCAAGGGGATGTGGAAATATCAGACCATGGCCAACAGCAAAGTTTGAGGAAGAACACAACTATCCCGGACATTCTCAACCAATACTAGCATCCTTGTAGCTAAAACAAATAATAAATATGCCCACACACCTTTTATACAATTTATTCTTGGACCCGTGTAAATGTTTTGTATCAAAAATATCATGCAGTTTGGGCAGGAATAACCCTGTGCACCAGTATATGCTATGGGACACAGCAGGAAAGCAGCTTTGCAGGAAAGGCTCAGGGGTCCCTGTGGATACCAAGCTGAACATGAGTTAGTGATGTGCCTTTGCAGCAAGAAGGCAAACTATCCTGAGCTGCATTAGGCAAAGTGTTGCCCACAGGTCAAGGGAGGCAATCCTTTCTCTCTGCTCAGCACTGGTGAGGCCACATCTGGAATTCTGTGCTCACTGCTGGACTGCCCAGTACAAGAGAGGTGTGGATAGACTGGAAAGAGTCCAGAGAAGGGCCACAAAAGTGATTAAGGGATTAGAGCATTTCTTCTATGAGGAAAGGCTGGGAAAGTTGGGACTGGTCAGCATGGAGAAGAGAAAGCTCAGAGGTGATCTCATCAGTGCATATGAATACCTGATGGGAGGATGTAAAGAGGATGGAGTCAGGCTCTTTCCAGTAGTACTCAATAACAGGAGCAGAGGCAAAAGGCACAAAATGAACACAGCAAATTCCCTTTAAACATGAGGAAACACTTTTTACTGTAAGGGTGACCAAACACTGGAACAGGTTGCCCAGTGATGTTGTGGATTTTCCCTCTTTGGAGATATTCAAAAGCTTCCTGGGTACAGGGCAACCAGTTCTGGGCAGCTGGCTCCAGGTGGTTCTGCTTGCACAGGTGGGGATGGACAAGATGACCTCCAAAGGTCTCTGCCAGCCTTAGACAGACTATGGTACTGTGTTAGGCATTCCACAGCCAAGAGATGTGTTGTTTAAAATGTTCTACTTTATTTCCAACCTGCAACTTACATTTTTCATTTGGTTCTTCCTAATTCATCCACTGTAAGTAACAGAAAATCACAGGCTCCTCTTCATCCCTTCCTTACCTCTTACAGAGCTTTCTCATATTTGCCTGTCAGTTTACCAAATTTTAGACTAAGCTTGTCTGTTTGTTCTACACAGAGCTGCAGTTATAATGTTTTGCTTGCTATTTTTTACCCTTCACCAAGTCTTTCCCAAAACTTCTTACACAGGGGGAACTACATGGCATCAGTAAGTCCCAGCCCACAAACATCATAAGACACATATGATGAATTCATATAACCTTCATATATAGAAGATCAATTTGAGGTCATGGAGACCAGACAAGAGTAATATTGACTGGCAAGCTGGTGGACCAACAGACAGCTTTGAGATGCTGAATCTACTTGGTTCCAGCAGGAAGATCACCATCATGGACACTCCAGGTGATCCTCCTAAACTAGTCCTAAAGTTCCCTGTCTAAAAGAGATGGTGACACTCCACTAAACTGCCTGTTCCTCTGAGACCAGAGAAGCGTCTGTCCAAATTCACCTCTGATAGACCCCAAGCATGATGTAAATGAGGTTCAACAGCCATTTCTATCTGTGGGAGGGCTGAAAACTGTTGCTAAGGTAGTCCATGGCTCTCCTATGCATGTCCTACTTCCCTTCAATTGGTGAAGGTCTCTTTGTATGGACCCATCAGTTCCTGGCATGTTAATGGAGAAACAGCAATTGCCAGGAGTGCTGAAGCACTGTAATTTATTTCCTGGTTGCTGGGCAGCAATTTAAACCACTGTAATTTCAGGGGACTCATAGAGGAGCCCTTCTCTAATTGAGCCTTTTCACTCCAGTTTCTCAGGGGTGCTTATACAGAGGATAATGAGTCACTATAGGAAACATCAATATGAGAATTCACTGGGAAGAGACAAGATAGAGTCCCAGCTGCCCACTAACTGATGGAAAATTTCAGTTCAGAAACAGCATCTCATAAAATCAACCTTCTGTGTCTCACCACCTACCTCCACTACTCTGAGACCACTTTTGCTTTGAATCTATGGGGAGCAGAGGGGAGTAGAACATGTACATACATCTCAGACCACGCCAATTGTCCCTCCTCATTAATGTCTATGCTGTCTCCTCGCACTCTCATCACAACTCTGATGGCTAATATTCCATCTTCTTGCCCCAGCCTTCACCCATCATGCTGCGAATGCTTCTGAAAATGCTAACAGAGTGGTCACCCATCGGTCCCCATCTGGGATCAGTTAAACCCAGTTTGAGGGTGAGTGTCTTTTCAGCATTCATTAAGCTTCATTCTCTCACCAATTGGCACTTGGTGACAATTTCATCCTCCTCTGGGGACACAAAAGAAGGAGAGATGATATTGCTGTAAAGAGATGCTAATTGTGCTATATGGAACTCCTGGAGAAATTGCAGAGCCCTTTGTTGCAGGACGCTGGGTCTCGTTGTCCTCAGCTCTTTGTTTCTCCTCTGATTTTGATACAATGCTGTGTGGGCAGGAAGAATTTATAAAGATATTGAAGGGCAAGGGAAGGACAGTGCATAATATTGCATTGCAGAGATTGCTACAAGCTATATTGAATTGGATCTGCTTTTTTATTGCATGTGTGTATGGTGCCAAGTTGACAGGAACAGTGATCTGCTCTCACCCCACATCAGTGGGGTGATTACTTTTGTTGCTATTATGATTTCTGGTTTCTTTCTGGCTTGCCAAGAGCTGCAAATGGATCAGGTGGGCCCCTGAATGTCTGGGATGCTCTGGCCGTACATCTGCATTTCCTATTCTGGAGTTTGAGATTTGCTTGGGGAAACTCTGGAGGAATATGTAATGCAAGTTAGAGAAGGAAGCTGCTTCTGGATTGATGGTGATTGATAGCTTAAGGTGAGTGGGTTTCTTGCAGCACTGCCATCAGCAGACATCACCTCCTAATGGCAAAAGGCATGGGCGGTGCTCCTTCTCCAAGCCAGCAGGCAGAGCCTGGATGCAGTCTTTTGCAGTCTGCAGCAAAGTTTGTCCAAGCCTTGCTTCTCTGCTCCCAAATGTAGCCTCAGAGATTACCTTCTGCTGGGTATTGCTTGTGTGGAGCAACATCCAGATGGACAGTTGGTCACTGTCAGAAACTAAACAGCGTGCCTGCTTCCCCTTTGAGGGATGCTTTGTGACATTCACCTAGAGCAATGTGCGCTCTTCAGGTCCTTCATCATCCCCACAGATGAAGTTGCACACAATTTGGTCTTGCCTGGCATCACACCTCTATGCCTAAGGGATACATCTTACCTCTTAGCCAACCTGGCACGCCCTTGCAATTAGATGGTCTTTAAGGTCCCTTCCAACACAAATCATTTTATGATTCTATGACATTGCCAGTCCTCTGCAAAGCCTCTTCGTCATGGTGGTGGGGGTGTGTGTCACAGCCCAGGGTTGTCCCCAGCACACTCCATGGACTGGAAGCTTGGATGTCTGTGGAGGTCTTCAAAGAGTTAACTTTCCTCCAAATACATTCAGCAGCTTTCTGAGAGAAGCGACTGGAAACAGGGGCCTGCCTTACCACAACATAATCTTTGGAGCAAACCATATGCTTCTGCATGAGAATAAAGCATCATTAAAATCCTGAACCAAGAACTCAAAGGAGAATTTGAAAAATACATTGCAGCGAGTCCTGAATCCTAACTATCACCTTGAATTCTTTGCATGGGCTGAATGTGAAAGCAAAGTGTATAACCAATCACAGCAACCCACTTCCCTCCTCAAGTGACTCTCTAGGCATATGTGTACCTGAGGACCAAATTTTGTCTGTAACAGTAGGGAAATAGAGGGGAACAAACAGGTGAAAAAGCAGAAAGAGTATTGGAGAGAGAGACAGACAGAGCCCGGTCACTGCTTAAACTTCTCTTATTTACAGCAGCAGCATACATATGAAGATCTATAACACTTACACCCAAATAAATCCTCCTCTGGAGACAGGTGGCAGATTTCCCCCTCCTTTATTTACAGCCACTTCTCAGTGAAAACTGCAAGCTGTAAAATGCTCATACAGTGTTGAAGAGATTTATAGTCCTCCTGTGTTACACACACTGCCTCACCCTGCTGTGCCGCCTTTGGGGAGACATGGCAAATGGACTCCAAGATGTTTGACAAATACGAAGACTCATTTATTACTTGATGCTTTGGGGAGAAGTATTTGCGTGCAGCAGCCTACATGGGTGGCAAAGGTTAATCCTTTCTTCTCCTGTTGATTCAGCTTTTTATTAGCAAGAGGAAAGCTATATGTTGGGGAGGAGAGGAGTGAGGAAGGAGAGCCACTGAAAAGCAACAGTGATGTGTGTCACCCTGTGCCCTTGACCAGTGCCAGAGGAGACAGGGAGCTTCACTTTGTCACTGACCAATCACCCATGTGATCTTGATCTCAACATTTTCTTGCACAGAACTTAGTCCTACATGAAGAGGACTGATGCCTTCACTTCTTTGCAGTAAATTACTTTCCTGAACCCTGCTGTTGGAGGAGATTTTTGGTTTGCAAGCCAGAAGTATCTATGACACCCAACATCCAGAAATCCCATTGTGTTGTGCCTGGCTCCCTCTGGCACAGTGTTGCAGAGGAGCATAACAACTTCTGGCAAACTGGGTTTCAGCATGTTTCAGCCTATGCTAAGGCCTCACAAATACATTTCCTTGTTCTTCTTTCCTGGAAGTGCCAACAGCACTACTCCCTCATCTTTAAAGGTGATCCCTGTGAATGGGGTTGAGGCAGAGAACCATCACAGTGCCAGTAGACTAGGCCTTCTCTGGATACAGACAAAGATCTTCAATCTCTGGAGATGCCAATAGAGTGCTTTTCAGCAGCACTAAATTTTTGCAAAAACCTGAACATGAAAACATAAAAATAAAAACACGGTGTAAAAAGCACACAATAAAAATATAATACCAAATATATCACTTAACTAAAACCGCTGACCCAGCGGCTTTGATGTTAATGCGTTTTCTGTAACAGCATGGCATTCCAGCTGAATACTAACGGGCTGCAGAGCCCAAGCTTCAGAGATTTCTGATTTTACTACCCTGATTTCTGAAGTCAGTCTTCCTCTCCTGGGGTTTATTAGGTCTCCTACCCTGCCACAATCAACTAAGATCTGTTTTTGCTTTCTCTCCAGTGTTATTAAAGCTAGGGTGGAGTAACCCCCAGAAGACTTTTCAGATGATGAGGAGGAAGAGGAAAACTGAGCCCAGCATGATGTCCATGTTCGATCAGTGGAGACCTATGTTAACAACCTATGGATGTGAGAGGGATGAACAGTCAGTGGGGAAGGCAGGAACAGATGGTACCCAGCTACACACAGCATGGCTCCCAGGGTCTTCATGATATGCAGAAGCTCATGTTCACTCCATAAGCAGCCTAGTGCTTAATGACAGCTCCAGTCACAGTTTCTGCAGAGCCATCTCTATGTGTTCATATACACAGCAAGAGGATATATCCTGCTACAGGCCTCGGATGCTGTTAGAATGGAGCTAGCCATAAGCCATTGACTTCTTTTTGGTGGCGAGTAGGAGGGTTCCTATTGCATATTCAATGCCCAGGTTCAGGAGAAAGGCTGAGGGAAAGCCTGGCTTGAAGTGAGACAGAGAGTGTCTCCAGTTGGGGACAGTTTTGGACTATGATGTCTGGAGGCACAACCTTTGTCCCATGCTGGAAGATGTAACAGTTACTCCAAAATATTTAGGTCATTTTGTTGATAAAGTGACCAGCATGACCCAGCATACAATTTCAGTCTATCTACTGTGGTCACTACTGTCAGATAAAAAGCAAGGGGAAACAGGCAAAGTTACCCTCTCTACTGGTTAGTCAAGTCCCTGTAGTATGGCAGAAGTTAAGGGGCAGGAACTGGGACAAGGCACAAACCGAAGAGTTTGACCCTGGAGGCTTTTACTGCAGACAATCTAAAGATGCTGTTCCTACCGCACCTAAAGATGCCTAGTTCCAGAGGGTGATGTGCCTGGGTGGTCTTGGTCCAGCACAGTTGCTTGCTGAGCACAGCAATTGCCAAACAGACAGCTGAGGACAGCTTCTAGCCAATGCCTTGAATACCCATTGTGAACAGCTCCAGTCATTTTCTGTCCTTGGATTTCAACAGGTGGAGTCATCTGGAGAAAAATGATCAAAAATTTCTATTCCTCCAAAGTCGTAGTGACCACTCTTCCTTCAAAGGACAGCATTTCATCTGTGCATGGCTGTTTCATGCTGCAGAAAGCAGGTGGTCCCTCTTCTGTCCCTTGTTTAGCCAGAATTTACTTCCATGCCCAGCTTCTTCCAAAATACATTTTTATTCTCTAACATAAATCCTACTACAAGCACCAAGCAAAACTACAACTATGCTCTGTTGCAGGGCTACAGCTCCCTGGAGCTTCTCTCTTGGCCTCTTCCCCACTTCTAGAGGAAGGACATGCCCTTCACTCCTCCAGCCTTGGTACAGATAGTACTGAAGGACTGAGACCCACAGTGAGCAGGGGGAGACAAGCTGGATGTCTTTAATCACATGCCAGAAAATAAGAGCAAGGTTGCAGCCAGGAAGACAGCAGTGTGGTTTCTTACCAACTCTTTGAGTTTAGATGCCCAGCATAGCTAGCCAATGGGGAGAGAAGACATTGATCAGCTGAGATTAAAAAAATCTTTTCTGAGTTGGCAGAGGACCTACCAGAATAAGCCCTTCCTGCTAAGGTGGGTTCAAAGCAAGTGAGGAGGAACCTAAACTTCACATACATTCTTGATAGCCTGCCCTTGGAGGTTTTTTTGGCAACTTATGCATGATTGCCAGCTGGTATTTGTTCTGTTTTTTTAGCCTAGTTCTTCATCTAAAGTCTTCCAACCTAAAGGAAGCTTCTCTCTCACATCGTGACATGATGTGCTTGAAAAGCTCTGCAAAACCCTTTCATTCCTCCACGCATCCCAAAGTGATTCTTGATGCTGCTCTTTGACAGCAAGGAATATGATAGGGAGGTCAGAAGGAGAAATGTTTTCGAGGAAGAGGTTCTGAATATGGAAATTCCTCTAGTAAGTGGGACTCCAACAGTCTCAAGTCAAGGGTGCAATGCTTGTCTGCCTGCCCCTCTTCCCTATTCCTGGATCCAGTAGCACTTTCTGCAGCAGCTCCTGGGTTTGTGGTCCCATTCCACAGCCCTTGTGCCTCCTGCACCTAGGAAGGATTGAGAGGACCACATTTCCTCCGCTCTCCCACACTCCCTAATCCCATGAGAAGTCTCTGAAGGAGCATGATGGTCTATGGAGGCCTCCAACTTCCCTTGCTGTACATTGTCTGCAGTGTCTTGCACTGGAAGTGCTTCCTAGTTTTAATTAAGGTTTTGAACACCCAAGTCAGGCAGAAAGAAGAAAAAGTGCTAAGAACAGCTAATTTCTTAAACTGCTCTCTGGCACCTCTTGAAATTTAACTCATGTAGCAAATTAAAAATGCTAATATATGGCCAATAAAAAACCAAACTCCCTTACTTCTCTGCAATTTCAGTGAGCAGAGTGGCTCTGTTCATCAGTTAGTAGTGGGAAATTATATTTTCTCCACTGGAGAGGAATCAAGGTGGAGGTAGAAATCCACAGGCTGGTTTTTATAACTGTTTGCTCTACAGAACATCTTCAGCAAAGGCACGTGGGGCCATGCTGAGGTGCCCCTCTGACTTTTATAACACTTACAGACTTATTACTCCCCATTACCTTTCATCTCAAGGCAGACTGTAAGTCTGGACACAGATGGAGATGGAGACTTGCAGTAAGCACTGTCCCTTTTTATTCAGAGGGATTGATGTTATCTGGAGTCTGCTTTAACAGCAGCAGTTGATACAAAATTAGAACAGGCACACCACTGCCTTAAGTTGTCTTTGCAGGGGTGTTCCCCACTCATGGCTAGTATTCTTCAGATTGTGCAGCTTTACAGGTTTAGAGAGCAAGTGAGCTTTGAAGGCCTAGGAGATCCTGGGGATAAAATATGGGAAAACCTGCCTTCTCCCCCATCCACCCTCTGTCACTACATGTTTGCAAATGAAAAATATATGCTGTATTTTATTCCAGTCAGAGAGTTTAGTACCAGGCTCCTGCTGGCCAATAAAGCACTGTTATTAGTCAAGTGCAGAGAGATTTGGAGGAAAGACGGATACTGATGAATACTCAATGGTTTATCCAAAGCAGGTCAGCCACCAAAATAAAAATGAAAATTGACCTCAGCTGAAGACCCTGTTAGGTTTCCCTCTCTTAGGAGTTTATCTAGACACCAGGATGACTGTGAAAATGTCTGCAGTCCATAGGGTTTTTCAGGCTATGCCTCATTACTATGTGATTGCTTCTGGAGCAAGAAGTAGAACTATGGTATTTCTACTCAACAGCATGAGCATATTCCCTTCTTGAATTGATGTTTACAGTCTTTTCATTCTAATCTCTGAGTTGTCTTTTTTCTAGAAATACCTAGCCGTGATCGATGTCTTGGAGGCCTTGGCCCAAGACAAGCACTCAGTTAAAAATACAGTTCCAAAGTACTATCATTGCAGGAGCAGAGGGAGCAAGGGGGTAAGGAAACTTTGGAGATCCCAGAGGACAAGAGGGGTTGCTGAGCTACAGCTAGGTTTTAAGCTCAGCTATCATGCACCAGGTGCTTCACAGTGTTTGAGAGCTGTTATGGTCATAGAGACTCTCTGTAGTAGCATAGGACAAGAGAAAATACCCAATGCTGGCAAGAGCGACTGCTCCTTCTGTGGAGCAATGTTAATGCAAGGGTCGTGGGTGGTGCACTAGTTGGGTGCAGGCAGATTTGCAAGCATTAGTCCCCAGGGTACAACAAAGGAAAAGATAAAGCTGTTCAGATTTGGAGTGTTGGCTATTTCTTCTCCTCATGGCTTCTCCTCATTTCTTCTCCTTCCCCCTACATTCAGTGCAGTGCACCAAACACAATCCAAGGGTAGGTCTCCACAGGAGCCGAGCTTGGTTCCACTGCTGGAGTGCTGCCATGAAGGATTTTCCCACTGTTTTTTTTTTTCAGTTCTATAGCAAAGATGCTTCAGGCTCACTACTAGCTCCTTTACACTCATGGATAGATAAGGAAGAAGGAAAAGCAGGTCTATAGCTCCAGCTATACCCAGTAGAACAGAGGGAAAAAGAAAAAGCACAAACTTACAGGATCTTGATATCTACACATCAGCAAGGAAATGGCTGGATAGTGATGGCATTTGCTAGCACTGAGGAGCAGAGCCATGTGCTGTCAAGTTATTTGTTTTTAGTGTATGGTTAGAAATCTTATGAAAGCAGTGTAATTACAGTTGGTTTTTAAGACTCACTTTCACTCATGGTGGAACATAGTGCTCTGTCCAGGCTTTGAGAGCTTCATAGTGGTAGTGGGTGTCTAGATTCTAATTTGCCTTATTTCAAGTTGCATGAAGACAAACTGTCTCAACAGAGGCTGATTTTGATTATTAGAGTTTCAGGTTTTCTTATGTCACTGTTGTCCAACCATACACAACAGTGCAGGTGTCATAGCCAGAAGGACCATTTTACCTAACTAGGCAACCTGGCTAGGATAAGCTTCTTTGGTGCTTATCACCCTTTCCCTTTCTTCTGCTAGGAAACAGTGACTGAAATGCCTTGAGAAGGCTGTCTCCCTCCGATTCTTCAGTGAGAGGTGAGGTTGTTACACTGTGAGCATAAAATAGCTGGGTGATCAGCAGCTGTAGTTGAAAGCCCAAGTATCAGGGGCCAGGAAGGAAAGGACTGTGCTGCCCTAAGCAGTGTTCATGGGGAGATAGAACCAAGACGTACAGGGCTATAAGCTCTTTGTCTTACAGAAACATTAAATTCAATTTCTGTCTTCCAGGTTTTGCTGGCCTAGGACACAAACTTAATTAGAAAGACTGAAATATCATCATCTCCTGGAGAAGGGCAAGAATCTTTCTCCAAACCCTGAGCATCTTTTTTTTTGGATGCACCTGCTGGCCAATTAAATGTTATCTGCTACTTCTTAAACAGCAGTGTCTCTTTGTAAAGAGTGAGAAAATGACCCCATGTAAAAGGAAAAACAATCCTTTTCTCATCCTCTAGTCCATTTAGGGAAAGTTATTAACCTATCCTAGCCTTACTTAGACTGTGTAGGTTTTAAAAAGAATCCTGGACCTGGCTGTGCTTTTGAAACCATGAAAAGCCCTGAGGATTGCTGGAGGCGTAGCATCTCTGAGCCATGCAACTGTTCCTGGCTGTAGCAGCAGCTGCAGGCAAGGCAGAGAGCATATGGAGGAAGACAGGTCAGTGCCTCTTGGTGTTTGCCTCTGCTGTGCAATGCGTGGGCTGAGCACAGCAGCAGTGACAAGCGATGGATTTGTACTAGTAGATGCTGACATCTCCAAAGCACCTGTGAATTTTGCAAATGGTTATTTAATCTACCAGGTGATAAGCAGTCTGACTTGCACCACTTCCTTATGCAGTAAGAGCTACCCACGTTTGCAGGACATCAGGGCTATGGTTCCTAAATGGGGACCTAGTATCTACAGTGTAACAAGGAATTCACAGCAGAGGAGCTGCAGTTGTACTTGTGAAGTATACTAGAGAGTGTTTCTTCCTCAGAGGTACAAACAACCTTAAAATATCTTACCTCTGCCATGGGGTAAAAGGCAAGGTTGGACTGTTCCTACAGAGCCACCAGGCCATGGCAAGATGTTTGTGCAGTGTTTCATGTTTTCCATTCTAACTCTGCTCCATTCTTTGCAGCATCTTCCACAGCACAGGGAGAGTGTATGCAGGGCAGAAAATCAGGAGGATGTGGGGTGTGAGACGAAAAACAGGGATAGGGTGGAGAGCAGGGGCTAGGGGAAGTGGAGCATGCATTAGGAGGCTGGAGGGTGGACATAACCCCAGAACTGGAAGCTTGGTTCAGGGAGATAAAAAAGCATACAAGAAGGAGAGATAGAGATGCAGGGAGAGAGATTGGATGGATCAGTAGAATAGCCTACAGATATTCGTGGCAGTTTGCATTGTCTAAAGTCTGCTCGTGTGGGGAACAATTAGGTGGTAGTGATGGGAAATAAAGAAGATGATGTTTCAGGACTTTTCCAGAGCTGCTTGTTACTGCCTCGGAGGGCAGGTAAGAGCAAGAAACTAGGTTTCTCCACAAGAACACTTTGTGATGCCAGATCATGCATATCTGACATGAATTCCCAGGCATAGAGGCAGTTTGGAGGAGGCTATGATGAGCAATCTCCATGAAGAGATTTGCGTTCAAAAAGAGAAGAGCCCCTTCTCTTGGCAGGAGTCACTGCTGGACACTGCTACATGGGACTACTGAAACTCTTGGCCAGCTGAGATGAGAAAAATCACATCTTAGCATAGGAGACAGCATGTAAGGTTCCCTTGTAGCAAGGCAGGGCCTGTGAGTTGCTGACTCCCACCCACAGTCTGGCTGTTCTAAGGCTTTGCAGGGCTGAACCCTTGTTGTGTTCTTGGGATAGACAACAAGAAACTTCATGGGCAATCCTCAGTTTTGAGCCTTTTATGAAGTTATTTGCATCCTACCCTCATGGTTTTTAAACAACCACCCAATGAATATCGGGGCAGTGGGGCAAAGCTATGCCAGGGCTGACTGGGGAGTATCCTTCATGTGAGGTCTTCTAAAAGAATTATTAGATAAATGGAGGCAGACACAGTCTGAATAAGCTTGGCTTGATGCCTGTCCAGGTTAGTCTTGAACATACCTTTACAGGTGACTGATCCCAACCTGTCTTGCCACCAAGCCAACTCCAAAACCCTGGCATCTTGTCAGTTTGGACAGAAGGCAAGAGCATAGTCTAGAGACGGCCATGAGATGAGAAGACCTCTCCAGAGAGGTGTCAAGATGAACAATACAGCCAAAATGATCCAGAGAAATGCTGGAGGATATCTCTAGTACTCTGACCTAATCAGGATGGGTCCTAAGCCTTGTGCCCAACAGTAGTGGTCTTCCTGCCCCAACACAGCCCACAGAACACACTCTCCTCCCCATAAACCATCAATTTCTCACTTTCCCCTCAATTACCAAGATCAATCACCTCTTAGCTCCACTTTCCTCTATACATTTCCTGTTTCTTCCAAATGTGGAGCAGTTAATTGTTGTTCACTTCTCATCCTAATGTTTCCTCTCCTACTCACTTCTCTCTCTCCTGTAATTTACTGGCATTTCCTAAGCACATTTAGGCTATGTTGGCAGCTGTGTTCTGTGATAACATATTTTGACATCTAGTGATTGTTAGTTGATAACAATTCTATCCTATAATGAAGAGAGGAGGGGGATAGGGAGGGGAAGAGTGGAGAAGGAACGATCTTCAACAGTTAGAAAATGAGATCATTATCTCCTGGAAATATGGGAAAGGCAGAAGTGAGAGTAGAGAAGCGAGGCTGTTTTCAGAGCTGAGAACAACCTAAAAATTGCCTTTCACAGGGCAGGTATTGTTTGATGCAAACATAGGTGCCCCAAGGTGCCCTCTGCTCCCCTGGCTCTAACCATGAAAGTTTCCAAGGTGTGTATCACATCATATTACATGGGACACACTCAGGAAGAGTGAAATAAAGGTCTCACTTTCCCTCCAGGTAGCAGGTTTGCTTGTTGTTTCATCTCCCCCATGCGTTCTTCTCTGCTAGTGGACAGCCAAGTCACCGCTGGGGTCTCTAGGGCAGGGAGGGCAAATACGACATTTCTACCAGTTAAGCTGAGGATCATGTCTCCCTATATCTTCCTCTGTCTTTCAGGAGACCTAATTTAAGGCCATGTTTTCATTGACAGATCTGAGATTGCAAATTGCACCCTGGCTGGTAAATTCAGTGTAGGCTAAAGCAACAGCATGTGAAGCTCTTTGTGCCTAGGCACCATCCAAGAAAATAGAGCCTATTGAAAGGGAGAATTTGTGTGGTCAGGCTATTAAGACCCAACTGTGCTAGACCTGGGATGGTAAGACTGCAGAGCACTCCACTGTTGATGCAGACTTGCTCTCTGGGATTTGTCTTGGCTCAGATCTCTGTGCTGTGCTCTGTTGAGTGCACCTAGATATAAATGTTGTCTCTGATGAATAGACCAAGGTGTTCAGCACAAATGCTCTTTTGTGGGCTAGGAAGTATGGATAGAGAATCGAGTTCTAGCTTTGACGTAGACACTTAGTGTGGACTTGGCATGAGGACGCTCTTAGTACTTCTTTTCTCTTTCAGGCTGCAAAGTGCTGATCCTTCATAGTCAGGAAGCTCCTCTGGCCTATTCTCTCCCTCCTTAACACATTGGATCTTTCTTCTGAGCTGCCAGGCTGATACTTTTCAGCAAACATCAAAGCTAGAAGTGCTTTCATGACTTCATGCTTGTGATATGTGTCTCGTGTTGCTGTGTGAGCCTTACTGGGCACTGATCCACTTCTTCAGCACTGTGCAGTGTGTAGACCAAAATTGTAGCAGTAGCCTGGACTAGACAGAGTGATTCCAACCCTCTGGGAAGTGCTCCCTGCTTGATGCTCATGTGAACTGACAGGAGATGAGACAACATGTTGTTCCTGACTTCATGCCCAGCTGGATCTTCAGCTGGGATAAATCAGCTGGGACCCACAGGATGGGGAGATTCATCAAGCAGCTGAGCATCTGCCTGTTACTAGCTAATGGCATTGCAGTCTTCTATGGTCACAAAATTAGTGATAGAGTTGGCAAACAGAGAACTTCTCACTACTAAGGAATTCCCAAAGCAGTATGTTGCCAGCAACAGGGAGGATAGGCTGGGGAAGCCCCACTATGTATTTGTCTTACTGTATTTGTTTGAGGTAGACACTACTGTCAGGGTCGTCTTCTGGTGATCCTCAGTACAGTTCCCCTTATCATCAGCTCTCTGACAGTGCCTCCACCTCTCCTGGCTATGGAGAGGTTTGAAAGTGGTAGCACATCTTGTTAAAAAGTGAAGCTGAAATGTCGATGGGGCAAGGATGGACTTAGGTTTCTTACACTGCCTGCCAGTTTCTTTGGCAATGGAGCCCAGATACTGCTTATCTCTGCATTTTCCCATGCCTGTCCTGAGCCCACCCTGAGTTTCTACCAAATACCATAGGGATCAAAACAGAGGGTCAGAATAAGACTCCTCCTCCCAAATCTGTCCTCTGCCACTTCCCACTAGTGAAAACTTTAGAGAGAAGCATAAGAGACAGGGTGCATATGGCCATCCGCTTTACACTCCCTCAACTCTCAGGATGGTATCTTTGCCCTTAATAGGTTTTGATGGGATTTTCTGTTCCCCACTAGCATTGTTTAGTTGTCATCCACAAGATCTGCTAGCAACAATCTCCACAATTTAAACACATATTGGGGAAAAAAGTGCACCCTTCTGTATTCCTTTTAAGCCCATTGCCTGGTGAATTCCCTTGATACTTCTTTGTCCTTGCATTGAAAGCAACAGCAAAGAGAAATACCTCATTTGCTACCTTTAACTTGTCAGGTTTTTCCTGACTCTCCATTCAGCTTTTTTTCTCAGCTAAATATTCCTGATTTAGTCACTTTGGGTCCAGAGTGTCCTGTGCCTCTGATCAGTCCTGTCAGATTTCCCTATACTGTTCCCAGTTTTCTATCTGGACCCACATGCTGAACCTGAGATGTGGCTTCCATGACATTGCACAACCATCTTTTCCTTTCTTCTCCCAATAAAGCACAACTTTCTGTTTGCTTCTTTGACTTCTAATGAACAGGAGGCTAAGGCTATCATAAATCTGTCCACACCAAATTCAGTTTCAGGAGGATACTAGCTTGCTCTCTGTTCGATACAGCTGTGTGCATCTTCTGTTTTCTACCCAGGTCCATCACTTTGCATTTGCACAAGCCACAGAGCCAGCTACAGGCTACTCATTGCAACCTTCATAACTGAGTCAAGTCACGGTATGGAAGCAATAACCTAAATCAGCCACAGGGTTTCTGCACCCCAAATTAGGCAGGGCAAGGTGGGACAGGGCTTGCTTTGGACTGGTAAAATATTAATGTCTCTGCTAGTTTGTGAGCTGGGGTTTTTTAAAGAATGTCTCTAACTCTTCACTCCTCAATCCTGCTGCTGTCTCCTCTGGAAGACACAATGCCTTTGCTTTCACAGCACATGTTTTCTTCTGCTCCTCCTCTGACTGCTTTTCTTCCTTTTCCTCCTCTGACTGCTTTTAATTTGGTCCTTCATTTATTGGGTCAAGGAAAGAGAAACATCAAGTATATTCTTACTAATCATCTCAGATAAAATTAATGGGATTTCAGCCTAACAAGACTCAGTAAAAGATGTTTTATCTGAGTGAGAACTGTAACCTCATGCCTCAGACTAATGAAGAATTACCTGTTGAGAAACAGAAACGAAGAGGAGCTGCCAGTTGCTCTGTTTGGTTGCTAATATCATCAAAGTTTTAATACCCCTTAGCTATCAGATTCAGCACACCAGCTTAAAAAAGAATAGCAAGGTCTAAGATATGGAAATTATTTTCTCATTGTTATTTCAGGAATACATTGCCTGGCTTTTCTCTGCAATTAGCAAAATGAATATTCTAGAAATGGAAAAAAAAAGCTGAAATTTTCCTGGAAATAACTCATTTTCACCGTGGGGGAGGGAGTAAGAAAAAAGAACACCATCAAATAAACCCATTAAACGGCAGGAACTGTGCACTGTCTTTCCATTTGTACAGCTATGAGGACAACAAGGAGCAAGGAAGTAATGCCTGGGGAGGGATGTTTCTAGAGCTGATGTGGGCAGGATGGCTGGGGCATCAGTTTTTTGTGTCCTCAGATGGGAAAAGGAGCTCAAAGACATTTCTTCATTATCCTCCCAGCAGAGGGAACTATCAGTCCTTGCTGGAGACAGGTCACTTCGAAGCTAGGAGGTTATGTAGATCTTCAGAGCACAGGTAGTTAGGGTAGATACAGTCTGCACCTGAGCCACAGGCTGCTGGCTCACATGCTTGAGGTCGCAGGAGATGTTTGCATGTTCATAGACCTGTTTCACCCTTCAAATTAGAGTCCATGTAGCAAAGGCCAAGCTCTGCCTGCTTTTGTGTAGGGTGGTGGTAGCTCCTGCTGGCTTTCTGAGTCACCTCCTGCACTAAGATGATTCTCTTCTCCTCTCTATACACACATCCCTGTAGGAAAGCCAAGGGGAAATGGATCCTCTGTCAAGCAGAGTCCTTGTCCATACAAACTCTGCCTGGATCTACCACTTGATACCCAAAGCCCATGTGAACTCTGTTTTCCTCTCACTATCCAATGGACATCAAAGTCAAAGTACTGAACTGCTGCATCCGTAATATAACCTCATTTTTTATTTAAGAAGCATCACAAGAATGCCAAATGCAAAAAACAACCAAACAACCAAACAAAAAAAACCCCAAATATGTAAGATAAAAGCTGTATCTAAGGCAGCAAAGTAAAAAAAAATCACCAGATTCACTTCTACTTGAGTACCCTATTTCTACTCCTTCCCACATATGCAGTATGGTGCTGTCTTTAATGGCACTCAAATTTGCTGTTTTTAATAGGTCCCCATACCTCATTTAATCCAGGAGGTAGATACATAAAGAGGACAAATTAATGTTACCAGATAACCATGAATTTCCTTTTTCTATTTTTTTGCCTGCTTGACCCTACAGCCTGAGGAATGTACTTTCAGAGCAGTTTTTATGTGATGCCGCTGGAGCTGTACGCACAGCCAGACACACACACATGTATGCTGTGGCCATGCTTCCAGTGCAGGCGGTGTGCCGGGGGTCTGTGGGGATCTGAGTGACTCCCAAAGAGCAGATTACACCTCTCTTTGCAGGCATGTGAAAATGTTCAGTACTCTTCAAGCACAAGCAACTGGCTAATGAGAGGAGGAAGCTGGTGTTTTATTGTGCAATATAATAGAATAGCAGAGCAAAACACAATAAAAGGCAGACAGCCATATCCCTGCAACATAAACCTGGCTGGGCTTTGGAGCACTTGGGGTCTATTACTTGGAACTCTGTGGCTCAGGGAAGGCAAAGGATTTCAGCTTCATTTACTGACATTAAGCAGAGCTGCTGCTAGCATAGGTTCACCCAGTTACAGCCACCTGGCACACTCCCCTGGAAGTCTGCTCTCCCTGATATATCCCTGAAGATATCTCAAGATAACCACTCAAGAGAGCTGGATGCTCCTGTAGATGCCACACTGGTCATGACTAGTCCTTCCCATTCCAGCTGCCTGTGGTTTTATTAACATGTCTCTCATTTCTGTCCCCCTTTTTGCACATCCCAACCCCACTTATAGCCCAGCCCTGGCAGCTCAAGGCTCACCGTGGCTGCTACAGCCCAAGCCTGTGTGCTCTGGTGGTACCATGCCTGATGGCTCTGTTAGGCTTGACTTCGTGCCAGCCTGGTGCAGAAGACAGATGACTTTGTTAACCGGGAGGTGGCTCTAGGGAGGGGACTAAGGGCTAACATACACGCTCAGAGGCAAGAAACTGTGTTGTATTCTGTCCTCTGCTTTGACAAGTTGTAATGCATGTCATACCTTAGAGAGGTATATTCAGAACTCTGCAATTAAGGCTGATTCATTTTGCATTCACTAGGTATATATCTTTCCTGAACTGCAGGACCCCTGGGCTCTTTCACACTGTGCTATTCAGCACGTCCATGAGCAAACCCTTTTTCTTTTCCCTCTTTCAGCTTAATGTGAGCCTTTCCCCTCTTCTGAACATTCCTCTTTTGATACTCTGTTCTGGGCTATGCTCTCTTGCTGATGGACCTCAACATCTCCATCAAAGATGCAGGAAAAGTCAAGTCCCCAGGCGCACACGAGCTGCCAGAGCAGAGGTGACCTGTCCCAGGTAATTTGTTTTTGTTTTACCACGAGTGCCTGACCTTGACTCCACAGGCAGCACAGAACGCTCTACTCAGATGCACTTCTCATACCTAGGTGATCACATGCTGCTTCCTTCCGCCTCCAACCACCTCTCCTGTTGCAGAAGAGCTCTAGCATAGGCAGCTGCTCCCGCCCTGAAAACCAGCTGTCTCCTCATCTTTGTCAGTATCCTCTAAACATTTTCCACCTTCATCTTGCTGAAAGATAAGGGACAGAGAAAAACCCCATGCCCTGTGTGGAGGTGTATGTGGTTCCATCGAGTACCATAATGGCATCAGCAGATTTGTTCCCTGATGTTTCCTCATAATTCTTGCCTCTCACTTCACAATATTCATCACCACAGGTCACTGAGACCATGTTTCATAGAGGTGTCTATGGCTCCACAATTTTGTTCCAACACAGCAATGCCTTGATCAGAGCAAAGGAAGTGCTTTCAAAGCTTAATTACACCTTTTAATATTTGTCAGCGAAGGGAGACGAGGACATNATTGTGTCCTTGTCAGTGCCCTCGGTCTGCTTAGGCCCGGTGCACCAATTTAATGTCCTTT
>WAAB01013560.1:25648-37600 GCA_013389865.1 Piaya cayana | reverse complement strand
TACTAAGGGTGCACTCAATGCCTTCATCCAGGTCATTGATGAAGACATTGAACAGGGCTGGACCCAGCACTGAGGCCTGGGGAATCCCACTTGTGACTGGCCTCCAGCTGGATTTAACACCATTTACCACCACTCTCTGGGCCCGGCCAGCCAACCAGTTTTCCACCCAGGAGAGTGTGAGCCTGTCCAGGCCAGAAGTTGACAGTTTCCATAGCAGAATACTGTGAGAAATTGTGTTAAAGGTTTTGCTGAAGTCCAGGAAGATCTTACTGTAAAATTCATTCCTGATTGATAAATTTCAGTAGGTACTCACAACTATGCATTTCTACAGATAGTCTGAATATGAGTCAATCTAGCCCTTCATGAAAAAGAAGCTCTAATCAGATACTGGTTTACAAACATATATTTCAGTCTGAAAAAAATAAAACAAAGCAGCAGCAAGCTCTGTGATAAACTATTAATGAGAAATTGAGTACAGTTTTATCCCCTTTGAACTGCCCAGGATGATTTTCAAAAAATGTAAACTCAGCACTGAACATGATGAAATTTGCACACTGAAACATAACTAAAATTTTTGAGGAACAATCACTTATCCAGATTATAATGGAACAAAAAAAAATAGAAAGGTTCTGAATAAGGCCAAAGTAAGAATGTTGAGCTATGAGCATCCTCTTTGAAAGTGTCACTTCCCACAGAGCTCTTCATTACAATAGCAAACAGCTAGAGAAAGGCCATGGCCTTATGCAGAACAAATGGGTCCATCAGTTTTAATGTAAGCAATAGATCCTCACACTAATGGAAATTATTCTTATTTTGATGCGTCACTGAAGTTTTGCTACACTGAGAACATTAGCAATCTTAGCAATAAGCCCATCAAAATCCTGAAACTATTATGTTTGCTAGAATGTCTGCCAATAAAATTAATCCTGCAAACTCCTTAAAAATAAAAACAACATCTCAAAATTGTTGAGGTTTCCTTCAGAAGACAAATCATGACTACTTTTATGGGGATCCTGTGATGATAAAGTGTGATAAATAAATATAGCCCAGCACCTCTAACAGTTTAAACCCATTCTTAAAAAAATAAGATTACAACAACCTTCTGAAACAGAACTAGTGGTTTAGGAGACAGATCTCTGCCTCAGTACAGGAGGTCTATGAACCACTTATGCACATACATCACTATAGGATTTAACAATGTCGTAAAGCACTTAAAATATTTGCTCCCTTACAGCGTGGATTACAAGTTGATTAGACGTATATGCAAATGTATAAGCACAATTTATTTTATCTGCTAAAAGCAGTTACCAATTAAAAAATATGTCAATATATTTAAACAAAACATGTTACACAGTTTTTATTTAGGTAAAAGTTACTTGATACATATTTTCTCAAGGGACAAACAAATAATTTCTTAGACTGATTTTGAAAGTAATTCCAAAGGTATCAGTCTCCCATCTCAATTATACTCAGAGGTAATGCATGTGCTTGAGGATAGAGAGGAGCTGTTCATATATCCTAAATACACCTGCAAGCTCTGAAACAACATCTAACACTGACTTGCACAGACTGTGGTCTGAAGGGATATATCCAGAGGATCTCATGGGACATGACAAGCAATTCCTCGTGGAAAAAACATGGATTAAAAAAGACTATTGGAAGGAAGGAAGTTCCACTTTGCCTTTCCCTCATCTAGTGGTCCTAAGACCTCTGCCACTGTTGTCACCATTCAGATTATATTTCCCATCCTAAAGTTTTTCATAGATTTAATCCAGGTATGTATAGCTACGCTGCCCATCTAGTTTGTACCTAGGACAGGTGGAGTTCAACTGAAACAGGACGAAGCTGCAGTTATGTTGCAGCTGCTTATTTTATAGTAGAAAAAGAAAGAAACAAACAAACAAAACAAACCCCAGAGTCTGCAAATTTATTCCTATGACCACCAGTCCAAATAACTATAAAAAGAGGGAGCAAGGTGTTGTCTCACCACTGGAAAGATTGCTCACTAATGTCTGATCACATTTATCCTTCTCACAGGCTGAGATGCAATGGACAAAATGAATGTGTTTCAGCATTTAGACAGTAAGCTAAGTTTGAAAAGCTAGCATTTGGAGGACAGGAGAGGAATACAAGGATTAGGAAAAGAATAAGAAACATATTTTGACTTTGAGATTCAAAATCACTATAGGAAAACAATAGTAATTCAATAACCTTATTAAAAGGTTTTTTGTTAAAATTACTGCACTCCATGTAAGACTTTTAAATTGCATTTACATTTAAATCTATATTATGTTATATCTTTATTTTTGAACAGAATCAATGTGACAATTTACAAGCATCAAAGCCTTTTTTTAGTTATTAACACATGCATTATATTTTACATTTCTTTTACTCTACACTACATGACAGTAACTTAACCAAATATAGTATCTCACTTTTTTTTTTTTAAATGAGACATTGAAAACAACCAATAAAAGAAATTACTGCATAGTTGTAGTGATCCATAACTCTCACTGGCTACTAAAACTGAAGAAAATAGTATTAAAAATTTGCCTTTAAGAATTCAGTGAATCATTTCCAAGTTTCTGTTTCCTCTGCTAGAAAGAAAGAGTCTTGCAAGGCGAGTCTCAGCAAATGTGGAGTTGAGTTTTCTGGCTTCTACAAGATAGCTAGAGCTATAGACAGGAAGACACCACAGAGTAAAGTCTAGCAACAGAAAATGGATTTTCAAAATGCTTTTGTAAATGTGAAGATCCACTTACAAAATTTCTCTATTAACTTGCAATTTGCATCAAAGGTTCTTGCACAGACAAGGTGAACAGTAGGGATGCTAATCCATAATAAACATGAGATATGTTTCAGCCTGAACATATGTAAATGGAAGTTATTAATTTATTCATTATTTCACAGAAAGCCTGAAAAGGCAGTTTTACCATATTTTGAAATCCCCATGTGCAACTTCTCACTTCAGTCTTTTATTTTCAGTTCTATGACCAAGAAGATAAATTATGGAAAGGAATAGAATCTAATGACATATTGAGCTTATACATACTGTGAAGATATCTATGACTTGGCAGCATACAATTAGAACTACAAAAATAAAACAGTACAAAAGCACATGTGCCATATGCATTTTAATTTTCTATTTTACGCCACAGTGGCCGTGCTTTGTGCTCTCAACTGAAGAGTTAATTACACCTTTTGCCTTACTCAACAACTGCCACAAAATGAGTGCTGCAAAAGCATTTGGCAATATTAAAAATATGTGGGGAGGCAGTAAGTAGGTCTTCAGAATCGGGTAGTTTCGGTAAGTAGGAGAAGTGGGAATAATAGCTCTTAAGCAATGAGTTTAATATTCCCTTCTATATGAGGGCATGAAGCCTATTTTTTTTTTTTCTGAGTTTCTACAAGAGCCATGGAGCCAGATGCCCTGCACTACCGCAGGTATCTCTATAAATGACTAATATTGTGAACTTTATATGATGTTTACAATTTGGTCATTTGCCTAAAATTATTTCTTCATAGCTTGTTTTACTTTGATGCATGTTGCGACACATCGCTGCTTGCTGTAAAAAATATTAGATAGTAGCTTAACTCCTCTGCTTAAAGCATCTAATATTTACATGTTTGTTTTAACTCTAGTGAATAAGTGCTGATGACAAGATGTAAGAACTAAAACTTACAACCTCAGGAAAGTGAAAGCTCACAAATAAGCTTAAACTATTCAAAATATAAATAAACAACCCAAATATGGAAGACTTGGACTAACTTCTGGTGTTGTTTGATCTCAAAAAAAAAAAAATTAAACTCACAATCCAAACTCTCCCCAATACTGACACTGTGCAGTGTCAATAAAATTTTATTATTGGCATGTGCATACCTACAACACTTCAGTGATGACAATTCATACTCAATTAAAAATCCACAACATATAATGGATATAGTACAGTGGGTAAGCAGATAAAAATCTTTTCTGAGGAAGAAACAATGTCTTTGTATGAGGAGCAGAGCAGCACTTGGTCCTCTTTTTATCTTCCCCCTCCAGGGTCAGACCAATGAAAGAATAGTTCTCTGCCCACATGTTGCCATGTCCCTGGCTAATCCAATACAGAAGGTGAAGAAATGATGCACACATCCAGTTAAAAGGCATTTTCACACAAACGGATCTACACTTTGTGGAAGGACTGGTTTTAAAAAAAAAGACCAAACAAAGCCCCAAACATTCGCAAAAATATAACAAACATAATTTGCATAACTCTAAACCCAATAATCTTCATTAATTTTTTTTAATATAATGTGGATGTGGTTCTTTAATAGAATTTCTGTTGATCAGTTTTCTTAAGGTAAATAAATAGTAATCACTTCATACTTGTTTTCTAGGATTATCTTTTTGTTTATGATATTATCATTGGGTCTCTATTTCATCTGTCTTGCACACATGGAAATGACAGGTTTTTTAGTAGAATCAGATTCTTTACCACATGCCAACAATCCTTTTCAGATATCCAGATGCCAGATACTTTTATTAACTGACCAGCATATAAGTAAGCCCAACAGTCCCTTCAGAGGACAACACTTAATGAAGTATAAAAGAACCAGCATTTGCCAAGCATCTTGTTAATTCATGTGTACCACATATCATAGGTTGTCTACAGGGATTAAGTACCTGCTGTCTGAATTACTTACAACTATATTGAAGGGTCTGGACCTACCAAATATAAAGTCATTCTAAGGAACATCAGTAAACTAGAAGACATCAGCAATCAAAAAGGTCAGCACTATCAAACCCTTATATTTTGTTTGCTAAATAATGATAACAGCTTGAGAGAATTCTGAACTTCATTCAAAGTCATGTCTATCTTACAGTTTTTAGCTATTCTAAAAAACATCATGTGCTTCTCCTTTATCAATTGTATATTTTTAAGATCATTTATAGCTACAGATTACCTGCAGCTATAATAACGCACATTATTCATAACAAACAAAAATAGATAGCAAAAAATAGATGGCAAAATCCTTCCCCTGAAACCACTAGGCTGCCAGGACACCATGTGCCTTAACCCAACTTCAAAGAAGAGCATTACTGGAGAAGTCACCTTCTCCACTGAAGTTGTCAGCCAGAAAGCTCCAGAAGGCTCCAGAAGTATAAAGAAATTGCCAAGACTAAAATCTGTTACTCTTGACCAACCCAACAGTGTGCTGGCAGCAGAATTTCAAGTCCATGAGAAGTTCTATAATGTAAGCATTTCTTCTATTCTCAATAAAAAAGAAATATCACATGACCTTGGGTTTTTTTATTAGTTTAGATAAACTTGGAAAATGAGGGGGAAAGACTTTTCTATCAATATCAATTTATAGACAAATAGCAATTATACAAATATTTGTGGAATATATCTCACCTATTGTAAAAATCTCCATTGGCAAGGCACTACAATATCTCTGAGCTATGCATTCCAGTTCTTTTTTTATATCTATAAAGTAATTTAATTTTTATTTCCATACACAATACTAGGTATAATTTGGAAGAAGGAAATAAATGTTTAGTCTTAAGAAATCTTGGACTATTTTAACATTTCTTTTTAAATGAAATATCTAAATTGGGAAAATACAACAGAAAATTCAAATTTGATTGAGTAATTCTTTCTAAGTAATTATTTTAAAATTTCTGGATGTTTAAATATGTTTTCCAGGTATACTCTGTATTAAAAAAAAGACCTCTTGCTAACGATTGTACTATTTTACTTCCCAGTAGATTACAAGTAGAGAATTATTCTTTGTCATACAAGAATTTGCACTTAAGCATTAGGAGTCCATACAATCATTCTTAATAATAGGAAAATATTATACATTTAATCTGATCTGGTTTAGAATGGATCTTTTTTCCCTACCTTGAAAGTAACATTTCTTTTCATTGACTACATCTGAGATGCTAGTTCTGTTAGTTATATTATAAACAATTAAATTTTGAGAAGGAAAACCCTACTGAAATCACCACTGTTATTTCCTCAAGTAGCCACTCCACTATTTTTCCTGAGATGAGCTCACGCAACTAGTATTGATGCACCTCACCTGAGTATTTTGCCACCAACCTCAATGTCACTCTTGCTGTGTGAAGTCCTTTCGAGCAGTAACTCCCCTGCCAGCTTGAGCAACATTACAGAATAAAGAGTTCTTAGTGTCACAGCAGGTGAGGCAAGTAACAGAGACTTCAGTCCTTAGCCTCTAGTTCTATCTAAAATTTAAAGGAGTTCTTCTTTCAAGCCCTTCTTTATAGAATTATGAAAAATTTCCTATATATAAGTGCATATATCCAGGAGGAAAAAATGGGTGGTGTTCAGAAAATCAGTTTTTAAAGGTATGTATGAATCCTGTATGATTTGAGACTGAAAAGTCCTATTTAGGACTCCAAGTATAAAAAGAAAAAAAAAAGATTCAAGGCTTTTAAGCATACTATGTTCTGAAGCTTGCATGGGTTTTCACATAGAGCCTTTCTGAGAACTCAGGACTCCCACAAATCTTTTTGTGCCTGATTAAACAGCATTTTATAGAACTCCAATTATATTTTACATACAAACTCTGTACTGCGCAACAACTTTTCCTTCTGGTTTATTTTTCCACTAAGCAATATCAAATGGGCTTTCTTGGCACTTCCCAGCTGTGTCAGGTAATATTTTTCTTAAAGATTCTGCTCCTCAGGTTCAAACAGGTATACTGGGTTTGTTTATTCTAAATTATTCAGTGCTTCTGCTACTGCTGAGTGATACTTGTAGATCTGTTGGCAAGATATCTGGGAAGAAGAATTTTATAACCTTTTAGGTGTACTCATAGGTTTCCAAACAACTGGTTATAGGCATCATGAATACCTATCAGCTTCAAAAATCATGGCTCAATCCTATATATTTCATGCATCCTGGACTCCAGCAGTGTAGTATTCTTGTCCTTGGAACCAGGCACCTGCATAAAACAGCTCTAATATATTACAGATCATCAAGACTTTATTGATTTCATTGGATTTTTTAGTGCTTTTAGGCACTTTCTCCCTTCTTATTTGCTAAATTGCTTTGATTTCTTCCAGGGTTGCGCAGTCTGGAAATTGGGTTTTTTAGTCCTATTGAAATTGTATGTTTGATTTTAACAGTCAATGAAAGTAGAATTTAAGAACAGGTTATAGAATTTTCCTAGAAGGAAATGATAGTTGGAAGGATAATTGAAAAGATTCTAAAATGCTAAGAGAATAAAAATATTTTTTCAAAAAGCCTGAGTAAATATAATTTCTCAGAAAGCAACAGGGCTTGGCATCGTACTGTCACTGTCCTCTTGCAATTAAAAACAAGTGAAATTTGGCAGGGGGCAGGGTATAAGGGGATTTTGTGTTTTGGAATGGCTGTTTCTTTTGAAAGGCAGAAAATTGAAACTGTGAGAAATTTATAGTAAAGAGAAAAACTTACAATTGCACAAAACTAAATCAGAGGTAAACATTATTTTGAGTGTATACGTTCTAGAACAAATATAATTTTCTGAATTTTGCTGGTTCTTTGGTTTGAAATATGATGTGGGCATTTTTCAGCACCTAGAGTTAGAATGAGAAGTATCAGATAAACTATCAAAAGAGAAATGGCGAAGAGTAGGAAAATGGTTTTCTGAAATGGATTTTCAACTTAGCATATATATCAATTACAATGTAATCATAGCAATTTAGCAGTAATACAAGAAATATGATACATTAGCTGAGCCAAATCTTAAAAGAAAGATTTTTGAAATAAATATTTTACTTATATATCTCTTCTGGTAAATAGCACATAAAAAGAATGCAAGTAGTTTAAACATTGTTTTCTCCCACTAACATTCATTAGCACATTCTTACTTATTTCATCTTATTAACTGATCCGATAAATGAATTCATATTAACAAATGATAAAAAACATGAGGGACGTAACCAGGCCTTTCCTGTGCCCAGACATTTGCAACAACGTAGTCACCAGTAGTTTGCCCATTCCAGTTTACACAATACCAAGTTTTATCATTTTGATGGAGCTGATTACCTCACTCTATTTCTGTACACATTTTATACATTTTAATTATTTTAATTTGTCAAATAATTTTTTCAGATATTTGCAAGGGGAAATATAGAAAGAAAATCATAAATGGGGTAAAAAGGCAGAATAATCCTATTTGAACAGGTGCACAACACAGAGGTTTTCCAGACAGCTGGCTAGGCTCAATTGCACTTCAAGTATATTAAACCCAGATGCCTCCTGATTTAATGAGAATATATCATAAATACTAACACATTTTTTTCTAGCTTGGCATCAGTGTGTCTGTACTTCCTCTTGGATTTGGCAAATTCCGTGTAGGATGAAATTTTTTTTAATGCTCTGATTAAATTTGAGCTTCTGCAAACATAATCCTCTTTCTTTTGAACAAAAAAAAATAATATAGCCAGAGAAACATGCAATGAACAATTCACTTTCTTGAAACTGTTCTGGAAAAGAATCATTGTAATTGAGAGCAGAACTTAATTAAACAGGAACAAAATGGTACTGGAGAGTTTGCCAAGGGTGAAAAATTTAAAGAAAACCGTCAAAAAACTAAAACATACAAACAACCCTTTTATTCTTTTGGAGAGGTGCAGTGTAAAGGAGTTACATGATATTGTATTACTGGGAATACATGTAGCTGTATAGCCCTGTATCTCATCACCATTTTATCTGAGGGCTCAAATGAATGTTTCTTCCTACTTAGATGGGGAGCTAAAGCATTGAGTAGACCAACATACACAGATCTACTCTTATGGGAGTAGATTTTAACCAAAAAACAAGTTCTTAAGCCTAGGTTTTAATCAGCAACTACAGAAAGACAACAGAACAAAATCTGATAAAAGAGTATCAAGCAGGTAATACATAACAGATCCAAACAGAACACTGGCAATATTTGGTGCACATGTACCAGCTATGGTGAGGCAAGGAAGCATAGAGTTTGGGGTTGTTAAATAAACCTCTTATCCCAGAAACCTTTGGAGTATGTATTAATATCTCAGTAGATGTAAATTTTACATTCATGGAAATATACTGTGTTCCAACAGAAAGATACACATTTTTTTTCAATCACATTTCCAAATGAGATGCTTTGAAAAGAAAAAAAATCACTTAACCAGAGGTGAAAGATAAATCTACACTTAGAACAAATTGTTAACTATGTCATCAAGTGTATACAGAATGAAGTGCCAGACCTAGATCTTCTCTGCTACACAGTATATATATGTAAAAGTGTAATGGAAATGGTAAAATTGGTATGAAGAGAGAATTAAGAAAAATGTCCAGGTATGAAAACCCTGGAGAAATAGGAGGAAGAGTTATCACAATAAGTTGTCGTCAGAGACAAAACACATCTCTCTCAAGCTTCTCAGAAAAGTTAGATTAGGAAAACAGACAGGATGGTCTATATCCACACTAAACAGAAGACTTGAGGGATGAAGAAATAATGGGAAAAAGTTAGAGAACACAGATTTGGCACCCTGAGATATCTAGATAATAAAAGAAAGTCTGTAAGTAAATCCTGATAATCAGAGGCAGAAGAAGTAGGAGATGAAAGGCTATAATCATCATCAGTTTCAAAAGAGAATAATAAAAGGCCCTGTTGAAAGCAAACCCTCTGGCCAATGAAAGGATCACCCAAGAGGCATGAGGCTGTCTCACTAGCTGATGTTTGTTGTCAAGAGTCTCTTTGAATTAAATCTTGGACAGACCTGTGCTACCAACCTTTTGTTGTCTCAGTGCTGGGTAAATCTCTCAGACAAGTTTTATGACTGTGTAGGTATAAGAATTTAAGAAAATATGATTGGTTTCATTTTAATTTTGTAACTTCCCTCTCCTAGAAGGTCTCACATTAAGATTTGCCACATTTTTGCTAGCATCACAACAGTTTTCATCACAAATAGATTTCATTTCACAGAGGCAATAATTCATACTTGCCTTACTTTTAATCATTCCATGCTTTGTGTTCTACAGTTTGGATTCTACTCCTCTATTTCCATTTTGTAATCCTTCCTCAACAGTGCTTTCAACAGCAGAACATTGACCTACAGTTGTTTTCAGACAGACAATGTCTTGTTCTCTGGATGCAGCGAACAGCCAGATTTTGTTACTAAAACAGATTTAATATGACATATCCATCCATTATTTTTATTTCTTATGATGCTCTGCCACCACACTGCTACCAGGATAATCTTTCCAATGCACAAAAACCAGTTTGGCTTATAATAAGCAACAGCAATGAGCAAAAAGCTTTACTACTACACCGACTGAACAAGAGTAACTTTGCTTTCAAGTCTGGGAAGAGAGAAGGTTTTTTGCTAGACAAAGGTCAATGGAACCAAAAGTATTTTTTATTTCCTGTTTGAGATTTATATTGAAGAGTGGAGCTTTACATTGGTGTTACCCCATGGAAACTGAATTTTTGGAACTCCATTACTTGTCTTTTATTTTTTATCTTCCCTCCAGGTGCTCCAAGCACCAAGCAGTCTTTAACATCAGCCTATAATGCTACTCTTTTAACATGTCTAAACAAAACCCACTTAAGATCTAAATTTTCCCCATCACATACAGTAAGAGTAATCCAGTCAAATTTCTACAAAAACTACCTTGTTGGACAATTTTGATGAATTGTTGGAAATCCCTTGGCATAAGAACATTTTTTCCCACACACACTCTTCCCCCCCCATATTCACCTACATTCATCCAGTCATGACACTGCTTATTTTGAACACTTCTCTATCCTTATCATGCAAAGCACATTGATGATTAATTCTACAAGCTTGGTATTAAAAATATTGGAGACATTTTCTTAGGAAGTGAGGAAAGAGCTTGGACATATAGATAAGGATTGCAGAAGCATCAATCTTATTTTAGTAGGCAAATACCACTGCTTTTGGATAGACGTTCTCCCAATCTGCATGAAAAACATCTAAAAATTCAAGATGTGAACTTGATAAAAATGATTAATCATATTAAGTCCATGTTTTCTTCCACCAATGTCAACAGTAGAACATCTTTTTATTTGGAGCTATTAATAGGCTTATTGTAAATATATATATTTACATATATTTCATAGCACTCTTCTGGAATACTAGCTGCAGCATAGAAAGTTCAGATTTTAAGTTAAACAGGTTCATTTTACTTAATACAGAAATTTAGCATACATGGAATTATGTGTAATTAACACAGTATAGTTTAACTCACTAGAACTGCAAAAACATTCAATTAGAATATTCAGATATTTAAAAATCTTCACATATATACCCTTGTGAATTCTTTATTTGCTCTGTCTTTGTGAGATTATTAATATTCATATGAGAAACAGATGTTTGCATAAGAATCAAAGATATTAGTTCCCCATACAGTATTAAAACGACTATTGGTTTTGTTTAATTACAGTTGTTATCTGATTATTTTACAGGGACATGCTTTAGATTCTTGTCTAATTTTTACAGATTTCTAAGAATCTGATTTTAAAAATGGGTTCCCAATTATCTCTATTGTCTTCATGCCAGCAGTTCTTCATAATATATATACACAAAATGACAGAAAGCCAAATATATTGCCCTCAGCAGGGATCACAGAATCACTAATTTGGAAAAAAACCCATTGGATCATAGAGTCCAACCGTTCCTATCAGTCACTAAACTGTGCCTCTCAGCACTTCATCCACCCGTGCCTTAAACACCTCCAGGAATGGTGAATCAACCACCTCCCTGGGCAGCCTCTGCCAGTGCCCAATGACCCCCTCTGTGAAAAATGTTTTCCTGATGTCAAGCCTGAACCTCCCCTGGCAGAGCTTGAGGCCATTCCTTCTTGTCCTGTCTCCTGTCACTTGAGAGTAGAGGCCAGCTCTGTCCTTTCCACAACCTCCTTTCAGGTAGTTGTAGAGAGCAATGAGGTCTCCCCTCAGCCTCCT
>WAAB01013560.1:0-25301 GCA_013389865.1 Piaya cayana | reverse complement strand
CCAGGAGAGTGTGCACCCGTCCAATCCTGACCGATTTGGCGCAGAATGCTGTGAGAAACTGTGTCAAAGGCTTTGCTGAAGTCTAAGAAGACTGCATCACTTTACAGTACAGAGTTGCCAGTTAAATACACTTCACTGTTCATAGTTAAGTAAGTGCCCCGTGGTTTTACTCATATCTAAGCGCTGTATAAAATATTTTTGAGAGAAAAAAAGAAGTAGAAATTAAAGTCATTTTGTGACTTCAGGGGAAATAAGTCAAGAACGTGTTTTGCAAATTAACTCTTCAGTTTGGAGATAAAAACTTTTTCATCAAAGGAAATATGAAGACTAAGTTTCAAACCCTCCTCAGGCCTAAATATCTCAGGCAAACATTTCAATGTAAAATTTTGACAGTCTTAGTGACCTATGACTTGCCTGGTAAGAGGTGTGTTAGAAGTCATCTAAATACGTGTAAGAAGATTTATAAAGTAGTTGCATAGGGAAGAAGATTTCACATCTTTGTCAGATACTGTACAGATAATTTAGTTATTTTTGTTATGTTTCATACCCATTGTGGACATTTCACCTGCAAATACTTCTCAAAGCCTCCCAAAATGGATATAATATAACAGATGCATCAGTATATTTTAGATATGTTTATTATGCAGCCAGACGGCTATTTCACTCTTCATGATGGTATTGTCATTTACTCATCCAGTTTCCATAATTATTTAAAGAATTCACACCAATAAATTTCATTACAAAACATTATTTTTATGTTCCAAGCAAACTAAATGGTTTCCTTGCATTGCACATGACTACAGTTGTATTTTTCCAGTATCCCAAAATATTCTTCCTTTTTTGATATTCATTATATAGAACTACAGGGTAAAAACTTTATTGTTTTTATATTCAACATCATTTGTACATTTAAGAAAGCTGAGATAAAGCCAAAATATATGCTATGTTTCTATTTAGAATTTTTTTCTATTAGCATCTCTTTCCTTCACGAGAGTTAGAGAATTTAGAAAATAAAGAACATTTTGTATATAGATAAATATTTGGTTTGATCTGTGAAATTGAGATTAGTTTAAAGTCTCTAGAACTAATCAAAAGGAATGATAAATAATTTTACAAAAGAGTAAAAAAGAAAGAGAAAATGCCAAGCTTTCTTACCTTTGAATTATAGGGAATAAAGTTCTCTATAATACAAAGCTAATACAAAACTTGGAACCAGTTGAGATATATATATTTCACAGCAACATCTATAAATAAATTCCTATCAAATAAATAAAATATAGTAATTCCTACATTCAATTCAGTAAAAAAAAACAACCTTAGCAGTACGTACATAGATGAAAATGTTAGTAACAGGAATGGAGATGTCAGTATCAGTTTAGACAAAGGAATAGCCAATGTGATGTAGTTACCACAACCAAAACAGTACAAAATCTGCATACATTGCTCCCAGACAAACATTTCTAAATTATCTTGAACAAAACAAAACAGTGAGAACATTACAACAGCATTCTTAATCTACATAAAATCAGCTATGATAGACTGACTTTTTTATTGTATGATAGTGTCAAATATCACTATAACTATAACTGTTTTCCCTTGAACAAAACCAAAAATTTAGATAAAAGAGGCCACATGGAGCTAAAAGAAAGGAGGGATATAAACCAGAACCAAAACTAGCTCTGCAAAAATATCAAGAATAAACAAACAAAAAAAATACCAAACCAACAAACCCACTCCTTCAAAAAAACACCAAACTGTAATTAATCAGAAGGCAGATTAAAATACCAGTATGGGCAATATAACAGGTGAAGAAGCTGTTAAAAGGCATGGTGATAAAATGTTCTGTGGGTTTAATAAGTTCTAAGTAAGCTGTTTCCATCACTCAGACAGTCTGTTTAAGAAAAACAGGCTCAGAAGGTAGTAGAGTAGAAAAAACAATAATTCAAAGAATACTTTCAAGATCAAATAAACAGATAAACACCAGAAAAAGAAATTGTCTTTGAGAGATTTTTCTCACAGAATTAGGCTCTATAATATACTATGGTACAGCCAAAGGCATGAAAGTTGCAGTTAAATGATCGGCTTTTGAAAGCTACAGGAAACAAAATCTTAATAGAAATACATTAAAAAATCATAATATTTCAGTTTACAACACACTACAATTTGAATCAGGAAGTCCTCCAAAACAATGATGAATTATCATATTTTGAATGTTAAAAGAATGAAATTGTATGCAATTACAAGACAGCATGAAGTATATTCTCTATAGTGGTTTGAGGCATCTTTTTAGACAGAAGTAAGAAATAGTTAAGGAGAAGTTTATGGCAGTCTAAATGGACTTGGATTATATATTAAGTAAATATTACAAGAAAAATAGGTAGGAAAGTACAACTACAAGTAGATAGGAGCAAAAAATAATTATGGCAAGTATAAAGTATTTCAATACAGCATTTTCCCCTTCTGTCTCAGCTCAGGACAATTTGCAATGCATATCACCAAGTAAAACTATGAAGTGGGGATAGAGGAGGTGAAAACACGAAAAGCTCCAGAGAAAATTAGTGTTATTGTGAAGGAAAACACTATAAACACATTTAGTGTTAAATGGTGAGTACTAGTATTCATCGGGCAAATCAAGTTTCCTTCCCCAAAGATATGCAAAAAAAGGAGGAGTCAAGACATCAGAAGAGTCAGCAGTGAGGTTAGGACTCCTGCGAGAATTCTCTGGTACAAAAGGAAAACTACTATGGAAACAGAGGGAAAAAAGACTGAACATTGAAGGTTCAGTCAAGTGCCATTAACGAGGCATGTTCTTTCTCCTTTTCCTTCAAAAAAAACAAGTTCAAGTTCTTGTACTTGAACACAGAAACAACCAATAGTAACAAGACCTGCTTACCTGTAGTCAACATCTCTTAAAAGAGGAAGGATTCCAGGTTAAAATAGAAAATTGTTATTCCACTACATCTTTTATACAATAATATATATTTTAAAGGAGTGATGATAACAAAGTTTACTTTTTCTGGTTGTGACATGCTATGGGCTGAGATGACTATACAAATGAATTCATGCACAGTGTACCAAATTTACACAGAAAATTCAGTCTGAGGATTGCAAGAAGCAGACATTTGAAATACTTGAGGTTTCTGAGTACTTTGCAAGTCACTTACACTTTCAACAACATTTACAACACTTAATTCTCTATGATCCACAATACTACCACCAAGCTCTACTTCTATTTCACTTTGAAAATTTTCAAAAATTAATATGCAATATGCACCTATGAAAAATGAAGAAAATTCATATAAATATCATAACAATAATAGACAGTAAGCACTGTAATTTTACAGATTCCAACCAATGATTAATAAATTTGCAAACACAGTTTTCTAATCTTGTTACATGCATTTTTAATAGGCAGTCGATATTGTTAAGTGTTGTGTTAGATTTTCACCACCTGATGAATACTGATTCGAATCTCTGGAAACCAGGATCTCAGCTTTTTCTTCCTTCCTTTGAAGCTATTCAAGGCCAGAAAGGATTGTGATCTTTACCCTGTGTTGAGAACAGGCTTTAAGTGTATCTATATATGTTAGTTTAACTGACCCACATGAAAAAATCTTACTGAATTCTAATGTATCATCATCTGCATTACTTATGTAAAGAATGAGTTTAATTGTTGCAAAGATCAGATGCCAAACACCAAGTCACAGCTGTTTACTGAACAGATGGGAAAGGTTATGGTATATGAATATTTCATTATTACTGAGATAGGTCATATAACAAGACATAAATCATCTGTTTACAGGCACTTTATTTGATGTAAAAGATGAGGGGGCTTTGTTTTACATCTTGAAAATCAACTATCTTCATAGTGAAAATATTATTAGTGCGCAAATTATATCTCAGAGCAAACAGACAACACATGATGCCCAATATATAGGGTATTTTTTAAGACACATACAGAACTCACATATTTACTAGTATTTTCCATATGCCATGTAACTATTTTTTATGATACCATATGTGAGAACAAAATATGTTCTTTTCAGACTGCAAGGATATGTGTGTATCCTACAACATCCTGTCTGTAAGAGTTACGTGCCTCCATATTAAAGCAATTAAGTATTTCAGAGAAAAATTTTTACTGATTTCTATTAAGCTTTGTAAGATTTTTTTATGAATTTAACAAAGAATAACTGATGTTGTTAATTAGTTATAGGCATAAGGTCGCTGGTAGCCAATGAGCTGCAGCAAAAGGGAGAGATACCATCTGTAAAGAAGGAAGCTAGACCACAAGAGGCCACAAATTTAGCAGGATGAGAAATTTTCTGTGTGCCTAGGAAAAAGCCTTGGATTAAAAAAAAAAGGAATACCACGAAGTATTTTGAAAAAGTCTTCAGTTCACAGGACCCCTTTAACATGCTGACTATGTTCAAGCCTGCTCTAATCCCCATGTAGAAGGTAAATTGCATTAGGAATTGACTATTTTATTTGGGTTTTCACTACATATATCTTTATTACCCTATCACCCTCAAGCTGGACAATCCTGTCATTGCTCATAGTAACTTGTACTCATGGGAAGGATAGTAGTAGTATAATATTCTATTATGTGTGGCTTACTCGTAAAAAAAAGTGTACATAACCATTTATATTTTATATTAGTGCCTAGGGCTAACACTGAGAAAATATATATCTTATTTTTGTCCAGTTGCTTTTTTTAAGATTTTAAAGAAAAATAATAATCTTATATCACAGAAAAGACATACAAAGAAAAATTCAACTCATTGATATTAGAAAATAAGAAAAATAATTCACAGAGGCTGTTTTCCAAGATTCAGTTATATAATAACAGAAGACTGAAACACAATACAATCTGAAACAGATAGGGAATGTAAAACATAAAAATACTACACACCATAGATAATAAATTTAGGTGTATTAACAACGTCCTGTCATTAGCAAAGAAAAATTATATAATTCAGTTCAGCTCTATTGTTATACCAGTTATTTACTTTGACATCTGATGTGTACTTTCATTCCGTTTACTCTGCTTTTTTATGCTATGTAAAAAAGTGACTCTGAAAAATATAAAATTATTATGTCAACTCTGTAAATCCCAAGAGTCTTGAACCACAAATAGTCTAGCTCCCTAAAGACCACTTCCTCCACAGCACATCCAGCGACTTAACTGCTTGGAAGAATAAGGAACTTTATGATGAAAACATATTGTTCACAATTTTGAGTAAAAAATAAGAATGTGATACAGTGAGAGACATACTTGATAGAAAATCAAAGTTATAGAGTACACAAAATGTTTCATCTTCATAAGGAACCACAAACCTAAAAACTTTCTTTGAACAGTCTGATCAAAAAAAATCTGTGTTATGATAAAAATTACTGATAACTCTATGGCATAATTGTTTAACTTGATCTTCTAAAACAACTTTAAAAAAATCCCAGTTTTTCCATGTGTTGTTAAAAAAGATGGATGAGACACATCTTTCCCTTTATCNAAATACTTCAGGAAGTGAGCAGTGAGGGGAATAAAGTGGAACTCAGGACATACCAACAATTTTTCTAGATAAGTTAAATCTCTAAAACCTGCCAGAGCTTCAAATTTGATTTAGAAAGAGAAATCTACCTACATTTCTGACTTCCATAATCCTACAGAGTTATAAATTTGTTAGGTACTGTTTCTTTTTATCATGGCTGATGGGTAATAAACCAGACAATCTCAAAACAGGAGGAAAAACATGGCATGGCACACATGCATCCTACAGAGTCCTTCAGCATGCTCAATAAACATTACTACAGGAAATCACCATGGGCTCTAGTGATAATACTGACACAACAATAGTCATAAGAATTTGATGTGACATACAAGACGTCATTACAAAAGATGGTAAAATAGGAAATAAATCAAAATATGAGATTCACTTAGCATGCAATATACACATTTTAGAATATCTTACTGACATACTTTGATAGCCTAATACTCCTAATATTTCCCCAGGGAAATCAGTCCATTTGCTAACTTGTCTATGTAAAATATTATCTTTTTTAATATCTGACAGTCATATAAGAAGAATCTAATATCTTGTTTTGGAGACAGAAGAAATCTATTATTTCTCTTAGTAAAGTAAAAAGCATCTTCTCTTCTCTTTAAAGGCACTCCACTAAAAGAAGTGAACTGGGATAGAAAAAAAAAAAGTGATTTACTGAATGACCTCGATAGTATAAAGAATATGCCATATTTGAATTGAATGTACTGGAACTGCTGACACTATGGCTAAGTTGGTTCTCTGTCATCGCTTGGATAAACAACACATCTCAGTAAAAAGTTTTTTAATGTTCTGGTCTAATGTCAAAACTGCTTAGTCTATAAACAGGAATAATTCTGAGTGAAAAATTCATAAAATAATGATGGCGAAGAAGTCTGGTTTGGATTATCTGTATGTCTTTCTTGTTCTTATCTTCTCTTAAGTATACATCTCCTATAATACAGACAATTTAATTACTTCTTCACTGCCACTATGATTTGAATAAGTATCTCGCCTCAGAGGAAGACGAATTGATGCAAAATTCAGCTAAACAGAAAATGGTTATCTATGCTTCAGATAGTGTTCAGCAAAAGAGAGCATGAAGACCTGTTCTCTGGGACATTGCTTTTCTTGCATTTTAGTAATGTACAATGCCAAAATCAGTTTGAACAAAGCATGCTGTAAAAATCAAATACTATTCTAAAAATATAAAAGGCAGCATAATATATTTGCTAATTTGACTCACAGAAGACCAAGACAAGAGCAACCAAAGATGAATAGAACATTGGAAGCAACAGAACGACAAGATGTTTTTGAACCTCCAACATATAACAAGATAGCTGCTTCTCCTGGTATTGGTCCTTCCTACTATATCTCTGTCAAAACTGTATCTTTAATGCCAGCAGTTTCCTGCAAGGCTGCTTTATTTTCACATTTTTCAACACTGAATAGTTAAAATCTGATTTGGTAATGTATCTTAAAGAGTGTATGGAGGTTTCTTAGCTTTTATACTTAAAATAAAAACTAAAAAAAAACCAAAAAAACAAATCCCCAACCCCAAACACCAAAAATAAAACAGACAATGAAAGATCACAGAAGCAGAAAAATATATTTCATTTTAAAATTTGAACTCTTCTACTAAATGTATGCACCTTACTCATATGTTGCAAATAGAAAGTTATGGAATGCTAGACATAGTATGTAGTGGATAGAAAGAGTTAACAAGTTGTTTGGTCAAGTGTGACAGATAAATTTCAGTAAAACTTTTTTCTACAGCCATGTGTAATTTCCAAAGCCACACTTATTTGGCTGTAAAAGCATTTATGGGGAATAGTGCTGCAGCTGACAAGAAACACACTATGGATTAACTCTTGGGTATAAATAGCCAGACAAAATGCAGAATGTTTATCAGATTACAAGTAACTATGTGAAACAATCAATAGAAGTGTAGTCATGCTTACTTTCTTTGTGACAATTTTACTTCCCTTTATATATCAAAGGGTAAAATGGAGTAAGACTGTTAAAGTAATGGTTCTATACTCTTTAAAAATATTTATTGCCATAATGAAGATACTGTTTCTTGACAATAGTAGTATGAGTTGAATCAGGATGAATCCCCAGCAAGAAATGTTAACTACATTTTTCCAACTAACCTACCATCTACAGAAAACTCAAAAGCAAATAAAAGAATGCAGCTAGAATTTAAAGTTACAATTATTTTTCTTTTGATTTGTTAAAAAGTTTAGTTTCTGTAAATTTGGAAAAAAAATATATAACTCTTTTCTTTTTGCATACCACACTAATTTTAGCTCAAATTTCTAAGTAAAAGTCACATGAATTGTGACTTCCACACCAGAAGAGCAGGATGTAATCCAGAGGGACCTGGGCAAGCTGGAGAAGTGGGCCTGTGTAAGCCTCTTGAGGTTCAACAATGTCAAGTGCAAGGTCTTACACCTGTGTTGGACCAGTCCAAGGTTTCATTACAAGATGGGAGATGATGTGCTTGAGGGCTGCCCTGCAGAGAAGGACTTGGGGGTGCTGGTTGATGAGAAGCTTGACATGAGCCAACAGTGTGCATTCACAGCCACAAGGCCAACCATATCCTGAGCTGCATCAAAAGAAACGTGGCCAGCAGGTTGAGGAAGGTGATTCTGCCCCTCTGCTCTTGTGAGGCCCCACCTGCAGTGTTGTGTCCATTTCTGAAATTCTCAACGTAAGAAGGATATGGAGCTGTTGGAACAGGTCCAGAGAAGAGTGACAAAGATGATCAAAGGGCTGGAGAATCTCTGTTATGAGGACAGGCTGAGAGAGTTGGGGTTGTTCAGCCTAGAGAAGAGAAGGCTCTTAGGACACGTTATAGCAGCCTTCCAGTACCTGAAGGGGGCCTACAAGAAAGTTGTGGAGGGACCTTTTACAAGGGCATGTACTGATAAGATGAAGAGGAATGGCTATAAATTCAAAATGAGTGTGGTGAGACACTGGAACAGGTTGCCCAGGGAAGTTGTGGATGCCCCCTTCCAAGAAGTATTTAAGGCCAGGTAAGATAAGGCCTCGATAAACCTGATCTAGTGTGAGATGTCCCTGACCCTGGTGGAGGGACTGGAACTAGATGATCCTTAAGATTCTTTCCAATCCAAACCATTCTGATTCTAATACTTCAAAGAGCCATATGGTGAAATTTTAATGATATGAATGCAACAATCTAAGCAATAAACTACAAGCCACTCTTTCCTAAAAGTCTTCATTTTCTTGCCTGTGAATTTTGTCTATGAGTCCCTGTTTTTTATTAAATACTGCCAAGAACATTATATCAATCAGGATTTCAAGACAAGCAATATTTATATTCGCTAAATTCAGTGATACTCATGGCAGTGATATTCATCAGCTTAGCTCATGGATCATTGCAGGGACTCAAAATACATGCATGTTTATGTATGTTCAAAACTGGTTAATACAATTCTGCCTAGAATGCCCCACAGCAGTCCCATCTCCTTTTCACTTATTCACTAGACCTATACTTACTATAATTATTATCATCTTGAATACAAAAATATGCTTATAGTATGAATACAGCACTGATATAAAGGATGCTGCTAACTTCCATAAGGTTAAATCAAAAAATTAAATATACCTTCTTCAGGTTTCTTTGGGTATACCTGTTTCTTCCTTCTTCAGTGATTCCTTTTAAAGATATATATTAGATAGACTTATCTATGTAAAAGAAAATTATTCACATTGTTCCCTAGCAATAAGTTTAAAAGCTTGGGTCCACTGGATATATTCCAGTTTCTTAGGTTTTTTTGACTTGTTGGCTATTTTTTCATTTTGTTTTTAAATCTCCAACTTTCTATCAGTAATTTATTTATGTTTTAACATTAAATTTTAATTTTCTTTTAAAAAACACTTACAGGTGACCGTGAATGACAGCTGTCCTCTAATTCTTTTATATAAGGTAATCATTAGGATGTGGAAATGTTATAATAGGGAGGTGGTTTAGAATTTAAATCTCCTTCTGTTCCAATGAACATTTTGAGTAATATAAAGTACACGGGACAATATTCTCCTGTTCTTAAGTGCATTAACAAGAGCAAAGCCAGAAAACATTAACTGGTTAAGTTGACATTAACTGTTCAGTTAAAACAACAGTATCTAAAATGAGAACAGAACTTGTCAAACACTGTCCCTTCAAATGCTGGATTTTCTTCACATTTAGCCTTCTCCTCCAGAGCATTAACTGAAAATCCTTGCAGAAACTCTGTAGAAAAGCAGTAAAATTTACATACTTTTGTACAAAAAAAGTACTATATAAAGACGGTCCTTCTCACACCGCAAGTTAAGTTTTGCTTGTAATCACTACTAACTAAAAATACGTGACTACACACATATAAATCCATGATGAGCATAGTTTAATGACTCCTGTGCATGTTAGCTTCAGTTCAACACTGCTGGTTCTGATTGACCCCTGAAATAATTATGATCTTGATTTTAAGGCCAGCTTGAGTAAGTAAAGATCTCTTGCATGTGCTTTGACATAGAGGCACCTGTGGTTAAAAAATTTATGATATTGCACATAAACTAACTTGTCAGACAATCACAAGACCCACAGAAATAATAGCAGATTTATTCTACTAATACCTACACTGTAATACATGGCTTTATGTAACATTTTCAACTTCACATTTCACCATTAAATTAATCTGCAACCGTATACCAAAAGTCACATTAAGGTGTTTATGCCAAGCTGGAACATGTCAGTTGATAAACAGGTCAAAATGTATCAAAACAGGTGCAAATTCCCACTCTTATTTGTTGCCTGAAGTTAAAAGTCTTTCACAATACACTAAGTGGTTAAATAGCATTCATTTTGAAGCATGACTATGTAACTTCAAAAATTATTATACTCTACTGTTATGGTCTTTCCTTCTAAAAAGGCTGCTAACAGCGAAATGCTCATTGAGAGTAGTAACTCATATCTAAGATCACTTCCTGATAAATTTTTCTTGAGAAATATTAAAATCATATTAGCAAGTCACACTTGAAACCATTATCCCTTTCTACCTCTTCTTTGCTTGCATTTAGAATATTTTTCACAGATTTGTTTCACCAATACAGGTCTTTTGCATAAACTATTGAGAAAATTTCGTGCAAAATTATTACGCGTTTTCAAAAAAACATAAGACTTCTCATCTTCGCAATGACACACAGATAACATATGCTAATATACAATTAAAGGAGTACTCCAGAGTATTTTCTCTAATATGATCCTTTTGGGAAAAAGCCAGCAGCAATGGAGGAAGTTTTATGTGCAAGACATTTTCTTAGCTGTACAAAATAATCATTGAACATTGACAATTTAATTGAGAAACCTCTGTAAAGCGACTTGTCGGGTTTTGATGTAACACTGATAGACGTGATGTAACAACCAATGAAAGCCTTGCCCAACAGATTCAGCTTGCAATGGAACATTTCTGCTTACAGTCAAACTGACAAAGGACTAGCACTTGACACTTTTTTTTTTTTTTAATAATACTTACGGTCATATTAACATACTTTCATAGAATCATAGAATCACCAGGTTGGAAAACACCCACCGGATCATCGAGCCCAGCTATGAGGCAAACATATTTTGGGCAGGATTTTGTCTTTACTGTTTACCTCAGGCACTTCTAAAGTTCTGACATACTTTTCTATCAATAACACAAAAAGTGAAAGTGTGTATATTACAGAGCAAAATATTATTTCAAGCTTAATGTGCAAGATCAATGAATCTGTATCTATGCATGTTTAAGCAATATGGTCAACAATAATGGATAGTAATAGGTCTCAAAAAATATAATTGAGAAAGTTCTAGTGGATAGGAGAGTAGGTATGGAGGATTTATTAACTACTGTCACTGGCAAAAATGAAAACTGTGTAACATATTAATCTTCCTAACTTTTAAAAGAAAAAGATTGGGATGAAAGACCAACTCAACTTTCCTCTGTTACATAAGGAAAACTTAGTTTTCTGGTATCTCATCAGGCTTTGCTGCATTTCATGTTCACAAACCCATTTCTAACATTTTGATAGACTGTCTACTTCTGTTCACACTCTTAGTTAAGTACACAGTTAGCTAGGCTTCTTTATACAGCTGTCTAGTCTCCAGAAAAGCAATAGTTCATAAATTTGACTCCTAGTGAAGTCCAGGCAGGACATTTTGCCTCTTCTCATTTCCTGCCTTGTAGGGTCCCTTTTTTGGGGATGAGTAAGAACCTCTACTCTTAAAAATGCTGTAAGTACAATCATGCTCAAAGCAAATTAGTTCCTGCAGTTTGTTGAATGGAATGTAGTAAGATTAAAAGCAATTTTTTTCTGAGTTTTTTTAAAAATTAAATTTAATTTAATTTTGAATTGAAGATTTTGCATAACATACATGCTTTCTTTAACCATTTGCTTACACTACTGTTTCCTTTTGCAGTATTGACTTCAAGATCCATACCTAAAAAGCAACTATTAAACAGAAAAAAAAATTAAATCAAAAAATGGTAATAAAAAATTGTTGGCAAAGAAAGAACTCATCTTAATTCTAAAATTAGCTTGCAGCTGAAAGCTGGATGTTACTGTACCTAGGACTGAAATTAACCAAGATAAAAATCTTGGAAATATAATTCCTTATGACCTTGTGCTAGAAATCCTGTTGAGCATCAGGCAAAAAAAACCTTGCTTGACTGGAGATGGATAAATTTCTCAAAAATCTATTGAGAGAGAAAAATAAGATTTCTCCTCTTAGAGAAGGAAACCTTCATAATTCCAAATTAGTGTTATTTCCTAGCTCAACATGAACAGAGTTTAAGGTACAGAAACAGATAATGGAAAAAGACAGCACTGCATCATGAAGATGATTCTTATATGAATGACATCCAAGAATTTTATTTGCTGATTTGTGTTTCAATTTCCACTCTGACCTGCGTCCTTAATCCCATGTGGGATCATAGCATGAATTTTTCAAGCAGTCAGTGGGTACCTGAAGATCATCAAAATTAAGGCAGACTCATTACTTTCTTTTCATTATCCTTATAGGTGTAATGTAAAGGCATTTGGGACATGATGGGAAAAAAAATCTCTAACTATACTTTCTATATTTCCAAGGGTTAAATGCAGATTTATTCTTTTCAGGCTTCTTCCTAGAAAAAATATTAGAAGCTTATCCTTCTCAAGTGCAGAATACTACCAAACTTTCAGGAAGACCTACCCCTCTTTTGCACTTTTATTTCAGAGTGAGAAAACAATTTGATCCTCATTTTTGTAGTATTTCATAGCACAGTAAAGCTCTGTCAGTCAGTTATAATGGAAACTATTAGGATGCCAAATGGAGGGTTATCTCATCTTGATTATGATCTCTGCAAGCAGCGTGGGTAAGGAAGCCATAAAAGCCAAATACCCTGCTTTCTTTCAGGGACCCCAGTATCATTTAAAAAGGGAAAATATCACCAAATAAGAATCTTTGGATAGACAATTTTACATCTAGGTCATAACTGATCTAAGTTTTCAATAAAAAATTACATTTTGTGTTAGAAAAAACAATATTCTATAAGCTTTATATGAACAACCAAATTATTTGAAAAAGCAAGAGAGGAAATGAAGCCTGCATTTTTTAAGCTAATGCATTCTGTTTATGGTAATCTGAAAGCATCTGGAGGGAGTACTTTTGCATTACAGGAAATTTATTCTAGATTTGTTAGGATTGCAAAAAGCTTTATGCTGTTTATAAATATTTAGCTCTTGAATATGATTACTGGCCTTTATCTAGTGTATTCTGAGGACACAGAATTCTGAAGTGCATGTTATAGTGCTGGAATACAGGTGGTTGGAAAATTTAAAGCAATGCCCTGCTTGTATTTTGTTCCAGTCATCCCAAAAGTACAAACACACAGCTGTGGTGCAGTATTACATTGTTACAAGTAAATTACTCTCATTTTCTTCAAACTGAAAAAAAAAAAACCCTAAAACATTCCAATAAATAAAACAAGAAGAAAATCATGACAAGTAACTTCTGTAAACCAAATCCTTGTTATTCTGTTCTGCATATTTTTTTTTGTGTGTGTCAACAGGTCAAAGCAAGAACAACCTCTTACGCTTTGATATAGCATTTAGCAGTAAGACTTGGTCTGAAAAGAGGTTTACATGTAATATTCTAGCATAACTAACCTGTGTTATACTTCAAGAGTATTCTGAAACTGTGGCTGGTTGGTAATTGCAAAAAACAAGAAGGGGCTGTGGTAATCTGATAAGATTCTTGCAAGATGAAAACATCCCTGCAAAAGAATTGAGGGCAATTACATTAGAGTCAAAGAGGAGAGCCTGAAATTGTTAATATTTTTTCCCTGATTTTATATAAAACCCTTTTAAATTATAATTTTCTCTATCTCATTTTTTGCAAACCACTAATAAATTTTAGGCTAACATATGCTCCATATATCTATAGAAATATAACAATTCTGTATAAGAATATTAAAGCATGTGATAGAAGGATGCAAAGAAATTGAAGAAAAGATAAAACTTGATTTTGGTTGACTGAGCTGTCCATTACTTTGTCAGTCTAGAGCATACTCATATAAAACGGTGTTAATTTGCACAGTTAAGAACAGTGAAGACCAGATACATCCTGTTGGTTGAAGATATTGTTAAACATTTTATTGAAGGAGTTCAAAAAATGTGAAAGGCTACTATTAAAGAAAGTATAGTTTACTCAGATCAATATTTGCAGATCAGAATAGGTCTCAAACATTTGCTTCAGCTACTGCCTACAGCCAGAACTGTAGTGGAGGTACTCACTTAAAAAATTTCCATGTATTATTACTAAATATTGAATACCCTAGGAAGAAGGACAAAAAGTGTTTTCCTTCCCATACAAGCAATCCGGACATCTGAATTCTGAGGCAAATACAGCAGTATTATGCAATTCCTGAATAATTAATGAGATATTTCTCCTAGTCTCTAAGCACAGAGAGGTGGAGGCACTGAAGAACAATTCAAGAAACAAAAGATGAAAAGCAACAGGCAGTTTAGAAATCCACTTTATTTTAGGACTGAATAGGTCTCCTAATACCCTGTGATACTGATCACATGAAAAGCAATGTATTATGGCAGGATATTAGAAAAGTCATCTCAAAGTAAAAATGCAAAAATATATCAAATGTTTTTCAGTGTAGTCTGCAAACCATTTAAAATCTTTTTAGGCTTGCCTAGGCCTGCACTTCCTACCCACTGACCAGCACCCAACTTCATGCCTACCCCCATGCTGTTGCCCAATGCCCAGGGCTGCCTTACTGCCCCTCAGCTGCTCTGCTCCTGGTTGGGGTGGTGGGATGTGCCCTGACTGCCAGGCCCTGGTTTGACCCATGGGGGAGCCTCCAGAAATTCCTGGAGAAGTAAAAAATTTAACATATCCATTCGATAGATATAATTAGAAATATCCAGCTTCTTGAATGTCATTTTCCCACATTCACACTATTAGTTTCAGAGATCACTTCAGCTCCTCAACATATAGCTCAAAACAAACATAGTAACATACGATACCAGTGCAATGACAAAATCAGTGCTTGGTATCAGAGACCCTGGGACACAAGTTTTTTCTGCATTTTGTAATTGTCAAAGGACAACAACAATTCTCTTTTTTTTTTTTTTTTTGCCATAGCATCTACCAAGTCTCAAATTAAGATGAAATATTCTCATTTAAACAAGAACACAATATGTCAAAACAACTTTTATTACTTTCAACTCCAATGCATGGGACTGGAGGTTAAACAAATATTAAATATACTTTCAAAGAAAGAGGAAAATACCATCACTCAACAGATATTGCGTTTAGGCAGGGGATTAGAAAAGGAAGTGGTAAGTGGAAAAAACTCCATGATTTGAGACATATTAGTGACACAGTTTGGGGATAAGTCCCATGCATCTAATTACAGGCTCTAAAGAATAACCATCACGAGAAAAGCAGTTGTCAACATAGAATCATAAAATCATAGAATCATAGAATCATGGAATCGTGGAATCATGGAATAACAGAATCATAGAATCATAGAATCATAGAATCATTGACAGTTTAGGGTCAGAGGGGCATTTAAGGTCATCTAGTTCCAACCTCTCTGCTACGGACAGGGATACCTTCCACTAGATCAAGTTTCTCAAAGCCTCACTCAACCTGGCCTTGAACACCCCCAGGGATGAAGCATCCAAAACTTCTCTTGCCAACCTGTTCCAGTGTCTCAACACCCTCGCAATAAAAAAATATCTTCCTAATATCTGATCTAAATCCATCACCTTTCAGTTTAAAACTGTTACCCCTTGTTCTATCACTGCAATCACTCATAAATAGCCCCTTCTCAGCTTTCTTGTAGGCCCCATTTAAGTACTAGAAGGTTGCTATAAAACGTCCCTGGAGCCTTCTCTTCTCTAGGCTGGACAAGCTCAACTCTCTCAGCCTGTTTTCATAGCAGAGTTGTTCCAACCCTCTGATCATCTTTGTGGCCCTCCTCTACAGTCACTCCAACAGATCCATGTCATTCCTGTGATAACAACTCCAGAACTGAACACAGTAGTCCAGGTAAAGTCTCACAAGAGCAGACTAGAGGAGCAGAATCACCTTCCTCAACCTGCTGGTCAGATTTCTTTTACTGCAGCTCAGGATAGGGTTGGCTTTCTGCTTGGAGGAGCACATACTGCTGGCTCATACTGAGCTTCTCATCCACCAGTGCCCAACTGACATTGTGTAAAAAGCAATACATCAAATAAAGCTTCCTCTTTTTGTGCTTCTGCATATGTACAATTTACTTTTTGTGTAGCTGTTCTCATGTATAGTAATTGAATATGTCTTCTTCAGACAAGCTGTGAATGAGCAGTTGGGAAAGTGTTTTGCTTTTGATTTTTGCCCTGAGAGTGACCTTGTTGGCCTCCAGATTGCAGCATAGATAAATGAATCACCTTCTTTCAACTGTGCAGGTCGAAAGAAGCCCAGACAAGAGTATGCAGTTCAGGAATCTGGGGTATAACACCATGCTTTCTTTACAACACATATTTTAGCTCTACATTTAAGAACAACCCAAGTTGCACATGAAATCACAGTGTATTCTTTCTATGAAGCAGTTCTCTGTCAAGTTACATACATACATATTTATTGTCCACACATGAATCAGGGAAAAGGCTGTGCTTGCAAGTAAAAGGTGTATTCATGGAGAACTAAAATCAAATTGTTTGTGATCTAAAAGAATACTTGTGTAGACAGGAAGAAATTGTTTTGCCACTTATGTCTTAATCATATTCTTTTGGTAGAATGCTGTTTCCAGCAATGATCTTGAAACATTCCTCTTTCTTCACTATATTATATATTTTTTGTGATTATTATTACTTAACAGAATTAAACTCTGCCTTTTCTCAAGATGTCCTGTGCATCTTGAGATGGACACACAAGTCTAACCACTTGCACATACAAGTCTGACCAGTTACAACTATAATATACCCAAACTAAGCCAGGTTGTCCTTGTTTCCTTTCACTGTTCCTATGTAAATGTGACTTGTTCTTAATCATGATTGTATGGAAGTTGCTTCAGCAATGAAAGAAGCAGAAGGGAGTCATGAGGGCAGGAATTACATACATGAAAAGGGAAACATAGTGAACGTAGAGGAGAAGGTTGAACGGCTTTTTAATTTTAAAGTTTTAAAGGAGCATAATAAAGATGAATGTTATACAAACCATGTCTCAATAGAGACAAATTTTTCTGACCACATTTAACACCCTTTAGAACATGTGTTTGAAGTAGGAAGCTTATGGTTTCTTTCTGACCAGGCAAAGTTTTCCTTTCCTTGTCTAATGCCTCTGAAAGTATTTTCCTCTTTGACAAAGTACGGATGCTCTGGAAAAAAACACACAATTTTCCAAATGTCCACTGGCTTTACAGCTGCTCAGAAGGATATTCCAATTTCTTTTGGATATATTGAAGGAATTTCAATAAGAAATATGTCAATATCAATGTATTGAAACAGGAGTCTTCCTTGAAATAAATGGTGTTATCACAGTAAGCACTAATGGAGTAAATTCCAGTGTGTCTGAAACAGAAGCTAGAAGCAGGTAAAAGCTTGTAATATTTGACAACTGGACTTAAGCATTTTTATCTGCAAAGTTTTTGAACAAAAAAAATGGGAACAGAACTACTCATTAAAAATCACAAAAAGCGACATTTTAGACAATTGCTACCTGTATTTTTGTAAAGAAATAGACGTTTGTATGACAGCACCATATTAAATGATTGATTAAAGACGATCATTTACATCCCTTTTATATATTCCCCTTGCTTAGCAGACTTTGATCAAAATCCTATTTTTCATCTTGATATGTTGGAATGCTTTTAAACATTCACACTCTCAAAAAGAAAATGTGTGTGCATCTACTTACTGGAAAATCAACAAAGCTAAAGAGGGAAATTTGGATATCATTTGACCTGGGAAAAGTCTTGCTATTTTAATTTATTTTTGTCTACTTTTATTTCTTCTTTTTACAAATGATACAATGGGTCCTAAAATTCAGAAATTAGACACCCTTAGAACAATTTATCAGAAAGATATTCCTGAAGTCCTGACTTTTTTTTTAATGTCAAGTTAGTCAACAGACTCTATGGACTTGGTCGTAAATTTTTAAAACCATATATAGAATTTCTTCTGTGAGACTTCAACTTAGACTATGGGTATCCCTCAAGTACTATGGGGTGCAAATTACTTGAGTTCCTGGGAAGAGCATGTTGCAACTCACCATTCAGGTAATCTGTTAAGGTCTCAAAAGGGATAAAACAAACCCATTGTTAAGGAGGAAGTGTTTAACTTTGCAAAACTGGCATATCCACTACAGTGACCATTTCAAGTGAGTAACACAGACTTATTTCTCACAGGCTCTTAAAACTCATGTATGCAACTTCTGATCATTTTAACAGTCAGATATACTACATATCCAAATGTCACAGAAGTATCTGTAGCTCTGTGAAAATAAGACTCCAGTTCTTAAAAAGTCCTTTGAGATTTGTACCAATCAAAGAATACAATTTTTATTTGAGAAACAGTTTTAATTTGCCTAGAACATCACTCTCCTGACAAGTCTACAAATAATATCTTGTCCAGCCAATCTCATCTTCTCCCTTTCATAAAAGGAAAATCTTTTGGTCCACTTATATTCCTGCAGGATAAGTCTTAGATATTCTGAGATTGCTGGGTGAGCGGCAAATAATTACATGAGAGTTCCAAAGAAACCTATAATTTTCCCAGCAATACATTTCAACATAATGATCAAAATGAGGGAAAGAAACCATGTCCTGTAAAATCCTTAAAATTGGTATATATTACAAAAAAGCAGACATGCTGGATTTACATGTTTAGATGACTATGTATAAATCTATAAGACTGTCAAATGCAAGAGGATCATAACTGATCAAACATATCAAGTTAGTCCTGAAGATTTCAGTGTTTGAAGGAAATTCTTCTCTATGCATGTCAAGTGGCCAAGAGAAAGAAATGTGTCAAAACAATCCAAATATTATTAAGATCAAGATTTTACATGGGGATATATGAAAAGATAAATAAAATATGAACATGTTTAGTTATAAACTAGTATATTGACTCTTAATTTCAGTTTAATTTAAAATGCCCTATCTGTTGAAAAGTATTTTGAGTATTAGCCTATTGTTCAAACTTAAAATACAATAAAAACTAATGACTTCTGAAAAGAAAAAACGTCAAGTTTTTCTTAGTTTCCTAGACCTCATACTAGTTGCATAATATCTTGTAAGTAGTCTGTAAGTTCAACAGCATACAGTAGAATTATTCAATGATATTTCTGTTGGATGATACTTTTTGGCACCTCTGCATCTGTTTTACAGCACATTATATACATTGTTACTTCATACTTCATGCAGTCACTGCAGAACTAAGTCAGCAGTCTGACACTGTCACAACTATACCTTACTTTTACTTTACACAGACAAATAACTTCAGAAGATACAAGGTAATAAATGGTCAGACGCACTGTGTCCAATTATATATAGTTCTATAATACTTTTTTATATTTAAACTAAGCCAGATACCATGGAGGAATATCTCAANCACAATTTTCCAAATGTCCACTGGCTTTACAGCTGCTCAGAAGGATATTCCAATTTCTTTTGGATATATTGAAGGAATTTCAATAAGAAATATGTCAATATCAATGTTTTGAAACAGGAGTCTTCCTTGAAATAAATGGTGTTATCACAGTAAGCACTAATGGAGTAAATTCCAGTGTGTCTGAAACAGAAGCTAGAAGCAGGTAAAAGCTTGTAATATTTGACAACTGGACTTAAGCATTTTTATCTGCAAAGTTTTTGAACAAAAAAAATGGGAACAGAACTACTCATTAAAAATCACAAAAAGCGACATTTTAGACAATTGCTACCTGTATTTTTGTAAAGAAATAGACGTTTGTATGACAGCACCATATTAAATGATTGATTAAAGACGATCATTTACATCCCTTTTATATATTCCCCTTGCTTAGCAGACTTTGATCAAAATCCTATTTTTCATCTTGATATGTTGGAATGCTTTTAAACATTCACACGCTCAAAAAGAAAATGTGTATGCATCTACTTACCGGAAAATCAACAAAGCTAAAGAGGGAAATTTGGATATCATTTGACCTGGGAAAAGTCTTGCTATTTTAATTTATTTTTGTCTACTTTTATTTCTTCTTTTTACAAATGATACAATGGGTCCTAAAATTCAGAAATTAGACACCCTTAGAACAATTTATCAGAAAGATATTCCTGAAGTCCTGACTTTTTTTTTAATGTCAAGTTAGTCAACAGACTCTATGGACTTGGTCGTAAATTTTTAAAACCATATATAGAATTTCTTCTGTGAGACTTCAACTTAGACTATGGGTATCCCTCAAGTACTATGGGGTGCAAATTACTTGAGTTCCTGGGAAGAGCATGTTGCAACTCACCATTCGGGTAATCTGTTAAGGTCTCAAAAGAGATAAAACAAACCCATTGTTAAGGAGGAAGTGTTTAACTTTGCAAAACTGGCATATCCACTACAGTGACCATTTCAAGTGAGTAACACAGACTTATTTCTCACAGGCTCTTAAAACTCATGTATGCAACTTCTGATCATTTTAACAGTCAGATATACTACATATCCAAATGTCACAGAAGTATCTGTAGCTCTGTGAAAATAAGACTCCAGTTCTTAAAAAGTCCTTTGAGATTTGTACCAATCAAAGAATACAATTTTTATTTGAGAAACAGTTTTAATTTGCCTAGAACATCACTCTCCTGACAAGTCTACAAATAATATCTTGTCCAGCCAATCTCATCTTCTCCCTTTCATAAAAGGAAAATCTTTTGGTCCACTTATATTCCTGCAGGATAAGTCTTAGATATTCTGAGATTGCTGGGTGAGCGGCAAATAATTACATGAGAGTTCCAAAGAAACCTATAATTTTCCAAGCAATACATTTCAACATAATGATCAAAATGAGGGAAAGAAACCATGTCCTGTAAAATCCTTAAAATTGGTATATATTACAAAAAAGCAGACATGCTGGATTTACATGTTTAGATGACTATGTATAAATCTATAAGACTGTCAAATGCAAGAGGATCATAACTGATCAAACATATCAAGTTAGTCCTGAAGATTTCAGTGTTTGAAGGAAATTCTTCTCTATGCATGTCAAGTGGCCAAGAGAAAGAAATGTGTCAAAACAATCCAAATATTATTAAGATCAAGATTTTACATGGGGATATATGAAAAGATAAATAAAATATGAACATGTTTAGTTATAAACTAGTATATTGACTCTTAATTTCAGTTTAATTTAAAATGCCCTATCTGTTGAAAAGTATTTTGAGTATTAGCCTATTGTTCAAACTTAAAATACAATAAAAACTAATGACTTCTGAAAAGAAAAAACGTCAAGTTTTTCTTAGTTTCCTAGACCTCATACTAGTTGCATAATATCTTGTAAGTAGTCTGTAAGTTCAACAGCATACAGTAGAATTATTCAATGATATTTCTGTTGGATGATACTTTTTGGCACCTCTGCATCTGTTTTACAGCACATTATATACATTGTTACTTCATACTTCATGCAGTCACTGCAGAACTAAGTCAGCAGTCTGACACTGTCACAACTATACCTTACTTTTACTTTACACAGACAAATAACTTTAGAAGATACAAGGTAATAAATGGTCAGACGCACTGTGTCCAATTATATATAGTTCTATAATACTTTTTTATATTTAAACTAAGCCAGATACCATGGAGGAATATCTCAAGTATAAAAAGATTATCCTCAGCAGAATCATGGCTACATATTTGCCCTTGATTTCTCAGTCAGGCAAGCATGGACAAAGAGTTGAAAAATTCTAAATTTTCTTACTTATTTCACAGCATCTACATCTAGATTAGAAGTAAAAATTTATCTGACTTTTACCTTGTTTAGATTACCACCATATGATCTTAAGAACTTGAAGGGGCTGAAAGCTCCCTGAGTAATAATAAAAGTGCAATTTATATGCAAGACTGCCAGTTTCAACAGCAGTAGGAAATCAATATGGGGCTGGAAGTTATTGCATTTGTTGACAACAGATGTAATTAAAACAAACAAACAAAACCAAGGAAGTAAATCTGATTTGGATGAAAGATACCAAGATAAAAAGCTAATTCCAGCTCATTCATGTTATAGGACAGTGACCTTTAAACTGCTATCATTTCAGATTCCTCAATATTCTCACTCACTGCAGCTGTTTGCCATTATGATCACAGCACATAATAAGGAGTACAAATGATGAACAATACACACTGAGCATAGAAGAATATATTTATGCAATATGAAGCTAAGTGGATAAGCAGTCTTACTTGATACATATAATAAATAAGGTCAGAACATTTTAAATATTGTACAACAGCCTATTTCAAGAATACAACCATATGCAGTAATGCCAATGCTATGTATCTTTAAATCACAGTTAAAAAAAGACATTTGATTAGAATGGACTGAGGAGTAAAAACTAAATTAAATACACAAAACCATAAAGTAATTATAAAGGGAACCTCAGGGGTTTTACTTAAAATCAAGGGGAACGAGAATCATAGAATCACCAGGTTGGAAAAGACCCACTGGAGCATTGGATCCAATCATTCCTATCAATCACCCAACCATGACCCTCAGCAACTTGCACACCCATCCCTTAAACACTTCCAAAGCAGGTAACCCAACCACTTCCCTGAGCAGCGTGTTCCAGTGTCCAGTGACCATTTCTATGATTTTTTTTTCCTAATGTCCAGCCTAAACCTCCCCTGGCAGAGCTTGAGGTCATTCCCCCTTGTCCTGTCCCCTGTCATTTGGGAGAAGAGGCCAGCATCCTCCTCACTACAAGCTCCTTTCAGGTAGTTGTAGAGAGCAATTAGGTCTCCCCTCAGCCTCCTCTTCTCTGGACTAAACAACACCAGCTCTGTCAGCTGCTCCTCATGAAATTGGTCTCAGTCCAGTGGTCCGGCCTGTTTAGATCTCTTTGCAGGGCCTCCCTACCCTCCAGCAGATCAACACTTCCTCCCAGCTTCGTATCATCTGAAAACTTGCTAAGGGTGCACTCAATGCCTTCATCCAGTTCATTGATGAAGACATTGAACAGGAGTGGACACAGCACTGAGCCCTGGGGAATCNGGTCAGACTGACAAGGCCTGTAGTTCCCTGGATCCTCCCTGCAACACTTCTTGTAGATGGGCACAACATCAGCCAGCCTCCAGTCCAGTGGAACTTCCCCAGTCTTCCAGGATTGTTGGAAGATGATGGAAAGGGGTTTGGCCAGTACATCCGCCAGCTCTCTCAATACCCTTGGGTGAATCCTGTCTGGGCCCATAGACTTGTGGGTGTCTAGTTGGGCAAGCAAGGCTCTGACCTCTTCCTCTTGGACCATGGGAGCCTCATTTTGCTCCTCTAACTCCTGGGTTTATACGCAGAGGGAACAACTTTCCTTACTATTAAGACTGAGGCAAAAAAGGCATTAAGTACCCCAGCCTTATCCTCATCCTCTGTCACTGTTGTTCATTCTGCATCCAATAGGAACTGTATATTCTCCCTAGTCCTCCTTTTATTGTTAATGTATTTATAGAGATTTTTTATTACCTTTCACGGACTTAACCAATCTGATTTCTAGTTGGGTCTTAGCCCTTCTGATTTTTTTCCCTGCACAATCTCACTCTCCTCCTGTAGTTCACACAAGATTCCTGTCCTTTCTTCCAAAGCTCATAGACATTTCTCTTCTTTTTGATATCTCAGAAGATCTCTCTGCTCAACCAAGCTGTTTTTTCCCCCCACTGGCTCTTTCTTTCTGGAACTTGGGGATCGCTTTCTCCTGAGAGACCAGCCCTCATGGGCTCCCTTGCCCTTAAGGACTGCTTCCCATATGACTTTGCCAACCAGCCTTCTGAACAGTCCAAAGTCTGCCCTCTGGAAGCATAATGTGACTGTTGCTAACCCCTCTTCATCTCACCAAGAACTGAAAATCCTATCATCTCGTGATCTCTTTTTCCCAGGTCCCTTCTTACCACCACATCCCCCACAAGGCCTTCTCTGTTCACAAACAGTAGGTCCAGGAGGGAAACTTCCCTTTTCCTTCCCTTTTGCCCTCCAGTACAAACTTCAGAAAGACAGTGGATGATGCAAGACATGTAAGAAACCCCCTGAACTGATAAACTATCAGATCTAAGGTATTGAGATGTAGCTACTATTTTTTCAGTGTATCAGTGTATTTATAGTGAAAAATATATGACATTGAATTTATATGGCAAGGTGTGGGCTGATGTGTTCTACAGGGGTGGCCCTTCTGTGGTGCAGCTGGGGCTGCCTTGCATTAGAGACAGCCAGTTCCAGCCAACACCAGCAGCCCTAGCACAGAGTACAGCTGAGTCCCTCAGCCAAGGGCATGCACCCTAGGGAAGGCCTGGGTCAGAAAGGGCAAAACACCGCCCAGCAGCTAGGACTGAAGGAAAATTTGTGAGAAACAATGCTGCGAGCCCCAAAGGGTAGCAGAAGGAGGGGAGCAGGGGTTCCAGGCTCACTGGCAGATTTTTCCCCTGCAGCTCTGAGGGAGACTCCTGTGAGGCAGATATTGTCCCAGAAATGCCTGGGATGAATAAACCAAATTAACACACAAAGTGTCTGGATATTTGTATTCATTCAATCCTAATCAGAAAAGGGCACCAAACATTTAATACATTCAGCACAACTGGCCAGTTTTGATCATTACATTTTAAAAAAGTTCTCATATAGAATCACTTTTCTTGCTTGTTCATTGTGATTTCATAGTAAATGATCCATATGCTCATGCCAACCTTCCACTTAAGTATTGAATTAGCAGGAGGTGCCTTATTTACATCAAAGATCTCCTGGAGTTGTGACTTGTGTTATTTATATGCCCTAAGGTAAGGATACAAATTTTCTTGACTTCATTCCAGTCTTATTGTTTAAAGCTAACATATGAATCATACAATCACAGAATCATTGGGGTTGGAAAAGATCACTAAGATTAACAAGTCCGTCTATAAGCCCAATGCCATCATGTCTATTGAAATGTCTCCTGAATGCCACAACTACGTGTTTTTTGAACACCTCCAGGGAAGGAGACTCCACCACTTCCCCAGTCAGCCAATTCTCATGCTTAACCAGTCTTTCAATAAAGACATTTTTCC
>WAAB01013558.1:0-26946 GCA_013389865.1 Piaya cayana | reverse complement strand
CTTCTCTTCAGTTTCAGAGCTTGAACCCCGAAAGCTTCCACACTCCACTTACAACAGTGCAGCAGGAGCAGATCCAGCAGCTGAGCAGCAAACGACTGGAAAGGTGGGAGCATCCTTTTATAGTTGTTCATTTGGAGGGTTTTCCTTCAGTCTTGATGCAGCTAGAATGGTAGCAGAGAGAAGGTGTCAAGTGACAGTGCTGCGTCAGCCTCTCATGCTGACTCAAGTGATGGGAATTTGCTCTTGTCAGGTAGCAGATCACCTGTGTGGTACCACAGGGTGTTTAAGGGATGCTGCAAACAAGCAGGAAACTTGCCATACTGACTCTGAGCTGGATACGTTGTCCTTAAACCTCCCTTAAATTGTCCTGCTGCTAGTCTTTGTGTCATAGGGGGCTATCAGGAATGATAACCACCATCCATAGGTGGATCAGGAATGATTTTCCCTTTGTGAACCCATGCTGACTGCTCCCAGTCACCTTCCTTAGCAGATCCGGAAAGAATCTCTGACTGTTTGTTCCATCATATTCTGCAGTATTGAAGTGAGGCTGACTGAGCTGTAGTTCCATGGGCCAAACACTCGGTAACAAACTCTTCTGTGAGAATGGAGCTTCCACAGCTCCCTCAGAGTGGAGGTACCCATGGCACATGTAGCTGAGAGCCTTAGGGGTGTCTAGGTGCTCACCGCAAAAGGCTTATGTGGTTAGTAGCGAGGTGGGCGCCATGTTGAGAGCTTTTCTGTATTATGGAGCGTGGTCCTAAAGTGTTCCCACTGGCTTTTGCCTGCCACAGAATGCCGGTGCAGTATGTGCTTGGCGAATGGGACTTCCAGGACCTGACTCTGAAGATGAGACCCCCAGTGTTTATTCCTCGGCCTGAAACAGAGGTATGAATGTGGGGAATGAGGCTGGGGTGGGCTCGAATCTGAATTGAGTACATAATAAAACCATGCAGTGGGCCCTCTGTAAGTAGGAGTCTGTACTGTAAAAGGAAGAAAGAGGCTCATTCAGTGAGAACATTCCCTGCTGACAGTGCCAGAAGAGATGCTGAGAACTGAGTGGGCTTTGGAAGTGGGAAGACCACCTTTGCCTTTCCTGGGGAGGGGAGACTATTGGGAATGTATGAAGAAACCAGCAGCTTGCTAAAGAGAGGGTGTGCTCTGCTGAACTCTTCATCTGACACCTTTTATCACTCAGAGTAAAAAGGCAAAGACAGACCATGCTTCTGTTTTGTTGTTTGAAGAAGAGAATGCTACTGAAATCATAGAATCATAGAATCACCAGGTTGGAAGAGACCCACTGGATCATTGAGTCCAACCATTCCTATCAAACACTAACCCATGTCCCTCAGCACCTCATCCACCTGCACCTTAAACCCCTCCAGGGAAGGCGAGTCAACCACCTCCCTGGGCAGCCCATTCCAGTGCCCAGTCACCCTTTCTGTGAAGAAGTTTTTCCTTATGTTGAGCCTGAACCTCCCTTGGTGGAACTTGGGGCCATTCCCTCTCATCCTGTCCCCTGTCACTAGGTACAATGTAGACTAGGGACAACAAATCCAGACAACTCAGCATGAATCGGCACAACTACCACTTAAACAACCTCTTGTCTCGGCTTGTAAAGAACATTCAGAACCAGAGTCTTGGTTTGATGTGGGGCATTAGCAGCATCTCATTGAGAGCCGGCCAGGCTCCAAATCCTAGTGATGACACTTGTGTCCAGTGAAGGTGTGAGCTCTCTTGTGTCTGGATTGGATCACTGTGGTGATTTAGTTTGGAGATAGGGCTCTAAGGAGTGGTGATGCCAGTTGGAGCCCAAATGGCTTGCTTTTTTATTGTCAACAGTATTTCTGCTCCAGTTGGTTCAAGAGATTATTTCCAGCCTCTAACTCCCCATTAATTTGTGATGCAACATGAGCATTAAAACCGGGGAGAAATTGCATGTTCTGCAAGTCAAAACATCTGCTGGCAAGGCTTCCCCTGGTGCTGTGCTCTGTCTCCCCACGCAGTGCCAGGCTTCAAACAAAGGCCTGTGGTGTGGAGCAGCAGCCAGGGCAGCTGATGCCTGAGAACGCTGCTAATTGCACCCGCATGTGTGATTTGGGGAAAAGCTTCTCCACTGGCCCAAACAGAGATGCAGAGCTGTGTTTGAAACCGCTTAACGTACCCTGGCTCAGAAATGTAGTGTAAACAACTGAACACAAACCCTGTCTCTGTGGGAAAGCAGTATATGATGTGTCATGATACTTACTGCAAAGGCATGGGGTTTGGCAGCAGAAATCTGTGATGGTGGCTCAGGAATGGAGCTCTGTTGGCAACTGAGAGTTTCCTTGTGATACAGTGCTGGGGGATGGCTTGGACAGGAGGAGTGTAGGGACAAGATTCAGCTATTCAGCAGCACCTGGCAGGACTTTGCTTCAGGCACCTGCCACTCCTAGGAGCTCGCACAGTGCATAACCTCTTGCACAAAGTGAGCTGGTGTCCAGATCCCAGACATAAAGATTAGTCATTTCTGACTCTGAGCTCTCTGTGTGTGTTTGCCTGTGTGTTGTTTCACGGGAGCAGTTTTCCCAGACCCCACTGGACTTCAAAACTCTTTCCTCTCAAAAAATATTGAATTTAGTTGCATCTCTTGCTCTTTCTGTTTAGGATTTCTCTGCAGCATTCTTAAAACCAATAGTGCTGAAACTTTTCATCAAATAATATCTGTAAATAATCCTTGTTCTGTAGGAAGCAGTTCATTATCAGCATTGGTGTCCCAGGCTCGAGTTGCTTATGTGTGAGTGACACAAACCATGTGATGTGTCTCATCCTTGGCACTTTAAATGTAACTCCCTAATTGACTTCTAGCTACAGATACCCAATTTGCTACCTAGTTTTATTTACGTATCCTCTACAAACGCTCCTACTTATTGAGAAGAAGATCTGTCTTTATCATGCACTTTTTATTCTCTGGTTGCCACAGAAGGGTTCCAACTCTTGTTCCCAGACTCGCTGGTGAGGGTACGACAGCAAAGCACAGTGTGACACAAACCACCAGCATTGTTTCAGTCCTGGGGACAGACACACGCATGCAAAGAGAGAAAAGCTCCGTTCTCTGCTTCAGTTTTGCCCTGTGTGAAATTTGCCCTTTTGTAGTCTGTTTTCCTCTCTGGTAGCCGAGCCCTCTCCCATTCGCTCCCTCGGGGAATATTTTTTTTTTCAGCACATGTGGCTTTATTCTTCTGTTCCGTGGGAAGCAGGGTTGGGTGGGACAGGCAGCCATAATTCAGCAACTAGCAGGTCTGAGAGTGGGATAACACAGGGGATGCACCCAGTCACAACTCCTTGGCGTCTGGGGGTGGTAGATATCGACATATTGCGTGGGAGGAGGGTTTTGTTAAGCAGTCCTGAATTCCACCTGCCTCCAGTCACCTGGTCCTCGCAGCTGCAAGCACTGAGTGGCTTGCAAGGGCCTGTGGAACCTTCATGTTACCATTGTAGCGGCCTTGTGGATCAGAGGGAGAGCAGGACACAGAGAAGGAGAACTCAGCTAATCGTGGATACATAATTCCTGGTTTGTTTTTTTCGTACAGGCAAATATGGGCTAAATGAATCCTCCTTGTCTCATTAAAGAGAGTTTTGTTGGTACAGCACATCTCCCAAAGTAGTTTGGGGTGTGCGGCTGAGTTGTCAGTTACCCCTAGAGGGCGCTCCAGGCTCAGGCTCGACGGCTCTTCATGGGTCTGTTTCTTACTAATTGTTACAGGAATTCTTGTATTATCTGCCCCTCTTCTCTCAGGTGCTGTGTTTGAAAGCAAATGAAGGCGAATATGTCCAGTGCAAACAACAGTGGTCGTATTTTATCCCTTGCGACTACTGTGTGAGTAGAGTCAGGTTCTTGGAATCTGAGTTTTTGTTTCTGCTGGAGGAAAGCTGCTGGGAGGAGAGCTCCAGCTCTGCTTGGGAGGATTGTCACCAGTCCTGCCATCCTCTCAGGGCACCCAAGGGTCCCCTGGTGATGCCTCCTTGACCTGTTGGGACCTCAGCACAAGCTCAGCCCCTGTATATGTTTTTTCTGTCTTGGCTTTGTCGTGGTGGCTGTGTCACGAGAACAGTCCTGTAAGGCCGGGACACTGTAGAGTGAGGATGAGGTTTTAGCCTAGGAGACATCTTAGGGAAAGAGATTCCACATCTGTGCCACGCTGAGCATTTTTTAATAGCCATGTAGAAAAGATCCTGGCTGTGAACTCCTGTGAGAGGTCATATAAAAAACAGAAGGAAGACTTAGTGGGTCAGGTGATACTGGTCTGCCTAGTAAAATACTCTCTATCTGATCAGGGCTCATAGCAGATGGGGGGCAAAATTAAAAGGGAAAAGATTGAAATGGAAGGATCCTCCCTTTTGACAGCCAGCGGTTAGGGGCTGCTCTTCGCCAGACTGGGATTTGGGGCCCTTCTGCTTCATAATCACTAATGGATGTGTCCTCCATTCATTTATTTAATCCTCTTTTGAGCCTGTCCATGTCTGGTCTCCATGACCTCATCTGACAGTGAATCCTTCTAATTCTGTATTGTAAGTGGGGAAAAAGTATTTCCTTCGCTTCCAGATTTAACAAGTAAGTCTTCACTTCTTACTGCGTAACACACAAACTGCTCATGCCCTCTACAGCATTTCTGATTTTCAGTCCTGTCGCTGTCTAATTGATCCTTTTCCCACTGGTGCTTTTTAAGCTTTTGTTTCCCAAGCTGGACTGTTTCTTTCCCAGAATAACATACTTAACACAGAGAAACTGCTGCTGTTTGCTTGTGTCTGTCAGCAGAATGACACTCATTGTGCTGGGGTGTTTTGCAAAAGCTGTTTAGGGAAAGGTTTGCTCAGAGAAACCTTTCATGAAGTTTAACCTTCCTTCTAGCTGAACATAATCATTAACCTTGCAAGATGATCAGGCACAAAAGGAAGGGAGGATTTCTGCTTCTCGACGTGTATATGCAAATACACAGGCTGCAAGGTGAGGCCTTTCTCCAGAGCTTTATGTCAGAGTAATGTACGCATTTTCTATTTCAATCAGAGCTAAAAGGAAGGTTCTGATGCAGAATGACCTCTCATTTCCCTAATTTCATTGCCACAGAGTTTCTTTTTGGCAAGGCCAGAAGGTCACGTTGCCTGGTGGAATAGAGCCATGGGTTCAGGAGTCCCGGGATTGGCTGGTTTTCTCATGGTTTTGCCTCTGAACGATTGTCTCTTAAAGGGAGGCAGGCAGGCTGCTTCTCCTTTCTGCATCGCTGGCTTCCCGCTATGGGAAATGAAAAGGATGATGCTGCCCTATCTTGGGGTCCTTTTTTGAAATATACAGAGACTCCTGTAAAGTTTCTTGAACATAAATGTAGTAAGGGGTTATTTAATAGATCAAAAATTAACTGCTTTCTGTCAAAACATAGCTGTAAACGAATGTGCTGAGGTTGGAGCACTGGCCTCACCTAGATCAGATTTTACCCATATCACAGGTAAGATTTTATCAGTAGTTTGGAGGAAAACAAGGTTTTCTGAAAGCAGCCTGAGCCACAGGGGCTGGGGAATGGGAACTGGGAAGGGAGCCGGTTGCTGCTCCAGAGCAAATGGGATTGCCCTCAGCTAGGTGCAAGTGTTTAAAAGGATCATACGCGCAGGGAGAAATAATGCAGCCTGTGCCGTGTGGCTGAGGGGCTTCCCCTGCCAGAAGAGCTTGGAGAAAGGTTTTGGGGCTCTTATGGATGTTGGCTGACAATGAGGGCTGTCAGCAGGCTAACACAAACCTTCTGTGCATTAACGGGATCGCCAAGTACCAGTCGCAGGATTAAATAATCTGCATACTGCAGTAGTGGAATACCTGCAAAAACATTGTGTCCGGTCCTGTTATTGACTGATTGAGAAAGAGATGGAAAATGGATTTGGAGAAGAACCAGCAGGTGGATTAGCAGCTGGAAAAAAACCTGCCTTGTTGTGAAAGACTGTTTAACTCATCGAAGACAAGCTTAGGGGTTAATTACCTGGCACAGGGAGCAGGAATGTGATAACAGAAGTCTCTGGTTTCATAGACAAGTGTATAACAAGCGCTGTTGGTGCAGACCAGAAGAAAAGGTGCGCATCTTTAACAGAGAATGTAATTAATTATTGACACAGTTTAGCAAGATTCTATTGCTGGCTACTTCAAAATCAGGACAGGATGTTTTTCCAGGGACAGAATTCTTCTTGTTCAAAAGGAAATGGAGAAAGGAACAGGACTGTTCCTGCCTAACTGGCCAAGATGAACTGTGGCAGCAGCTTCTCCTGGCTTCCTACACAATAAAAAAGGGTTGTGCTACTGTGGAGGATTACTCCAGGGCTGGGGATTGCCAGGATAGGCTCGGAAATGTAAATTTAAAGGTAATATCTCTGCTGAAGGCAGGGAAAGCAACTGCTCTCTTTTAAATCATGCACAAACCTGTTCCCCAGGTTAAATTTTATAGACTTTCCTTGTATGTTCTCACAGTTCTCCATGGGTTTAATGTCCTTATTTTTTTGACCATAAAAAATCCTCTGTGAAGTCTTCAGCTGTTAATCTCTCTTTTCCAATGAAAAGAAGGTCTCTTTTTCTGTGAGTTTCAGCTGAGTAGCTTAGCTCATCAGCAGTTAGAGCAAAATTTAGGGCTAGAACTGGAGAAAAAGTGAGCTATAGAACGGCTGTAACAGGAGGGATGGGACTTGAGAGGATTGTCCTGTGAACAGGGAGAAAAAAAATTCATTTTTCCTGCTCCCGAGCTTCTCTCAGACATCCAAGGAACTGAAATTTCAGTGCTAGGTGTAAAGGGGCTGGACTAGTGCCTCTGTCGAGGTGCTGTACCTGGCAGTGGTCGATACCAGTCCCTACAGAGAGAGAAAATACCTTGTGTCCAGAGATACCTGCCTGGAGGCTGGGGCTGGAAACCTGAGATGTGGCCATTTACAGTCACCCTGACCCCTCGGGGGCAAGTCACAGCCTCTCCTCCAACAAGCGATCTGGTGCCTGGCGCCTGCCCCAGTGGATCAGGAGATTCTGTTGTGTGACAGGAAAGCCAAACGCCTTAGTACTGGGAGCACCTTTGCCTGTTCATCTCTCATTGCTTTTCTTTCAGGATGAGTGCCTCCTTCTGGAGTTATTCTGGTGTTTTGCTTTCTCTGCGTGTACAGAAGGAGTTGCTTTGTGCAACATTTTCTCTTTTCTACCACAGTCCCTGGCAGGAGAGCCCTGGAGACAAATGCCATAGCCTGCCTGCTCTCCTAACCCTGGGCTGGAGGCCCAGGGTTAGGAGAGCAGGCAGGCTATGGCATTTGCCACCAAGACCTGGTGGCTTGGACTGGAAAGAGGACACCAGGCAGTGATCTTCTGTGGCCATTGCCATGGAGTGAGCTTTCCAAACTGCCTTCCTGGCGTTTTGTCATGTGCTGATTGGCAGCCAAGAGGACAAACAGGAGGGGGAGGAGTGATTTGGTTAATATCAGATCGGGCTCGATGGAAAGGCCTGGATTCTGAGAACAGAAGTTTCTGGAAAGCACACAAATAAGTAAAACATTCCCAGGAATGTGCGAAAGCAGAGAGAAGGTGACTCGGGTTTTCAAGTTTCTTCTGCTTCCCTCATCCTGTTTGCTAGCTTGAGAGGTTAGAACCTCTTGCTGCTCAGGCTTGTACCTCTGGAGCTTTGTATTCCCTGATTTCATGCAGGGCATGAAAAAAAGAGAGATGCTTCTAGGGAACACAGTGTGTGCTTGTGACCTTCACCCTTGCCTTTCCCATTTGTCTCCTCTTGGTGGTCTTAGCCATGTCCTTTTAATCACAGAGCCCTCACTGCTGTTGGACTGTAGCCCACGACTGCATCGCCTGTCAACTTCCACACAGCCCTACAGCCACCGATGAGCAGTGAGAATCTCTGCTGTTTCCTCCCAGCTCTCTGGGTGCTGAAAGCTGCCCGACCCTGCTGCTTGGAGCCGTGCAGCTGCGGAGCTTGTGGTTTGGGTGCTGGCAGACGCTGGCCTCACGCTTGGTTTGTGCAGCTGCAGTTCCAAGAAATACAGTGAACTAGAGACCTGGCCACAGGGAGGGGGAGGTAATACCGAGAACCTGCCGGAACACACGCGTGTGCTGGGGAACCAGAGCTGTGGGTGGAAGGGTGAGGCAGAGGCGCATGGGAAGCTGGAGGTGTTCGCGAAGATTTGCATTTATTTTGCTGAACAGAGGAGATGGGGGAAAAAAAAAATAAATGACAGCGTAAACTTCGGGTGAATTTGGCAGTGAAGCAAGACTTCCTGGAAACGCAAGGTGACAACAGGCTGCGAGTGGCTTGGCCAGGAGGCAAAAGCTTGAGAACCTCTGGGTGCTGGAAATCAAGTAGCACGAGAAACAAATATTTGTATCCCCTGTGTATGGAACTGCAGGGAATAGGTCTGGTAGTCTTGCAAGCTCTTCCATTGCTGGTCAGGACCAGATATCCTTCTCCCAGTAAGAATGGCCTTTGTCTTTCCCTGCAGGTGTTTAAATTGGCAAAGACATGGAGGGTCTAGATGCTGTCACCTTCTCTCTGCTCCATTTTGTGCTAAGCAACAGAATGTTGGTCCCCGAAACCCCATCACTTGATTCCTGCATTGCTTCTAGCCCAGTGCTGTGTAAAACCTTTCCAGATAGTTTTCTTTGTGCCTAGCTCATCACCTTCAGGAATGTGCAGGTTTGACGTGGTTGGTGCTCTTGACATCATCTTGAATATTTATTGGTGCAAAATCCTGTAAAATGGGGGACACGCAGTTGAGTCCACAATCTGAGATCCACACAGGGAGTTGTTCGTTTGGGTCATTCAGTGATTCATTGCCTTTGCTTCCCATCTGCAGGTTGGATTTTTGGTTTAGTTGCTGTCAGGAGCAGTGTCTCTGCCTCCGGATGACTTACCCTACTGGAAAAAGTGTGGAAATCTTAGATTTTGATGCTTACAAGTTCCAAAAGCTGAGATTTGGGAGTAAATAAAATGGTGTTGCAGCAGATAATGTGCTACAGCTGTTTGGTTATTGTTTTTCCCAACAGTGCTAGAAGATTTCAGAGGGTCTGTGGGAAGTGGTATCCTGAGGATTTGGTTACAAATCAAAGTGGGAAAGATTGAGCTGAAGTGACTTCTGGCATGTTGGTTCCATTGCTGCCATCTGTATTTAAAAAATTAGCAACAGAATTACATTTCATTGGGCTCCAGAATCAAGAAATTTAAACTCCAGTCCTCACAACACAAAAGTAGGAATCAAAACAGCTCCCTTAGAAGTTTGGGGTTTTGTTTGTTTTTGCTTTGTTAGGACCTTGTCTCTTTAGTTGTGGAGGAAGAATCTCAGAAGCATGGGAAGAATTCAGGCCTCTGCTTCCCAGATCGTGCCCCTCATCCTGTGATCCTGGAGGTTGGCTGTGGCTCAGGGGCAATCGCTCTGGGTCTGCTGAGCAAACTGCCACAGGTAAGCTCTTCTGAGTGCTCGTGGCACTATAGAAGCCTGTGTTACAGAACAATCCCACTCTTCTAGCGTTCATGGAGACTTCACAAACCAACTGATTTGCTTTGGTGGGACTCGAGCAGCTAAAGTCCCTCACAATCAGGCCTTGGGAGTTCATGGTATGTAGAAGGGGGATATTTAGAGGAATCGGTCTCCCCAGCAATCTGCAGGAGTAGCAGAGACATAGTCAGAATGAAAGACGCAAATGTGGTGCTCGTTCTTCAGCTGCCACCGCTCATTATTAATCACCTTGGTTTGAAGCAGGGGTGGGTGTTGGTTTAAGCCAGTACCTGGGCTGTGGACAGGGTGGACAGAGGCATTGGCACACGCTGTGTTAGTCAAATTAATGAGGCAGTCATCTCTCAAAATCACCTTGTTGTGAATCAAAAGGCCTCGTCTCTAGGAGACTGAAAACTAAATGAATACAGGAAAGGGGTTACCACAGGAGTCTCCGTGCTTGGGATCAACGTAACAAGCATATGTCACTGCCACAACTGCCAAACCACTTTTTTTGAAGTCTTTTGTTCCCTAGTAACAACCCATAACTGCTGAATAGAGTGAAAAGAACAGGAAGGGGTCTGAGATCTGGGTGACCAAAGCCCTTCTTGCCACTTGAAGAATCTGGCACTTGGGTATTGAGAAAACGACTTCTTGCTTTGGTGTTCAGCTGTGTCCTTCACCTTAAGGGCCAGCTTCGTGTGTGGGTGCCAGTCTCAGGCTGTGAAATCAGGAATCGTGGCTGATTACACTGACATTTCCAAATGCAAAGCAGTTTCTCTGAGCGTGCTTTCTCTGTGTAAATGCTAACCAACACCTGTGTTTAAAAGACATAAAGCAAAACAAAACTGAGTCAGGCCTTTGCCTGCAGTTTTCTCAAGGTGGAATGGAAAGTCAAGCAGCTCTCTGCGTTGTCCTGTCTCTGTGTTACGCTGAAGGACTCTCACATACTTGACATGCAGACAAGCGCGCGCGGTCAGTACATGCAGTGAATGCAGCGTGTGGAGTAACGAGGGGAAAGGTGCCTGCATAACACGGAAAATACCAGAACCTCTGTCCAAGTGGGAGGCATTCTGCCTGTGTTAGTGAGAAGCTGAGCATGTGAGCCTCGCACTGCTAGGAGCTATGAGAGTGCTGGGTGATGCGAGTCCGTGTGACTCCATTGTTGTCAGCTGAGTTGGTTCAGTCAGAAGCCAGCCTATTTTAGAAGGCTGCTGGCAGCGCTGCAGAGCGCCTTCTGTCACATTGGGACCTTGCTAAAAGTGACTTGTGATCCCATCAGTGCCCTGAGATGCATTCTTCATGAACCATTCCTTTCAGGAGCCAAGAGTGAACAGTGCATTGTCAGTTCTTATCTTGTATGACCCTTTTGGCTGAGCACGGCTACTCAGGAACATTGGGTTTGCAATCCTTGTGTGTCATTGTTCTTTCTGTCCCAGAGCCGGGTGATCGCCGTGGATAAAGAGAAAGCTGCTGTGGACCTCACCAGGGAGAACGCACATAGGTACAAGCCCACATATCAGCCATTTTGTGTAAATTGTTGTTTGAGAAAGCCCTCAATATTTGGGCATGTGGTTCATGTTTATCGTCACTGCAAAGCAGGGAAGGTTCTCCTGTTTCCCTAGGGTCTCCTAAAGGGTCTAAGAATTCAGAAAAAAAAGCATATATTTTCCAGTATTTTTTTTTCTTTTGACTTGTAAGTGTGCTTTGGAAAGACAGCGGCCTAAATAAAACAATAGCACTTAAATGCTCCCTGTCCTTCAAGGGTTTTCAAAGTGTTTCCTGGTAACTGCTCTCATCCCTTTCTGTGAACCTGGGGAGCTTGAGGCAGCAGGTAGTGAGGACTTAGGTGTCACTGAGGAGATTAAGGACGAGTGTAGCCCCAGCCTTTCTCTCTCTGGCTCCCTGTGTTCTTGCTGCCATGCTTGTTTCTGTCATTGCCACTCTGGGGTAGCACCTTCGCTCTGATGTGCGAGGGCGTTGTCCCTCAGCATCGTCCCCACCGCCTTGGCCTTGGGGAGGAGGCTGCTGCTGTTTGCACAACAAACGCAGGGAGGGGGGCGCAGACATTTCTTCCGGATGTCAGTGTCAGACCAAGCTCTGTTGCAATTTTTCGTGGCTGTAATGAAAGCAGGCCAGATCTTTGTCTCCTTGGTGGATTATTGCTCTGGCATCTGGAAAAAATAGTCTTGTTATTAACATTGCCTGTTGGCTCAGGAGTGGCCAAGGGAGCGTAAATGAGGTGCCAGAGGACCTCGTATTTCTCTGTGGGTATTTTATTGCGCGGTGCCCTGTAGCTCTTGGGAGAGAAGCCAGCAGGAGAAGCTGTGTTACTGCTTGAGTGAAGCCAGCTTGCTTCTGGCTTTCTTTTCAGAGCTCCCTTCTCCCAGCTGTGTTCTCTAGATGCTTAGGTGAATTTTGCTCTTGCTGGATCAATCCCAGTGCTAAATGGCCCATCTGGGCACATTGCAGATGGATGCAGGGACCCCTCCCTTTCCGAATGCCCGTGTGCTGCCAGGGCAGCGCTATCGGCCCTTGGCAAAGGCACCAGGAGTTGGATGGAGAGCCTCTGTCACAGTGTGCTCTGTGAACTGTAGCCCTGAGGAGCTAGGAGGAACTCTGCCGCTGTGATGGGTCTCTAGTGGGAGGTGAGAACATGCTGGGAAGAACTCAGCAGGTTTGTTTTCTCTAGACAGGCCTGGAGTTAGGGGACAGCACAGCCTCAATGTGCTGTTGCTGGTCACGGAATGGCATCTCCTGTGGGAGGCCTGGAGTTTTCTCCACCATCAGATCGTGATCTTCTGACTTAGCAAAGTGTTTCCTCTCTTTGGAGAAGGTGATTTTGTTGTGCAGTTGGCTTATTTCTTTGTTTCAGGGATGGCGAGTGAGCTTACCTGGGGGCGGCCTTGGAGATGTAGTTAATGTGCAGCAGGGCCAGGGTTGAGGAACCCAGCTGCAGTCAGTGGGGTAGAACATGCAATGTCAGATGAGAGGTGTGATATTTAATGATCTGTTTGTAGAATGTGCTGCTTATGCATCTACACAAACGTGCCTCCTAACCTTTCTTCTTTCTGTTCTTGCACCTGGAATTTTACAGGCTGCAGCTCCAGGACCGGATCCACATCATCCAACATGAAGTTTCATATGGTAACTCCTTTTGTTGTTTTAATCCCCTTTGTCTTTCTCCCTTTTTACTTTGATGGGGGGAGGCAGGCATGAGAGGCAGCCAAGGGACCCCTTTGGGACACAGGGGTCAGGAGGGTGTGGAAGTAGAGAAAAAGGTCAGTTAGAATTGAGCTGGCAAAGCTTTTCCCGTTAGAGCCTGGCTCTTTTGCTCATTAGAGTTCCTTCTGCAGCTTTGATAAAGAGGAAGGACATACATCCTGAGAGCGAGCACATAGGTCTTTGTGGGCTCTCTCCAGCCCTGTGCTTTGTAACATCTTCTGCTAAGTGAAAAAATGATGCTTGGCTTTGCATCGCTCTTGCATTCAGGGGAGGGTGAGCAGGTGAGGCTGTCCCAAAAAGAAATGGGGTACGGTTTTAGCAGAGAAAAGTGGAGCCAAACACACATGGACATATCTGGACAGGATTCTGACCCTGAGCTTATAGACGATTGTTGTGGTTGAAAGCTGGTTGCAATTCTTCTGTTTTCTAGGTTCTGCCAAGCAGCTGCTGCTCTGGGGCCCCGTCGACTTCATTGTCAGTAACCCCCCTTATGTCTTCCATGAAGACATGGCTTCCTTGGATGCTGAAATTCTCCGGTAATCAGATTTTTCTTTTCCTTGCAGCAAGGTTTTCTGTCTGCTTCCTTGTGCTACACCCAACCATGCACAAAACACGCAAATGTAGTGCACATGCGCATAGTGCAGGTGTGTTTGTGTCATATGTAATAATACAGGGTTACTTTGATAACTGCATAAAGGTCTAAAGCAATAAAAAAATATTTTACGTATTTATAAAATTGGAAAAAGCATATCCTTTGAAGTTAACAACTGGGAAGGCAGTCCAGCCTGGCAGTTGGCATGCTGGAAATCAAGAACGTGATTCCTTGCTGTGTTATCGGCAGCACCTCCCATCCAAGGGCAGGCTGAGAGAGCTGGGGGTGTTCAGCCTGGAGAAGAGAAGGCTCTGGGGACACCTTAAAGCAGCTTCCAGTACTGAAAGAGGCTTCCAACTCAAACCGCTCTATGATTCTGTGACTAACCACTCTCTCCCAGTTTAGCTAGTGCAGAGAGAACAGATCCACGTGTTGGAACTGTGTGAGTGACTCAGTCTTCAGGAAGAGTTTAGGGGACGTTTTCTGCTTGTGCTCAACATGTCGTTTCTCAGCCTAGAGCTCAGTGCCAGCTGTCATCTTTACATAAACACTAGGAGTGCTCTCACCTGGAGCTCAGGTGTGTCAAGTGCGGTGCCACAGGTGGACCTTTCTCTGTGCATCCTCAAGGATGTGGTTCATGCCACGTGAATTGCTGTTCATGTTGTCTTATTCCCACACTCCAGCTACGAGGACCTCGATGCACTGGATGGGGGAGATGATGGGATGAGGGTCATCAAAACCATTCTGGCTCTGGCTCCTTCTCTTCTGAAAGATTCTGGGTAAGCACTGTTCTCTGAATTTCATGTCTTTTGTCTATTAACTCTATAACTTCTGTTTTGTTTTCATGCAGGAAGGTATAGAGGGAAAATAGTTGCAAAAACGTTCTGCCACGCACCTCATCTAGTAATAGCAGTTTAAAAAAATGTCATGTCTAAGCAAAATTAGTTTGAAATGAGTTAATGAAGGAATACGGGTCTTCCTTAACCAGTGGTGGTGTTTCATGATCATGTGTGAAGCAAGAATCTTTAAAGGTCAAAGCAGCAACAGAAAGAACACAAAAAAGAGCAGCGTAGTACCAAAAAAAACCCCCAAAAGAATGCTTTCTAAGCAAAAGAACTGACCAAAGGAGTGGCAATACGGAACTCTGAGAACGTCCTCAATCTCTACTTCTTTCCCACCCTTTAATTAGGGGAAACTTGTTCACTGTGCCAGGGTACAGTGCTGGATCTCCCAGGAGAAAGAAGACTCACCAGGGAGAGTTTCTTAAATGTTAAATTTCTCCATGGTTCATGCTCAAGAGCGATTGCTTTTATTCGCTGTCACATGGGATCCACCATGTGCTTACAGATCAACACGCTGCTGCCCAGAAGTTCTTGTGCCGGGGCGTTCGCACACCCTGTTGAAAATTCCTGGCATTTTACTGGCATAAGAGAGATCATTGAAAATCTGCTGGTTTGAGAAAAGGAACAGGGATACTGGGAGACACAGGGCACGTGGAAGAGTTCATTCCTTATGCTTTGCATGACCACAACAGCAGATGAAGTTCTTCAAAACTTCCCAGCCACAGAGATTGGTCCCTTGGGGTTGGTTGTTAGGATTATAGTTTTTTTCCCTTCCCTGTGTTTGTTTTATAAGATGGAGCTCTCGTTGAGGGGTGGAAGTTTCTTAAGGACAGGAATGAGATCGTGCCCAGCTTGTAGTTAGTTTGGCGAATTTATAGGGAGTGTTTAGCGTGGGACATTTTAGGAACTCTCAGGAGTGCGTATGGCTGGAACTTGGCCTCTCTTCTTTGTGAAACTTGTATCTTGCTGTGCTCTTGCAGGCTGGACCCAGTTCCATATTTCCACGTGCCTGTAAGCTGGGGTGGTTCTGCCTCATCTTAGGAGCGGAGATTCAGAAGTGAGCTGGTGTCATAAGGCCTGGCTGCAGCAGAGATGGAAACAGCTCTGCAGTGCCCAGGGCTGGTCCTGGTGCACTGAGGTTGCCCCTTTAGCTCCCTTATCTCTGCTGCTTTCTCCTTTGCCCAGTCCTCTACGTAGATCTGGGTGCTGGTGGTGTTTTCATAACTGGTTTATGGAGACATACACTGTAGGAAAATATGTGTACGATCTTATACTTTGACTCTTGCTACTGGAACTTAATGTCACCCTGCTTATACAAAGAGGAACTTCAGGCTGCCAGTCTAGTTCATTTGTATCATAAAACTTCAAAATCTTTGGGGGCCTCAGAAAAACAGAGCTGGTGATACCACTGCATGGGGTTCAGAACATATCCTTACATCTTGATACAAAGGTTTAACTGCTCACACAGAGCAGTGCCATGAGAATCCCCTGCAAGATCAACACCTTCTCCCCTGGAGGAGGCAGCTAGGATCTGGTTTAGGATTGTTGGACTGCAGTGTGTTTGCTGACCTTCTCATTCCCTGCACTGGTAGGAGTCATCCAGAAAGACCAGTATTAATTCTTATGAGCGTAGTAATCTAAACTGTGCATCTCCCTCCTCTTACTCCCCAATGTGTCCTTTCAGGAGTGTGTTTCTGGAAGTTGATCCCAGGCACCCAGCTATGGTGGAGAACTGGCTACAGGCACACCCCAACCTATCACTCGTCCTTCATGCTGTTCACAAGGACTTCTGTGGCAAGTAAGTCTTCTTTACCTTCAGGTTTTTCCTTCAAATGTCCTTTGTAGATTATGTCCCTGCACTCTGATGTATTGAACAAACACGGTCAGTGAAAGACCATGGCTGAAGCCAATCTTTAACAAAACAGGGTCTCTCTTCAAGCATTTTGACCTTCTTACACCCTGAGGTAGCCTGGCAGGTGTTTCTGAGTCAGAAGTTGTGATGCAGATGAGCGTTTCTGGTGGGGTGCCCAGCTCTGGTGAGATTACCACTGCTGGAACATGGCTGGTTTTGTATGATGGCAGTACAGGCATTTTCTCCCTAGCAGGACTTACAGCTCTGGTTTTACTTTTTCCCACAGGCCTAGGTTTCTACACATCCAACACCAAAGCAGATGACAACTGTCCCAGATAAAACTCTTCTTGCAGCTGAACGGCTTATTGAAAACTGTGTGGCAAAAGGCACTTCCACTTCATTCCCCAGCGCGCTGGACGGTCCAGGCCGTGGCAGAGCCCCTCGTTTCCCAGTAGAGACTTAAGCCAGAGATGCAGAAGTTCAGCAGAGCACATAGAAGTGTTGCACCTTCCTCAAGGGAGTGCATGCAACTGTTTAGTTTGTTCCGCTAAAGTGACTCAATCTCTCAGCCCAACATGGAAGAGTCCACAGCTCCAGGTATTTCATCAATGATAGGTCCAAACTCTGGCTTATATTGGCACGAGAACTTGCAGGTACCACCCGCACAGTTCAAATTCAGCTCCCTTCCAGGATCCTGATGCTCTGGAGTAAACGTCCAACAGCAACGCAACCTTCCTTCCCCAGCCCTGCCGAGTGACGTGTCACTGAAGGATTAGTGCACGTGACAATGTCTGAATCTAGAGCACCTGACGCTTTGTGGGAGCTGTCAGAAGCAATCAGAACATTGTAATAAAGACAGAGCTTCAGAGCAGTATCCTCACAAGAACTGCTGTGCAATTATGTTTTCCAACATGCTAGCAGGTCTGAATAAACATCTGGCACCCACACAGTGCTTCTAATAGTGATAGAAACACCTGACTTCCCTGCCAGGTATTTAAATGCAAGATTTTACGAAGAAGCCCTGCATCGCTGCTCGGGTTTTGCAGATGGAGAAGTTGTAAAACTGGAGGTGAAATGACTTGGACAAAATTTGGAAACAGGCTAAGTTTGGAGTAGGACTCAGCCTTGTGACAGCGTGGGAATAGCTGAGGTCTGTTTCTTCGGGAAGGCTGACTCAGAGTAGGGCTGCCTGAAACAGCGCTGAGAGATGCCCCTGAGATGGACAGTCAACATCATGACATTATAAATAATAGAAGGATTAAATGCAAGCTGCTGCTGCTGCTTGTTGCTGCTTTTTCTGGCATTGCAACTTCCCCTCCTGACCTTAGCTAGCCAGGGAAGCAAGGAAAGGAAGGAAACCAAAGGATCTGGACCTACTAGTCTCAGTGGAAGCCCTTGTTGGGCCCATGGAGGTGAGCGCTCAGTGGGGTCTGGAAGTGTCCAGATGGTGAGAGGTGCTGTCAGGCTCTGTCCAGGCTGAACTGGACCTTGTAGCCAGAAACATTAGGTAGGAGCTGCATCAGCAAACCGTGTCTGTTTGGAAGGCTGTAGCAGACTGGGAGGACTTCACATGAGCACTAACACATCTAGTGCTTTGCCCCTCTACCTCTCCCTTGCTCACACTCCCCACTCCTTCATTTGTTCATTAACTCTTGGACATTGATCCTCTTTTTCCACAGATACCCAAGCTCCCCTGATGTACCAGCTCTTGGGTCCCAGCTGGATCCTTTCACCCTCCAGGGTTTTACAGCTCTGTTAGCAGCCTGGCCTTTCACCCCACTGTACCACTCTCCTGCATTTCTCCCCCCCACCTCTCTCCACACCCCGGTAGTTTGCCATGTCCCGTACACTCTTTACTTGAGGTTGTAAGCCTTCTCTGAACCGCAGTACCTGCCCTGGTTAAATACAGTAAAGGAAATCCAAAGAACTAAAACTGTTCAGTTGAAGTGCACTTAATCCTCGGTTTGGCATCAAGGATCCAGCACAGCTCATTTTTGGCAGCTTTGCCTGTACAAATTGGAGTCGTGACATGATAAAAAAGAGGTGTTGTTTTGGTTTTGGTTTTTTTTTTTAATGATCATAGAATCATAGAATAACCAGGTTGGAAGAGACCCACCAGATCATCGAGTCCAGCCATTAAGGTATTTTTTAAAGTTGAGTTTGCCAGCTTTATTTCTTTAAATTTAACTTTTAAACAGAGTTCACAGATTCCTTCTGGGTGATGGCAACGTTTATGTATGAAACAGAGCAGCACACACAGCTTAGTTCTGCAGGATACTTTAAGAGCTGGATGGTTTACTGGGTTACGAGGGTGTTAAACAGCATCATGTTGCGTTCTCCGAGGGGTTGGCTGGCTCCCTGCGGCAGGCTGGAATTAGCTGTCCCTCCGAGGGTGCTGGGCTGCAGATAGCGGAGCGCCTCTTCTCGGAAGCATCAATCCATCACTTGTCACTGCTTTGAACAGAACACGCTCTGTTAGCCAGACTCTTGGTCTAATCTGAGAGGATGAGCGTTAAATTCCTAAATTTATAGTTGAAGGAATAATAAAAACGCTTGCATTTCTGTGGGTTTGCGTGGTTATACGTCTCGGAAAATCACATGGTGCTGCTGATCTCAGAAAGACAAGAATGGAGAGAAATTGTTCTTCCCAGGAGGGTGGGTTTATTTGTCAGACTCGCGTCTGAGGGAATGTGCTGGTGCAGGACAGAGTGTTCTTGGGTGCAGAATGCATATTGGCCTGGGCTTGTTTTGGTACAGAAGCGATGCAAAGCTTTCTGGAGATGGTGGTTCTAAGAAACCACAAGCACTCCCAGCACCTGCACCAAAGCTCTGGACCGTGTCCGTGTTGTCTTTGTGCCTGGTGCCAGCAGCGCCCAGTGCACGTGAGCTTGGTGGAGGCAGAGCTACTCCCTGAAGCCACAGAGGGCTGATGCTTCAGTCAGTTTTTACGTAATCCGGTGTGTGACATACATTTAATTTTCTGGGAACCTACTGAGTCTTTGAAACTGTATCCAAGCTGTGATTTGTGCCCTGAGGCAGTGCTTTCAGGGAGAGTCTGTGTTTTCCTCCAGGACTCTGAAGAGTGTGTGTGTGTGTCCACACTCATGTCTGTGGTTTGGAGAAGTACCAGGTGCAAATATCAACTGGGATCGCCCTTTCCAGGAGGAGTTGGTGAAGGTTTGGCTTTTGGCATAGCCCTGCAGATGGTGCTGTGGGCCCAGCGTAGCGGTGTCTGCTGGAGAACAGTCCTGGCTGTGTGGGCATGGGGAGGGGCAGCACCCCAGAGACACAACCTGGGGTGGCAGAGGGGCTCCGTGGAGATGCTGCTGCAAAGTGGGACTTTAACCTCTATTCCTGTGCCAGTGAAAGAAAGCTTCGGTGAGGGATCAGGTAGGGAAGCTGGGAGGAAGCCTCACGGATATGATACAGGAGAAATATTGTACTTTTTGCTGTGAATGGGAAGCCTGAAGCTGCCCCAGCACTGCCTTGATCCCTGGGTTTGGGCAATCTCAGGTATTGTGGAGGACAGAGCTAGAGCATCGTCCTTGTTCTGGTGCAGTTTTCATGTGAGCACCCTGAAGCGCAACTACGATGGTGTTTTCAGTCTCCCAGCCAAGATGTGAGGTGAAAGGGGTTTTCTGTACTCAGCACTAGTGAGGCTGCTCCTCGAATCCTGGGGTCAGTTCTGGGTCCCTCACCACAANCCCAGGGGAGATTTAGGCTGGACAGCAGGAGGAAGTTTTTCCCAGAAAGGGTCACTGGGCAGTGTCAGAGACTGCCCAGGGAGGGGGTTGATTCACCTTTCCTGGAGGGGTCTAAGGCACAGGTGGACGAGGTGCTGAGGGACGTGGGTTAGTGTTTGATAGGAATGGTTGGACTCGATCCGGTGGGTCTCTTCCAACCTGGTTATTCTATGATTCTATGATTCTCAGGGACTTTAGGGAGTCAAAGCAACATGTTTACCCTCACATTGCCCTCCACTGGGCCTGTGCTTGTGTAGGGATGAGCCTCCTGTCTGGGTGAGGATCTAACTGAGTGTGACTCCATGCAGGACATCGCTGAGGACCGAGGTGATGGGGTGTGTGGGGATGACTGGCCACACTCAGTTCCTTGATGCAGGGCCACGCGTCCTCCTGGGCTGGGAGAGTGCTTGGCAGCCATGGAGCCCAATTGCCCCGTGCATTTCAGGCCCTGGCTTACATCATTCCCAACAAACGTTTGCCCAGCCTGATCCAAAAGGCTTCCAGTGCTGATAAGGACTTTTGTATGCAACCAGTTCTGGTGCTTTGTTGTTTTTCCTTCTAGAAATTATCCTTTGTACCTAGTATTCCTTGCTGCCATTAAAGCGGACTACGTCTTCTCCTGTCCTAACGTGGAGAACAGCTGGTTCTCCTCAGAGCAGCTTCCACATGGTTCCTGTGTTTCCTCGCAGTCTTCATTTCCAAGGGAAAGAACACCAACATTGTGTGGCTTCTGTAGGCTGCTCACACATCCCTCCTCCCTGCTCGTGAGATGTGAACTGGGTTTTGGAGGCTGGTGGGCTTCGGACGTGCGATACTTGTGCCTATGATGACTGGAATAGCAGAGCTGCTCCAGCACGAGGGAGGAGTCGTTTCCCAAGCAGTGAAGACCAAGCCAAAACTTGCATTAACGTTTTGTTTGTCTGGGAAAGTTTTCAAAAGATGTATTTAAGTTTTAATAAACTACTATTTCTACTCCAGATGGCATTCAGAGGGACAAATACCCAGTGAGAGAAGGCTTCTCTCTCACAGTCCAGAAGATGATGAGATACAAAGAGAGACTTTATCCACTTTCCAGCCTATTTCCTCTTCCATGGATGGTCTGATATGCTTTAAATGTCATTAGTTTCGGGTGTTCCTCCCTGGAGGGGGTCATGACACAATCTTTTAATGTCTCTTTTCCTGGCAGCTACTTGTGAGTCTCAGCATGTTCCCTCAAGCCCTCAGTGAGTGCAAGAGGTGATTTACGTGCTGCCATCCTGCAGCCCTGGGGTCAGGGCAAAGCATGTTCTGCATTCAGCTTTTCCAACTGGGAGAAGAAGCAGAAGTTTCTCTGGCCTCAAGGATGTTCTAAAACATGTCCTGTTGCAGAATCAGGCCTGTACCCAGCTTTCTCCTGTCTTGTAGTCACCACTTTGGTTGTGCCAGAGGGGCTTGGGCTGATGTGCCAGGTGTTCAGAGTCTGCAGGTGAAGTGTTCTGAGCTTTGCCCTGGGACCTGGGGGAATCTGCTGTAGGTGTGCTGGCAGCCAGAGGTGCTGCCTTGTGGAATACTGATGGCTGTGGTCTCTCTGTCCCTGGTGGAGCTTGAGGCCATTCCCTCTTGTCCTGTCCCCTGTCCCTTGGGAGAAGAGCCCAGCTCCCTCCTCTCCACAACCTCCTTTCAGGTAGTTATAGAGCAATGAGGTCTCCCCTCAGCCTCCTCTTCTCCAGGCTAAAGGTACATGTAATTTGCTAAATCGCCTGCTCATGTTACTTGGGGTTCTGGATCCCCTCCAGAAGAGGGTACATATGGGTTATGTTACCCTCAGCGTAGAAGGAATGAAGCAGACCAAGGAACATGCAATAAGAGGCATGTTCGCGCCAACCTGAGTTGCCATCGTGGTTTTCCTCCAGGGCTGGATCCTGGGATCAGGCCCTTGGGGAATGTGGTTTGTGCAGATGGACTGGAGATTTTTGCAAAATCAGCTGGTTTTCGAGGTGTGTGCTCTCACACAAACTGCTTTAGATTTCTTTCTCTCATGCCTGAGGAAAGAAACCCGTGTGCCTGTGGGTGGGGATGACAAAGAAGGGGGAAGCTGTTTGCAGCAGTTCTGTCCACAGCGAGGCCTCCGCAATTCCAGCTGGGCCTAGCAGCAGGTGGGACTTGCACTCTCTTCCCCATCTGTTGTTGGTGGGTTGGAGGCAAATAAACTGTCGTTCCTTCGCTCCCTTTGGGAAGCGTAACGCTGCACTCGCTGGGAACGTGTCAGTGGTTCCATCCCGTACTGGGATTCACCCAATCTGGACTCAGATCCCTGCTGTGTGACAAACAGCAGGCCTGACCCTGGGCTTGTTATTGCTTACTCTGTTCCCTGCTGTTAGGGTTGGAATAACGTCCCTTGGGCTGGAATGATGTCCCTTTGCTGTCTTTCAGAGTGTTTAAGAGTACCTGATGTAGAGGATGCGAGGTACTCAGTCACTTTGGAAGGGACTGTGACTCTCCTGTGGTGACCTCTTCCTCAATTCCATCCCAACGGAGCAAAGAATGACACAGCTTTTATGAAATCCACCTCATCTGCTGCCCGGTGACAGGGAACGCCGCCCTGCCGCAGCATCATCGATCGCATTTGTGCTGCTGATTTCCAGTGCTGCCAGTGCCAAACCCCAAAGGATGTGGGAGGAAGCCAAAGTACCAGTAGTTTTTCTGCAGCAAACGCATCTTTGAGTGCGATGAGAGCTCGATGCACAGATAAACCAGCCGGCTGCACAGTGCTGAGCAAGGGCAGCCTGTTCACAGCAGCAGCTGGTGCTGTTACAGTGCGTGAGCAGCAAAGATGTTGCTGTTGCAGACAGGTGGAGAGAAGAGCTGCCACACGTCATGGTCTCCATGGTTTGTCTCCTTTACGTGGTCGATGTCAAACGTGTCACTTTGTTTTTGTGGCAATGTCTAGCTCTGTGAAGATCTGCTCCGTCTCCCTTCACGGTCAGTCTTCCACATCTTGCATGCTCATCCTAGCACCAGCAGCTCCCCGTCAGCATTACAATAACTGTGGCTGCACCAGCAAGGTCACCACAGGACACAAAGTCTTAGAACAACTGCGTCTAAACAAACCGCTGCCTGGGGAGGAAGGGGCTGTGACCTCATTCAGCATCTGCTCTGGGTTCAGCTTGAGTAGGTTCACGCTTCATCCATCCTTTGTGACAGCCAGGGGGGTTCTGAGATCATCCTGTCTGTGCACCAGGAGACATTGCAGGGATCCTCAGCTCCCAGGCTGGAATTCACAGCATGGCAAAGAAGAGTTTGCCATCTAAACAACATGTGTGGTGGGAAACTGAGGCACAGCAGAGGAGAAGCCATGGTAGAGTCACAGGAAGAGCTTGAATGGTCTTTCTGGCAGTTCTGGACTTGTTTTTCCCATTCCTGGTTGTTTAACTAGTGTGGCCATCCCAGCTGTCGCTTGGGAGGGTGGCAGTTCCTCAGGAGAGGGAAGTAGTTATGGTTATTCCTTCCCATTGGCATGAAGGAATTTGATAGGAATGGTTGGACTCGATGATCCGGTGGGTCTCTTCCAACCTGGTGATTCTATGAAGAAAAGATGGGTGAATGTGACTAGAAATGGTCAGCTTGGAGAGTCTTGTATGTGGCGTGAGGGTGAGTTTCGTAGTTTGTGTGACTGGCCCAGGCATTACTGAACGCTGCAGGACTGATATGTCCACAGATGTCGGATGTGATGGAGGAGGGAGGGAGTGGTGAAGAAACCATTGCAGGAAATTCCTCTAGAAAAGATGAGATTGTGAAGAAAGGGATCCAGTGATGCTGGTAGAAGAGTGGCTTCTGCCATCAAAATCCTTGTTGTTTATCTGAAATATTCATCCAAGTCTGTCTAGAACATGAACAGAATTGCTTGGGTTGTCGAAAAAAAGGCATGAATTACAAAATTCCTGGCCTGGCATTTGGCTTATGATTAATTACTTAGGTTTGCATAGTGCTTTGATGTTCCAGCTCTAAATCCACAGTAAGCAGCTGCAACTCTGTTGACCTCGGTGGAGTCACCCCACTCACTCCAGCTGGATTGGAGTTGACTCACTGGGTGGTATGTGGTATTTCTATTCTGCGAAACAAGTGTTCAGTCATTGAATTAAGCCTTTCCAGGGACTGGAGGCTGTTAAGCTGATAAATCTCTTTCTCCTTTTCCATATTGCTCTGCCAGTTCTCTGGGAGTGACCTTCTCACCATCCCGTTTGACTCTGAGCTTGCTGCTTCTCTGGAGTCCCTCCCTCAGCCTCTGTGGTTTGCGGTGTGCTGGTGTTGCCAGAGCGCTCACAAGCTTTGCTCACAGGTTGCTCCATTTCTCTCTAAGCTTTCATGACTCTGTTCCCCTTACAGTATCTTGTTGTGTAACTCTCCCCCTGCCAATATTATTGTCTTCCTTGCATAAATTTCCTTATGCTGGATAATTTGCTGTAAGCTACTGACAGAAACATCTTGATCTGAAAGGCAGTTGAGTCTTGCTTTGTCCTTCATGGTGCTGCTGGGGTGGGAGTCACGGTACTGGCACGTTCTGCCTTTGCTTGAGAAGAGTAGATTAAGATCATACTTCGCTCAAGCAAGGCTTCTTCATTTAACATGTACGGGTAGTGGGTGCTGTGGCTGAAAGCAGATCTTGTACTTTAACTTCCAGGTCAGTGAGCCTTCTGTCTCGTTCTTGTCAGCAGGCAGTGGCCCTGTGTTCAGCATCACGATTTTTTTCCACCTCAGCAACGGGCACATAGACTGCAGATCCTGAGTTGTGTGATAAACTCCAGGCTCGGTTCCATAAACCTAACAAACAGATCAACTCTTCTGTATCGGGGCTCGATCGTGGGTCCTGTTGACCAGTAATAAAGCCAATAAGTATGGAGGGAGGCAGCTTCTCATTTAGTTTGGCTTCTCCACCCCTCCTTGCCTGTGTGGGAAAGAAAGAAAAGGGGCATAAATACTTGGAGAGTGACAATTTTCTTTGCGGAGGTGGCCTTTGTAAGCTGGGGAGTAGGGTGAAATCAGTCAAATATTAAATACATTAAGTATTTAATTTAGTAATTAAGTTACTTCGTTAAGTAGGGCCAGGATTGATGCCAGGGTAAGTCATGGGCATGGAAATAAAGCATCTGGATGAATAGCTTGTAGCCCAAATCGTGTCTGTGCAGCAGTGGGTGCTTGCTAGGACTCTCCTCTGCTCCTCGGGAGCCTGGAAGAACAAGAGGGGAGGCCCTCCCCACTGCCGATGGGTGACCTTTTCCTGAGCACCGCTCTCAAGGTGCAGGTGCTCATCGGTAGAGCCTGAGTGTCCATTGATGGATCACGGTGTGCGTCATCCACTTTGGACTCAATGATCTCAAAGGTCTTTTCCAGCCTAGCAGTTCTGTCTCAGCCAGGAGTGGGGCCCTTCTCCCTCTCAAGGTGTGACCTGCTGTGTTTCCGCAGGCAGACGAAGGAAGGCGAGCGCCTTTTTCCTTGCCCTCCTCATCTGGCAGTGCCTCCTCCAAGCTCTGCTCAGCCCTGAAGTGCTCTCACACCCAGCTGTGCCTGACCTCCGCTAACCTCGCTGTTTGTGCTGTGGATCCCTGCAGAATTCCCTCTGTCCTGATCCTCTTGGACTTTGTTCCTAGCAAAAAATCCTGCTCAGGCTTCTTGGAATTAATGCGCATGAGCCTATCTCAGAATTGCTCTTTCCTGGGAAGCTCTGGCACTGTAAAACTTGTTTGTTTCCCCCTGCTCCTCCCTTTAATCAGAATTAAGTAATTTATTTTTAAAATTTCCTATGAGGACTCTGTGTCCTGGATTCTGAGCTTTAGAAATGTTTTGCTTTGGGATTCCTGAGTTCTATCCATTTTAAGTTGTTGTACGGCTTGCGCCAACCACCAATTTGCTAAGTACAGCCTGGGAGCAGGTCACGGTGTGTGTTACATGAGAAAACACAGGCGTTAGTCACCTCTTTTTTATCTTTGATAAGAACAGCTGCTACTTAATATGACTGAAACGTCTTATCTCATTCTCTAGAACAAGAAGTCCCTTGTTTGCTGTGTAATGAAAGTCTGGCACTGCCATTACAACCCTCAGCTTCTCATCTAGAAAAACAGGTAACGATTTGTTCTGCAGCAAGGAGCAATTCATCTTAATGATCTAAAAAGTAATGAAGCGTTTCACTGCTTCTGTTAGGGTAGGGTGAGGTAGTAATGATGCTGGGGGGATAAAAACCTCTAAGGTAAAATATGTCCAGTTCAGGAGTTCTGAAATAGAGTTTCTGAATGCTGTTCCAAGTAGCTTTGACGGGAACTTCTATCAACATCAGTGATAAAAGAAAGCTCTTCCCAAGAGAGGCTGGTTTGACGGTGCCTTTCTACCAGCTGTTTCAGTGCCGCAGCGAAAGCCGCTCTTTGTTGTGCTCCTCAGCATGGTGAGTAGAGAAGACCTAGGACTTAACCCAAGTCTCCATAGTGCAAGTCCTGAAAATCCCTTCACGGCACAAGCTGCCCGTCTCTGGCTCCCACACAGCTTCGGTGCTGCCTGTATGCAGCACATCAGGTGGGAGCTAAGTCTCCTTATGCTGAGGCAGGAGCCACTGCCTTTCCTGGCCCTCGCGTCTGCTCACTCTCTTCCATGGAGGCCTCCTTCCCCGCGGATTAAATGGCAACTGTTGTCACGTCTGTCTCTCTTTTCCAAGGTGCTGACCAGACAAGCAACACGAATGTGTTCCAAAGAAACCCAGGATGGCCTGAGCAGGGAATAGTGTGCGTGGCTGGGAGATCGCAGACCTGATAGTGCCCAAGTTTCCTTTCTTGTCAGGCTTTGTGTTGGGACAGGAGGACTCGTGCGTGGCATTTGCTGCTGCTCAGCCCCCTGATCCAGTGGGAGGTGTCATAGAATCATAGAATCACCAGGTTGGAAGAGACCCACCAGATCATCGAGTCCAACCATTAAACCATTAAACCATTAAACCATGGCAGGTGTCCCTGCCATGGGGCTGGAACTGGATGGGGTTTGAGGCCCCTTCCAACTCGAACCATCTGTGCTGCGGTTCCCGTGTGGAGGAGCGTGTTTCTGTGGTTTCCCTTCAGCAGTCATCACTGCAGCCACAGGCTGGGGAACTGAATTCCAGTGTGACTCGCAGCACAGGTGAAGAGTTTATCAGTCTTAAATTAAATCCATGCATCTATTACATCATATATCATAGAATCATGGAATAGT